>OZ012718.1:20338527-20938527 GCA_963942605.1 Poecilus cupreus
AACTAATAATTAATTGTTAGAAACATAATCGTGCTTATTATTGCCTAATTTTAAACTGTAAATTATAAATTATGTAATTAAAATAACTAAATATGTAAATGTGGTGTCAGGCATCAACTAACTAACGATCTAAATTAATTGTTTAGCATTCTAAGTCAACGACAGCAATATTTTCAAACTGTATTTCTGTTACATCTGTTTATAAAATAGTTAGCATTTTTGCAAAAATCACAAGCTATTTTAATTGGGCTCCAGTTTTTGTTTATCACTGCAATTAACTATTAATTAACCCATAACGAGCATCTGAAGAACGGCTGTCATCGTGTCACCAATCACTAATCAAATCATTATCTCCCAGTAGTATTTATGTGTCACAGTTGCAGCTAATTATGTCACCAGGGAACTGATGCATATTGATGTGTTGTCGGTTAATATTTAAAATTAGATGGCATCTCTTCAATGCCTTTCATCTTCTCCGAATAAATATGCGCAGTGCTATGTATCTTGTGTTTTGAATGAGTGACGTGACGTAATCCTTTTAAAACACTCGAAAGGAGATAGATTTTAAAAGAAACTTATATTTGAGTTATCAGTTAGTCAAATCTACTTTATTATGTATTAATGGTGATTATTATCTCATTAATTAATCCGATATAAAAGGAAATCTTTACGACATATCTAAAAAATAATGATTTTTTTTTTAAATAAAATTTATATTATTATGGCAAATTAGTATTTTATAGTATGCAATTTAATACATTTTTATTTGTTTAAATACTGGCAATTTATCTAGGACACTGTAAAAATCCTTCTACCATTTGTGTTATAAGAGTAAGGTGAGGATTAATTTAATTTATGATTGATGTTTCCATTCATGGATTGTCATTCAAATACTGGAATTTAAAATAGAAACATTCGGAAAAAAAATTGTCGAGCACATGTCCGGTTTCACCAACGATAGTTACATTTTAAACTTAGTTTAAATAAATAAAAGCAAATCGAAGTTACATGTCATACAGAGTAATTGACGTTAATGCCAAAGATTTGATATGGTTTTATTTATTTAAACCAAACTTAAAGTTTAATTAAAGTTGGTGAAACCGGACAACAGACTGCTAAATATCTCACTCTTTATATTATGTAATATTTATTATACACGATTTCAGAGAAGAAATAAATAAATTGAGGGTGACAAGTACATTTCAAAATAATATTAAATTTAATACATGTATCCAGTAGTAATACATAGTTTCAAAATTAATATCAAATTATTTATTTTCGAAATAATATTAATTCTTGCCTATTAGCTTTAAAAGTGTCATTTCTTGACAACCAATAGTCTGTATAATGTCACTTTTGCAGCCTACGCAGTAAAAATCTTTTACATAGCAACCACTCAACAAACGCATAGCAATAGCTCAATAAACGTATAGCTACGTAATTTGATGGCGAGAACTTTCAAAATATGTATTAATAATAATCACTAAATTAATATTTTTTCTAAAATGAGCAAAAATAACTGGTTTAACACTGCACCAAACACAGATTTACAATAAACAAATAACTATATTAATTATTGCCAATTGACATTAAAGGTAACACTTCACGGATTGCTAACAATCTGTAAAGTGTAACTTTATGCCAAAGCTGTAAAAGTATTTTACATAGCAACTGCTTAACAGACACAAAGTAACTGTCAACAAATGCATAGCAACCGCTCAACAAACACATAGTAACTGTTAACAAATGTATATCAACCGCTCAACAAACGCATGGCAAAGTAATTTGACAGCCATAACATTCAAAATATGTATATAAAATAATCACTAAATTAATATTAATTCCAAATCGAAACAAAATTTTGTGTTCAACTCCGCACCAAACACAGATGTATAGCTTCGGCAGCGCTCATTGCCTCGGCTTCGCCTCGTCAATGAAACGGCAGCCTCTGCTGTAAATCTGGTATTTTGGTGACTTTTTAAACAAATAACTATTTTAATAAATAAAAATATATAATATAATATATGTTTGAAATGTCCTCGTAGAGACATAACATTCAATTCGTCTTCTCGTGGATTGACAAATACAAATATCTACAATTTTTTGTTGTAGATCATTGACGTTATTGACTAAACACCCTGTAGCTATCACATGTTAATATTTCTGATAATTATAGGTCAATAGATATTTAATTACCGATTAAAACAGTTCCTTGATATTTTGACATTTAAACAATTAGTTTCTTTACTTTTATTTAAATTCAAAAAATAATCAACCGATTATAATAACTCAAGCCATGAATTTAATTGCTAAATTTCCTCATAATTTGACACTTAAATCCCTGCAGCTACACTATCGGGATCTAATTATATAATTTTTAACACTCAACTCTCCGTTTCTACGCAACAAATATTCGAAATTTAAATTATTGACTCTCAGTAACATATGAATATTTAAATAATCTGCTAATATCCGTAAATATTTAATTAACAAAACAAACACTTTCCGAAGTGACCAAGTATTTTTTCCTGTGAGAGTCAGAAGTGTGAAGGAAAGTAAGCGATCATTGGCCTGATACGGCTATTTGTGTTCATCAATGTCTGTAAAATGCTCTATTCACATTTGACAAGATATGCATCAGGCACTTATTTACATCTGACACTAGTCTCACTCTGACTGGATTAAAAGCCGCCGAGTGTGTGCGTGTGTGTGTGTGTGTCACCTTCTGTCGTGAACAAACACGAATATATTTCGGGGTCGGCCCGTAGCTGGATGTTATTGCGTTTTCAACGATTAATCAAATATTTGTTTATATCACAAATACATTAGACACGTGGCCATGTTTTGCAGGAAATGGAAAGTTACTAATTTGTTTAAGTGGTTTTAAACTAATAATATTGGGCTTTTAATTTTATCTAATGAGTAACTGTTACATTCCTGCTAAATATATGCATTCCAATTCTGTCTGGAGTATGTTGGGTACGCTATGAAGATCGAAGACAAAAATAAAGTATTATTTATACGCCATTTACCCATTTCTGGGGGTGGTTCTGTTCTATGCGTATCTCTGCACTATGATATATGCGCGTGAAGTGCAGTTACCAACCGTCAAATCACGGTCTCCAAGTATGATGGTAGTGGTGATCACAGGAGTAATTTGTAGTAATGAAAACATTCGAAAATTTGTTGGCTGTGAGGATCGAAACAAGGATTTTATGATCCACAGTCCGATGCGTTACCATACATTTACCCCTCAAAGATAAGAATAATGCAATGTGTTTTCAAAACAATACTTATATAGAAAATCAAATGCAATTTGTTTCAATTTAGAGTCTCGCCATTGGGATCTGAAAAACCAAAATTGCCACACTAGTTAGTTTTTATATGAAGATGGAAAACTACTGTTGGCCAAATGCCGCTTAATAAGTGGATGATTGTGAATTATATGAACACAAACGACTATGTTCTTCAGCGGGATTCGAACCCACGACCTCTGGCGTGCTAGGCTAGTGGCATAGCCTCTACGCTACCAACATCGGTAAGGATAATTTAATGATGTTTTTGTTTTCGCGAAAAAAATGTGCATTGTTGTTTGTAACACATTACCCAATGAGTGCATGTTTTGAAAGAAATGAATTAGCTGTCTAATGTTACTTGTGTTTATGTTTTAGGTGTATACAAGTGTTTGATTCACATTAAACTTAAAATGACATAATGGAGTAGAAAAGAAATTGAAATATTGATGAATCTATAATTATCTATCTTTGTACGCAGTGAAATCGACTGATTACCATAATCTTAATTTGAAAAAATTTGAATTAATACAATTTATCTTGCTATAATGGAATAATGACATTTGGATATTGCAATTCACTTAAAACTTGATCGTGTACATAGATTGATAGCGTATAATAAAGACACTTTTAAAATCACATTAAAAGAAAAATTTCATGGTATAATGCACGCATAAAACTTTAACTTTTAAATGTGTGTACACAATAAGTATCATTTATTAAAACACAGATATTATTTGCCATTTGTCATTAAAAGTGTGATTATTTAGAAGCCAAAAATATTTGACAAAGAAAGTGCTCCACAACCGCATAAGAACATAATTTGAGAGCTTTCAAAAATATGTATAAAAAATCGCCAAATTAATATTAATTCTAAAATACGGCAACATTCAATGCCGAGATAGCCTCTGCTGTAAACTTAGCGGTAAATACAGAATTTTGAACGTAGAGTGCACGAAATAGGGCCATCAAACATAATTTTGCAAAATGAACAACAAAATAAATTATTAGAAAACGTGAGGCATTATTCTGCACACACCTTGCTGCCATTTCATAACTTTTGCGCATGATTAACTAATTCCTTTGCTAATTCCTACCATAACTAAACACTTAAATTATACTCTTTACTATTTTTTTCATTCCGAAGCATCAATTTTCGCAAACAAGCCTTTTCACACCCAATTACAACAATCTCCATCTGACTTCTCACTTCTAGCAGTTAATACTTGCAGTGAAGCGTAAACGCGCAGCTTTGTACCTCGCCTTCGCCGAGAAGCAATTAATACGCCATTTGCTCCCAGCAAAAACCTCTGCAAAAAACCTCTTCGGGAGAACTAGAGCTCCAGGTATTTATAAATCTTGTACGGCGGAGTGTTAATCATTAGTTATCCGCGGGAAATTAGTCATAATGTGAATTAGGAGTTTGCCTTAATCGTAAACGTTTGAAGTGGTTTGAAGTAGTGCAGAGTGTTGAAGGATGTTTCAGAAATGGAAGTGCTGTTTTGTTCTAAGCCTGTTTCGTACCAAACAGTACAATTGTTAGTTTCTACTTATAATGTCAATAAAATACAAAATTAAACTTCAATATTGTGCTGGAAATATTAAGGTGAAACATACGTTGTGATATTCGCAAACAAACAGAAAAAAGAAACGCACCAAAATAGTTTGTTTTTCAAACCAAGAAATATACAGGAAATAAAGTGCAATTTATTTTGCTGTACCCTGTACCAAGTAAAAGTATACTTTTATTACCAAAGAGTTTAAGTTTTATAAAGAGATAATTGGTCGACTGAAGAAGTGATATGGATAAATAATGATCGGGGATATAGTCAAAAAATTTTATTTTCTACAATGCTGACATTTCGACACGACACCACTTGTGTTTCTAGTACATTAAATTTATGTGATAATATTAATATGTATACTAATAATGCACGAATACACCTAAAGGCTTTAATTCTGTAAATACAGAAAAGTCGTCTACTAGTCTTGAAGAAGACACAAGTGGTGTCGAAACGTCGGCATAGTAGAAAATAAAGATCTTTCACTGTATCCCCGATCATTATTTATTTATCCACTTTATTTTATTATTATACATCCATTATCGTAGAAACATAATTCCTTTTAAGTCAAAAATAAATCGAATATTTTAAAAATTTAAATTTTTCGAATGGTTTTCTAAAAATGTAACAACTTTTCATTATTAAAAAAAACCGGTGAAAACCATACAACTTTCTTATACATGCAAATTTGTTTTTGCTGCCTTTAATCATATTGATTTGGGTCTACCTTGCCTTTTTTCCTCACGGTCTCTATTCTACTACTGATTTAATTGCATCCTGTTCTTCTGCTCTCCATATATATCCAAACCAACTGACTCTCTGTTGCTTGATCATTTTCACTGTTTTCTCCTCCAAGTTTTGTTGTATTTTATAGTTCATTATTACTTTGTATTCGTTTTCTTATTTCTTTATTGGTCCTATTATTATTTTTATTCTTTTTCGTCCCATTATTCTTAAATCGCCTTAATTTTTTTTTTTATAATTTTTAATGATATTATTTTGCTATATAATCTTGTTTTTAAGTAATTTTTTGTTTGCGTGAAAATCCCTATTACTTTCTAGTATCTTTTATTTAATTTTTGTTTCTCTTTCTTCTTTACTTGGTAGCATAAAGCTTAAACAATAAACAATTAAAATTTTTCACTGGTTGAATTTTGAAATCTCCCATCTTTATTTCTTTTAATTAAATTGAAATTTTCTCAGTCCATTATAATATTACTTAGTACTTTTACGAGGCTTTTTGGGTTTAGAAAAGTATAGTCTATTCCACGAGATCTTTCATTAAAAGGACATATATACCTGTGATTGGTTGAAAAAAAAACAGTGTACTATTAACATTCGGAGGTATACCTATACGCTCGGAATTTTGAGGGTCTCATAAGCTGGCTCAGCCATTATAGCTCACCACAAAAAAAAACATATAGAAATTTAGAACTAATTAATTGCTATTTAATTACGCTAATTTTAATTTAATTGCGCCATTTTTTTAAAAATTACAGTGTGTGAGCTAGCAAAAACCGTAAGCCAGCTCACCAACGTATCTTATAACTATATAACTAGTATATCACATATAGAAATTTAGAACTAATTAATTGCTATTTAATTACGCTAATTTTAATTTAATTGCGCCATTTTTTTAAAAATTACAGTGTGTGAGCTAGCAAAAACCGTAAGCCAGCTCACCAACGTATCTTATAACTATATAACTAGTATATCACATATAGAAATTTAGAACTAATTAATTGCTATTTAATTACGCTAATTTTAATTTAATTGCGCCATTTTTAAAAAAATTACTGTGTGTGAGCTAGCAAAAACCGTAAGCCATCGCACCAACGTATCTTATAACTATATAACTAGTATTTCATAATAAGTCTAGCAGAAGAATTAATTGCTAATTAGTTGTTTTTATTTCATACGCATTGAAGCAATTTTTTAAACAATTTATTTACAAAACCCGCAAAAAGTTAAATTCCACTCAGCTTACCAAACTTGCTCTCCGAATTAAACTGCTCAAAGATAATTAAACCCCATAGATATTAAAATAAATAATCATCTTTAGACGAATGTTCACTGAGTAATTTAAGATGTCAAACTTTCATATCGATTGAAATCATGTCACACGGTGCTCAGCTGAAAATGGACATTTTCTGGCATATTAATCCTTGTTAAATAAATAATTGGAAACAAATTGCAATTTTATCAATAGATATGTATTCAGGATATAAAAGACTATATTTGTGCCTAATTTCAGAATGTTCCGTTCAGTAGGGTCCGTTAAGCCAGCACAACCATTGTAGCACAATCAAACAAAACCTATCAGAATATTTAGTACTCATTAATTACTAATTAATTACCAGGGAACAAAATTTATTACTTATTTTTTAAAAAATAAGGAGGGTTTTGCTAGCTTAACCGTTAAGCTAGCACAACTACGCAAAAAATATATAATAATAGCTAGCATCATAATAATAATTGTTTACTAATTAATTACTCGATAATTACTGATTAATTATTGAGTAATAATTAATTAATTATTTATAAAATGCCGGCAACGGACTAGGATGCAGTTTTCATTTATCTAACAGCAGCACCATGGGGGAAACACATCATAATTGCTTTCATACCGAAAGTCTAGTATAGAATGATTTACTCAATCAGAACCAGATGTATTGAATTTTATAATATATTTTATTTTATAATAACTAATATCGTAAAACAGGTTTAGAATTATTAACTCGAGCAAAACTAGTTGTAATAATTTAATTAATATCATAACTTAAGTTTGAAAAAAATTACTCGAGAACAACTAGTTTTAATGAATTTTTAATGGACTGGTAATATAAATAATATCATATCTCATGTTTAGAATTAATTACTCCAGCACAACTACTTCAAAAGAATTCTATAATGAACTAGTAATATAAATAATACCATATCTCATGTTTAGAATTAATTACTCCAGCACAACTAGCTCTAATGAATTCTATAATGAACTAGTAATATAAATAATACCATATCTCATGTTTAGAATTAATTACACCAGCACAACTACTTCAAATGAATTCTATAATGAACTAGTAATATAAATAATATCATATCTCATGTATAGAATGAATTACTCCAGCACAACTACTTCAAATGAATTTTATAATGAACTAGTAATATAAATAATATCATAATTCATGTTAAGAATTAATTACACCAGCATAACTAGTTGGTATACCGTTTCTGTATAAGCTTTAACAAACTTTTATAATGAGTACAGATGACAATACATTCGCAAGTATAAATTTTAATATACAATATAATAAATAATAAACAAAAGTCACTAAAACGCGAAAACTACGGCGCGGCACCGTGCCGATACAACTGCGCTTGCGGCCACGTGGCTTCTTTCAGAAAAACAACATGGCGGGTTGCTAGTTATTTCAGAAAGAGACGAAAATATGGCGGTAACATGTGATTTCGATTATGCTTTTTCGATACAAAGTGCGAAATGGTTGTATCCAGAATAACATTGTAAGTATTTTAATCTACATAGTTTTTCGCTTCGTTGATTTTTTTGCTTCGGAATTTTAAATTCTGGACGGAAGATTCGATATGATATTATTTATATTACTAGTTCATTATAGAATTCATTTGAACTAGTTGTGCTGGAGTAATTAATTCTAAATATGAGATATGGTATTATTTATATTACTTGTTCATTATAGAATTCATTTGAACTAGTTGTGCTGGAGTAATTAATTCTAAATATGAGATATGGTATTATTTATATTACTAGTTCATTATATATTTCATTAGAGCTAGTTGTGCTGGAGTAATTAATTCTAAACATGAGATATGGTATTATTTATATTACTTGTTCATTATAGAATTCATTTGAACTAGTTGTGCTGGAGTAATTAATTCTAAATATGAGATATGGTATTATTTATATTACTAGTTCATTATATATTTCATTAGAGCTAGTTGTGCTGGAGTAATTAATTCTAAACATGAGATATGGTATTATTTATATTACTTGTTCATTATAGAATTCATTTGAACTAGTTGTGCTGGAGTAATTAATTCTAAATATGAGATATGGTATTATTTATATTACTAGTTCATTATATATTTCATTAGAGCTAGTTGTGCTGGAGTAATTAATTCTAAACATGAGATATGGTATTATTTATATTACTTGTTCATTATAGAATTCATTTGAACTAGTTGTGCTGGAGTAATTAATTTTAAATATGAGATATGGTATTATTTATATTACTAGTTCATTATAGATTTCATTAGAGCTAGTTGTGCTGGAGTAATTAATTCTAAATATGAGATATGGTATTATTTATATTAATAGTTCATTATAGAATTCATTAGAGCTAGTTGTGCTGGAGTAATTAATTCTAAACATGAGATATGGTATTATTTATATTACTAGTTCATTATAGAATTCATTAGAGCTAGTTGTGCTGGAGTAATTAATTCTAAACAAGAGATACGATATTATTTATATTACCAGTCCATTAAAAATTCATTAAAACTAGTTGTTCTCAATTATTATTATGATGCTAGCTATTATTATATATTTTTTGCGTAGTTGTGCTAGCTTAACGGTTAAGCTAGCACAACCCTCCTTATTTTTTAAAAAATAAGTAATAAATTTTGTTCCCTGGTAATTAATTAGTAATTAATGAGTACTAAATATTCTGATAGGTTTTTTTTGATTGTGCTACAATGTTTGTGCTGGCTTAACGGACCCTACTGAACGGAACATTCTGAAATTAGGCACAAATATAGTCTTTTATATCCTGAATACATATCTATTGATAAAATTGCAATTTGTTTCCAATTATTTATTTAACAAGGATTAATATGCCAGAAAATGTCCATTTTCAGCTGAGCACCGTGTGACATGATTTCAATCGATATGAAAGTTTGACATCTTAAATTACTCAGTGAACATTCGTCTAAAGATGATTATTTATTTTAATATCTATGGGGTTTAATTATCTTTGAGCAGTTTAATTCGGAGAGCAAGTTTGGTAAGCTGAGTGGAATTTAACTTTTTGCGGGTTTTGTAAATAAATTGTTTAAAAAATTGCTTCAATGCGTATGAAATAAAAACAACTAATTAGCAATTAATTCTTCTGCTAGACTTATTATGAAATACTAGTTATATAGTTATAAGATACGTTGGTGCGATGGCTTACGGTTTTTGCTAGCTCACACACAGTAATTTTTTTAAAAATGGCGCAATTAAATTAAAATTAGCGTAATTAAATAGCAATTAATTAGTTCTAAATTTCTATATGTGATATACTAGTTATATAGTTATAAGATACGTTGGTGAGCTGGCTTACGGTTTTTGCTAGCTCACACACTGTAATTTTTAAAAAAATGGCGCAATTAAATTAAAATTAGCGTAATTAAATAGCAATTAATTAGTTCTAAATTTCTATATGTTTTTTTTTGTGGTGAGCTATAATGGCTGAGCCAGCTTATAAGACCTGAATTTTGAACTAGTTTATATGCACAACTGTAATTCCACCACCAGTTGGTACACTGTTATTAAGATAGGAATGAATAAATTGCTCGGTTGTTTTTGTTTATTGCACATCCTTATAAAAATATACAGATTTAAAAGAATTATAAATTTAAACATAAATATTTCTAATATACACAATATAGAAGCAACAAGATTAAAAAAAAATGCAATAAAGTGCAGTGTGACATTTTAACAGTGTATACATGTTTCTATTTAACATAGTTTTTAGCACGTGTTCGAGGACCAATCACAGCACAGGAAACCACGTGAATTTGTGTCTCTTTAATGAAAGGTCTCGTTGAACAGACTATAGTGTTTAGTTGTCGCCGCCTCTTGTTTCGAACAAATCAACTGACAGTTTTAAGATAGCTAACCACCATTTTGTTTTAAGATAATAGATTAAAATATATCTCTTGTTTTATATAAGCCAAGATATAATTGTCTTTTATGCAGTGTCTGAATTAGTGAACAGCCATTTTGATTTTAAACTATAACCTAAGTGGAAAGATGTTTTCAATACTTAATACGTGATCAAAGTTTAAAATACAAAGTAGGAATGCTGGAAATAATATTTCTCGCCTGCGCAAGCGTGAAAGCATCGCGTGTCATTTGTCTTTATAATGGCTGCGATAACATCCTAGCAGGATAATTAATATCAAAAGCAGACCACCGTGAATCGATATTAAAATGTAGTGTGAAATATAGCAAGAACTTGTTCATTTTGCAACGGTCTACAGAGTAATCGATGTGTTATCAGTGTAACGTATGTGTTTTGATAACTCATGTCCATGTGATGTTTTTATCTCGGTGCTGGGGAAGAGGGAATGTCGAGTGCATTTAGTGCTAAGTGACGCTGGACGTTAATGTGCGAATTAAAATAAAATCTTACTGGTTGAAGTTGAGGCTGAAGCTGATAAAGAGAGATGCTTTAATGGAAAGGATTGCAAGAGTAAATTAAAACCACATTTTTATTTATAGTATTTGGAACAATTAATTTGCGACTTATTAAGAAACATAAGGTATAACCAATTATAGAGGACGTAAAGGCCTAAAAGATCTTAGGAAAAGACGAAGACTATCACAGTACTATGCAGAAAGCTTATACAAGAATAAGGAAGATAACAGATTGGAACCCAAGGTATGGCAGAAATAGAGGAAGACCGAAAAACAGATGGAAAGAACAAGTCGAAGAAGACATCAGGAAAATGAAGATAGAGCAGTGGAAAAAGCAAATGACAGACAGGAAGAAACGGAGAAAAATAGTGGAAAAGGCAAAGAAGCACTGTAAAAACCTGAAGAAAATAAAAACTAAACCATACCTTAATAAATGGATTTTCGAGTTCTACAGAGTTACAGAACAACTACAATTTCACAATGAAATGTATCAGCTTATTATTATTATTAAAGTATGGTCGTTTGTGTTGTTCACAATAATCCACTTATAAGACGGCAAATAACCAAAACAAGTTAATCCGCTTCCTATCTTCGTAATAAAAAAAAAAGATCGTCGGGGATACAGTTAAAAGTGCAGACAATAAATTATAATTTTTATTGTTTTACAGGGGGACTATTATGCCCAAATAAGATTGAATATCGAAATATCCGGGATTCGAAGCCAGGGTTCTCAGTACACGAAGCAGGATCTATCTACACTATATGGGACAGTTGCTATTATATTATTACTTTCTTATACATTGCGGATACCGGGGACCTCCTATACTTCCTTATATTATAAGTATAATAAAGTTAAAATTACATAAATGCGCCCATACTTTAACAGCCTTATCTTTAAGAAGCACTTAAAATGTAAAAACACTGAATCATCGCGTCATGCATGTAACATAAGTCTCGTAAATTATTCACAGTTCACTGAACGCAAAACAAACATTTATCGTTATATTTAATTAGAAGTTTACGACATATTTATAATTAATTTAATATTTATGAATTAATAATTTCCAAACATAATCCAAGGCGACATAACTACAAACATATTCTCTTCTAATTCCTAATCAGAGTAGATATTACAACGTAAATCAATTTTACAATCCCACATGACTAATTAATAAGACCACCGAAAACAACAAAATCGGGTACGGCAACGTTATTGAGCAAGATACAAATGTGAGAAATTTGGTTGGTCTGAATTCCCTCCCGCTATATGACGATTCTTACAACTTATGGCTGCTACTAGATGTCCGAGAGAACTTGAGCTTATTTTGAACTCCCTGCACGACAGATCTCGATGGACAACAGTAATGTTAAATAAATACTTATTGCTCATATATTGCAATTAAAATTTTTTACATCCCGTACATTTGATAGCTAATTCGTCTACTGCAAAACAAGCAGCTAGATGGTAATGAGGTAAAACAGCAATGTGCAAGTGTCTGGCAATTTTTAAAGAAAATTTTAAGAAATTGTACCGCATATTCTGTGTTTCGATCTAATTCTCTTACACGTCATTGTGCGAGAGAAAATACTTTTTAAAGTCACTTGAAAAGAAAAACTTCATCGTGTAATGCACGCTTAAGGGAAGTAGTGCGATAGAATGCTTTCACAGATAAGAACGTTTCAGGTGTTTCTCCTAGCCACCACCAGTTTCGTTGATCGAATGTTTTACTTGCATTGGCAAAGTTCTTGGTGGTCAGTCAACAGACAACTGTAAGGGACCATCGGATTATAGTAACCTCCGAATAACTCTGATCATTTATCAGAGCTACGAATTATAACAAATTTTATAATTCAAGATGTATCGTGCGGGGCGTGAACCCCGACCGTCAGGTTACAGATTGTAAAGCTAACCATTTTTAGCTTCTTGACCAACAATCGCAAATATAAAAGAAAGAAAATGAAAAAAAGGTACGAAGGGCTTTAGCTTACTATGAAAATTGATCATCCAATCTAGACTAAATAGCAACAAAGTAAATTAGTCCAGAATACATAATATTAGAGCTTCAAAAACATCGATAGAAAATTACTCCGAAAGGAATTAATTAATCAATAGTTGAGTTGCAAATTCTAAAATGTTGAGAAACGCTGACGAAACATTTTGGGGTTAAATTAACAAAGTAGTTCGTGCAGTTTTCGTATCATTCTCAATATTAGAAATTATTAATTTTAAGCAATATTTTACATCCCATACATCCATGGATGGAGAAATTTTTCGATAGTGAGTGTTCAATAGATACACTCATTCCAGGATCTCTAGAATACGATTGCCAATTTAAATTTACCCCTGTGGTTCCCCCTCCACTAATAACCTTGGGGGCTATGACTTGACGGAAGGTAACCGCATTTCATACGCAAAAATATATCACCTACCGAGATCTGCGTTTGCAGAGTGCCACACCCATAATGGGTAAAAGGCTTGATGATATATTTATTTTATGTTTATGTCACAAGCTAATTAGATTTTGGTAACAATTCGTCCATCGGAAGTGATACTTTACATGAAGACCTATAAAGATTTTTGATCATATCTCAGTAAATAATTGAGTTAGAGTAAATTTTGTAAAAATAAAAAATATGTGGAACAGGATTAGCTACAATTTTTCTTGAAACAATTTTCTCTATTTTTTACCATTTAAAAGTAAAATACCTTCTCCACTTCCTCTCATAGTAATATCTATTCCTGCACCGAGGTTTCAAATCAAGTTGGCTGGCTCGAAGTCGCGTTTTTCTCCGCGAGATGATTTATTGACTACACGGTTTACATTGTAGTAGGCTGTGTGTTGTCTGCTATTGTTTGCACATGTTTTATTAGACACACTATAGCTCTGTTTGTTTATGTGATAATTAGTTGTTAGTTACGTTACGACAGTTGTGAGTTGTACTTCAAAGCCAGACTGGAGTATTTTTATAACATTTGAACTAGTTTGACACATATACATGTTTATAAATTATTTGGAGCGGTGGGCACTTCAAACGATACTGTGGTCCAATTATGCCTGATTCGCCACACACAAAATTTCGCAGAACATTATTTCTTCATAGTTAAAATTCAAATAGTAAATGAAAATTTAGCAAGAGCATGTTGCTGTTTCATTAGTACACACTGATTTTCTTTCTAACAAGATCATTTTTAGATGAGTAGCATCCAAGGGAAATAAATGGTATATGCCAAACTCTAGCAATTTTGACTTAAAAGGATAATTTACATGGATCATTATTAAAATAATAAACAAAGAAGAAATTTATTTTAATTATTTTAACTTAATTACTTAATAAATTATATTAAATTGGTAGAAATTATAATTTTTGTAAATTATCCCTGTATTAACTTACAAAACAAAAGCTTTAATACATTGCTGTCAATCACTTTAACTGTAAATATGATAATGATTTATACCCTATGTACTTATAAACAAAATTTCGTTGTTAAGTGTGGGGGGGGGGTAAATAGTATATTGTACAAAAATCTTAGAATAGCACTCATTTCATACGAGTAGGTATATTATATTATAGTAATAAAGATGTCTTCATTTTACTACTTCAATATGACAATGAGTATTCTAACAACTAGCAATAGATACAAAATTAAACAACATTATTTTTCATAAATATCAAGTTTCTATATTTTGTGAGATGAAAGTGATAACAAAGAAATGATTAATTGAAGACCCACTGATATTATAGAAGCTGCGAAAGTAACGTCTATAAATTTATTACCGGAAAATTGGTGAAAAAAATGAGATAACATATAAATTGTTTGTAGATTGGCGATAAGTTTATGAAACGTCATCGTTTTTGATAGAACAGTTAGATATGAACTTGTACCTGACGTTGTTTATGGTTAACTAATAGAAGAGTGCAACTTCATAAAAAAAAAATTATGAAGGTGTGAACTAGGATAAGAAGCGGACTGACTACTAGGGTCATGGACGAACACAAATGACAATGCTCTTCAGTGGGATTCGAAACCACGACATCTGGCGTTAGTTAGTGACATAGCCACTACACCACCGAGAACGGCACTTTATTAATTAATACGTAAGATATCTCAGAATTTGACAATGAAAAAGTTAGTATTATAGCTTATGATTTATCTGGTCAAGGAGAATGGATAGCGTCTGATCCATTTTCATTTATAATTTGTTTATATTTGTGAGAGACCGTTTATAATCATTGATTTGATAGGGGACATATATCAGCAAAAATCACTGCACGCCAAGCTAATAATTAAATGTTGATCGGAATCATTAGAAAGTCGTTTTATCATCGGCTTAGTTTGGAAAGTATCGCCCGTAATTATAAACTTACCAATTTAATGTTGGAAAACTAACATGATGAGTGTGATTCACTGCTTTTGCAAATCTCGGTAACTGATATATGTTTGCGAGTTATCAGCTGTCAAATCAAAGCCTCCACAGATATTAATTGAGAGGAAACTACAGGGATAAAATTAACCTAGTAGCGGCTGTGGGATTCGAACCGAGTTACTGAAGATCTCAAGATCTACAGTTCGATGCGTTACCCATAATGGGTAAAAGCGTATTGATATGTTCATTTTATTTATTTATTTATTATTTCTATTGTCCAGAAGTACATTACATTTTCTTTCGTCAGAAAGAATTGTAAAAGAAAATAGTGTGCCAATTATAAACAATTTCTTAATTATTTTCATTTTGTTTAATCAATGATCAAACTGGTTATAAGTACAGATAACTCTGGTTGCTCATTTATTTTTATGTAGTATGTTTTTATTGATAAATGTTCGTTGATATCTTAATTAATTTTCGTTGTGTCTGTATATTTCACTTCCATAACAAATCTGCCAATTAGTACATTTTCATATAATGAAGCCAAGTTTTTATGCACTTCGAATTTGGAACACAAGCTTCAAAATAATCGTGAGAGACTAATTGAATTTATTCGAGATTTTATTTTGTTAAAAACCAAAGAAAATGAATAGAGGTAGTCGGTTGAAATCAAATATGCCATAAATTTTAATGATTTCCTGTAATTATATAACTAATAAAATTATATGATTCCCCACAATAAAATGACTCTTTATTGCAAAATTAATCAAAATAATGATTGCTTCCTATACATTATACGTTCCGCTCTCACCCTTGCTACTAAAATATATATTATGGTAAAATATTAAAGACTGCTTTATTTTAAAACCACAGATGAGTGTGAGTGATTTCGGAGGTAACTGTATAAATTGACGGATAAGTCAGAAAATGATTTATTGATTAACTGTCATTACGACTTCAAAATATATAGGTACGTTTCAAAATGTGTTTGTACTTAAGTATTGTTCTGATTTGACTTGGAAGGTGTTTTTATGGTCAAATTTATTGTCACACATGTTTAGGTTACTTTTGCTAGATTTTTAGTATTTCGCAGAAACGGTCCTATAAAAAATTTCAACATTCTACAGCTAATCGTTTTATTTTCTGTAACTTTAGAGCTAGCTCTAAACCGGCAATGTTTCTATATTCAGGGGTGGTGTCTAGCAGAGATGACTGGAAACAGGGGTATATGACGTCATGTCTGTCTTTATCTGTAGAGCTACCACTGGAGGTGTTTCTACTTCGTAGAACTAGTTCTATTTTGACATTTGGTGTAGACTACATGACTTTTTGTTAGATATTTTGTGTTTTAATTTTTTGTATTAGCCCATTATTATATTTTCTTTTATTTTTAATTTGAATGATTATATGGTTCAGTTTAGGAATTTTAATTTATATTACTATAGAAATTTATAAAACTAATTAAAATATGCAAGCATTAAAAAACTGATCTTAAACTAATAATTGAGCATAAAACTAAACAAAAACAATAAATAAATCTGTAAAAGTTAAAATTTGTAAGAATAAACAAACACAAAAAGAATCAAATTTGTTACCAACCTAAATTTTTTAAACTTATACACTACAAAATCCCTAGGATAGAAACAGTTTTTATTCAGATTATAGAAATTCACTGTTGCTATGACGTCATAGTTATAGAGCTAGCTCTTAGCTCTAAGTTACAGAATAGAGCACCAGGGATGGTCAAAATGGATATATAATCAACGAAAATATGTTTGTTGTCCATATCTAGTGACCTAATTCACTTCTTCGTGAAAACAAAATCATCATCAAATTAACCTACTGTGTGACAATTTTTGTGTAATTTAACCGAAGTCGTAGCTCTTACAAATAGTGATCCTCGAAATTGAAACACACTGTATAGGTGACAAAAAAGTACAAATGTATCAAGTAAACAGTAAACACTGTCAAAACAAAACCAGTTCAATTAAATTCATTTTGTTCAGTAATGCTCAATATATACGTCTCAAATTGAGCCTCTGTACTGAATACAGTAACTCGATCCATGAACCGGTTCGTTCTTTGTATCTCTTCAAGATTTCGATAAAGTAGCGTTAGCAATTCCTACCGCTGGCGCCGCCGCTGACACTACAATTTAAAAATTCTGAAACGTACACGCGAGTGGATATTATTGGCCGCAAATGTGATTTTGGAAATTGCGAAGTTAAGCGGTAATTGTTAAGTGCGATTACAGATGGCTTGGTTAATTTGTATGTTGTTTTTGAGTCACGTAATTTAAAATGGAAATTTCGTTAATTCGTATGTGTTGTTGCCTCTTTATAGCCATTAATACCTGTGGTTTCTTTCGTTTTGACTTCTTTACTTCGATCTGCGAGCAGTCCTACTTAAATCAATGGTTTTTACAGCCGCATATGTTATTGGGAAATATTATTATCGTGTCATTTGATGACACTGCCTCCGAAAAATAATATCATACACACATTAGATTTAAGTGGGATTCTGAGCATTATCTTAAGATTCTATAATTTTTAAGATCTATAGCTAAAGAGAAATCTATAAGTTGAAGTCTTATAATAGATTTTCATAAATCGGTATTCTGAACGCAAAACTATAACTTCTGATTTCTATAACTACGACTTTAAGATATCTTAAAACCAAGACTGCCACTCTTTGGAAAATAAAACATGCATCTACGTTTAATACTCATAAAACACGGATAATATTTTATTTACAGCTATATTATTTAACGATTTTTATTAAAACCGAATTAATACTATTAGAATAAATAAAAATACAAGTTTTCTAAATATTTAAATGCAAATAAACAGTATTTATTTTTCTGGAGTTAACTACACTGATTCATTGTCAATTGGCATTTATCAAAAGTTGACAGAACGATACATGTCAAAATTGTTTGTGTGGTTTGTGTTGATTGCAATTAAAAATGAGCTAAGATATTATTATTATTATTTGTCATTTTATATATTTCTGTTGATTCAGATTATAATAAAAATATAAAATTATTTTATTATTTCAATTTATTATTATTTGTCATTTTGTGTATTTCTGTTGATTCACATTATAAAAAATGATAAAATTATTTTACAGAAAAAGAAAACGAACAAAAAATACGATGAAAGAGCAATATGTGGCATATTTACAATACATGGAAAGGAGATTACGCCTTTAGATCAAATACCATAAACCTCACACTAGGTGAAAATTATTTAGTGCTAAAATGGGAACAATTAACTGGCAAACCAAATGCTTAACTTGCGATTCAAATGGGTTCATTGCATCTCTTATATTTTTTCTTAAGATTCGCATGTGATTACTAAAAATATAGCATTGGTAACTTCAAATATTAACAAATGTCAAAAATTTTAATTATATAACGTAAATATTACTTACTGTTCATATTCATCTTCCAATAATAAATACGCAAATTGTAAAATTTGCATATTTTATGCATTTGCGAGCTATTTATTATTTCTATGACAAGTTATGACAAACTGAACAGTAACCGTAACTTTTTAAGATATCTTAAGACATTTAAGATAAACCTATAAGTTATAGATGCGCTCAGAATACCACTCTAATATTTAAGATCTATAAGTCCTTAAGATAACATTTATAGAAGTTATGGAAACGCTCAGAATACCACTATTATTCTAATTAGAATACTCGAATACCACACCTGTGAATATAGAATTTACCCATTTTTAAGTGGCAGACTGTTTTTGTATATCTATGCATATGTATTTATCCCAATCATGCCACATCACGGTTACTAAAAGTTTGTAGAGAGAAGGAATTAATAGTTATTTATGTATCAAGGCACTGCAGTTAAATTTTTTATCACGAATATGGAATTTAGTTGCCGAGGCCCATAGGGTCGAGGATAATAAACCATGTGAGTGATAAAAAGGAACTTCAGTGCCGAGGTACATATTAAGTTTTATTTGAAATCTAAAATTCAAAAAAACTTAAAAAAATTACTGGTATGAATCCCCATGGGACAAAACTCACCACCAAAATACCTCTCAAGTGGGGGTGGTATATAAAGAGCCTGCTGAGGTAAGGGGAATGAGTCTTTAAGTATTTATCTACCAGTTAACATAAGTTAATACAATTCAGCACAATTCAGCCTTTTGGCAGTGCAGTAATCAACATACAAACATACAAATATTCAGACAATCAACTGTTAGAAATTATGATAAATTATCAATGTCAATGATCTTCATTTAATATAATAAATCACAATTATTAAAAGTGTAGTGTTTTACTCAACAAACCACTAACAAACAATTACAATATAGTTAAGTCAATGGAAACTAACTGTCAGTGTTGCCAACCTCGAGAAGTGAAGTTATCGTAAATAACACTCAAAATTATGTGTTTTGTCCTCAATTTCGTCATCGGAATTAATTAGTTAATTCTTCTTGCAAATTTTGTTTCGTGTTACGTCCAAATTTACTATAGTACGTTAACATATCTGCCAAAATTATCCTAATTGTACAATAATTATTTAACGGTTGCCAACACTGGGTTGCTCAAAATTATGATTATGTATTGTTGCTTCACATATTTTTTAATTAATATATTCCCATGGACACTAAATTAAGACCTTAAAATT
This sequence comes from Poecilus cupreus, assembly GCA_963942605.1. Lineage (NCBI taxonomy): Eukaryota > Metazoa > Arthropoda > Insecta > Coleoptera > Carabidae > Poecilus > Poecilus cupreus. The sequence continues at coordinate 20,358,843 of OZ012718.1, forward strand.
ACAAATGCAGATATATTTAATTGATAGCCGATCTACATAAATTTCCAACATTGATTTGTGTGATTTGCATATATTCACGTCAAATATAATGGGAAGTGTTACATATTATTCTACTAATCGTTTGAAAATACGTCGTAGAATATTTAATTATCTTCCAGCGCTCCTAGAAACTGGCCTAAATCACATCGGAGGGAAATTTTTCAAGCGTAGCTAAATAAGAGATACACTACACCAATAAATCAATTCACATGAGTGAGTTCGAGGTACGGCTTAGTGAGTGTCCAAGTGAAGACGGAGTGGTTACCTTTGCGGATGTAGTTTCTTATGTATTTATGCGTTGTTTCCAGAAGCCATCGCACAGCATATATTATCCACGTCGCTTCAATAAATATCGAAATGTCATGTTAGGACTCTGTTTTAGTTATGAAATATTGGATGTTTTAGAATGTTTCTATAATATTATAACTCATCGACTACTTGATTAAATTGTTTTAATTTTCTTCATACATATTTATAATATAGTACGTGACGAGCATAAATTGATAAAATAAACTTATAAATCAATCGCTAATAAACTATTGATATTTACTGGTTATAAGTTTAAATAAATATATCATCGGACCAATTAAACATTTTGAGTAAGGTACTTTGCATTTACAAATTTCGGTACGTTAGTGATATATATTTGGACGTGCATGCCAAACAGAGAAGAGCTAAAAGAGGCGATATTTTGGCTGTGGAAATTAAACTGAGGATTTCTTTATCCATAGACACAATAAATAAATATGTCGTCTCACCATTTACTCATGTCTGAGTGTGGCACTCTGCTTAGAAGAAATCGTGAACAAATTTTTGAAATACTACTTTTAAAACTTGAATTATTGCATTAAAATTTATGCTCTAATTTAAATAGTTATTTATATATCAAGGCAATCCCTCCCCTTTATCTATTAAGTAATTAACCCGAATGATTCATTATATCTGCGAACTAGCTATAAATCCTATATAACTACAACAAAATTTAGGAATATTAATGTATGTACTATGAAGAACGAACCTTTTGACAAACTCGACATCGACCTTCGCACATTCCAGTACTGCAGATCCATTATCACCTTATATGTCACTAACAGCGCCACTAATAAAATTAATTTGTTTAGGAATCACACTTATTAACACAGACACATCTAATTTGTTTATTATTAAATTATTTTTGAAATATATTTAGAAAACACAAAACGCAAATGCGTACACTTCAACAACGCGCACTCAACTGGCTGTTGTATGTTTCAAATACAATACGAAATATAGACAAGACATAGGTTCGAACTTGTTGGTTGATATTCTTGACGCTAATACTGGAAAGAATCGGTTGCCAGCTGTTTTGTTGTATATTGTAAAGAAATCTGTTAATAATTTCAAATAAAATTTGTAGTAAAATATGCGATAGAGCCTTCAAGTAAAACTGCCACCTCCGTTTGATGGATTCCTCCCAGAATCCAATCAACTCAACATTTTTATTGAATTTAGGGTCACTTTTAATGTTTTATTGTCCTTACAAACTAATCTGTATTGGACTATATTTTATTTAAGACAGATTTTTTCAATTCTCGGCTGTACACATCTTCTTCCTTTCATTTCCTCTTCTTTCTGGTTTCCAGTTTCAAATTTGTTGCGGTAGTCATCTGGTGGCATAATTATCAATAATTCTTCTTGGAAATAAACGAAATCGCAAACCGTATTTCTTGTGAATAATCATTCGTTACAAGCAGCAATTGATCACCAACCAATTTATTTGGATGCCACAGATAATAACATTTCGATACGCTTAAGCGTTACGAATTGATAATTCACACTTCTTTCTCGTATATCCCTCAACCTTGTTGCCTTCAGGTAAAATACTTCTCCTCAAGAACATAAACTTAAAAAGCATTCTTTAAAGTTTAAAGAAAGCATAAGGAATTAAATGAACGGACTGTTCGTTTATCTTCAATTGTTGTTTCTCCTTGAAATTACAAATCAATCAAAGCAAAATTCCATGATTAAGATATAGTAAATAAATACTTGTATAGTTATAAAGATATGCCAACATAATCAAGTGTTTTTCTAATAGTTATTTATAAATCAACTTCTTGATAAATATGTTAACTACGTTTGTTTCATTCATGTATTTATTTGTTTATTTATTACAACGTACAACAGGATATCAATTTCAGGCTAAATACCTATTATAGAAACGCATCATAGGAATTTCAATGTTAATTATTTCACAGTAGTAATGTTAAATGGATTGGGCTTACGATGACAAACTGACACTAAATTATTAACAATAATCCAATAATAATGTTAACAATCGTTCAAACAATCCTGATTTTTGAGGGTTATGTAAAAATGACCGGTCATTTATTTATTTTACCTGACCAAATAAGTAACCAACTAAGCGACCAAAATAAGTGACCTGAACGGTCATGGTAAATGATCTACATTACTATTTCACAGTAAAACAGTTAAATAGTATTTCGTAACTCTGCATTTAACGATACCTTATTTCATAATTTTTTGTCTAAAACATGAAAGTTTGCAGATTTTGAACTTACTATAATGTTTGTTTCTTCAATATGTATTTTGTGCAGAAATTCAATGGCTTGGTTAGACACAGCAGATTACTTTATTTGGTTAAGACTTAAGACGAACAGCTCGTTCTGCTAGTCTGTCTAGTGTAAATATCCTTCGCACTTTTCCACATACTTTGTAATTTGAGACGTGGAGCAAGCGATGTTATTTCTTACAGTATTCTTCCAGTTTTGGACGTAGGGCAGAGAAGCAAAACACGCATTTATTATTTTACACTGATTAGGTTGTTCTTGATTCTTTTTGAAAGAAAAGCTTTCAAGATCTATTTTCTTTATAATATCTTCACCAAACTTCTCTTTGTGGCAAATGTTGGTAGTTCTGTTCAACAAACATTTCATGGTACAAAATTTTTAAGAAAGATGATGATGTAAAAGAGATTTAATATATTGATTTTCTATAAACTATATGAAATAAGTCATAGTTTAGTCAGTTCTTCTTTCCAAAAATAAATTATAGAAAGGGATAGTGTCATTTTCTTCTATCTTCATAGTAATATCAATGTTTATGAAAAAAAGGAGGATGATATGAAAGAAAATGAATATATTCGTTGGTATGTTTTGGTTTTAGAGATGTTATTCATGATCTAATTTCATTATTAAATTATACGAGTATATTGTTGCAAATTGTATTCATAGACGATCCCAATACTTTGAACATCTGTTTCGATGTCATCCACTATCAGATTTACAAACAAATTTGACACACTATGATTCAGATCTCTGTTTGTATATACTGTATTACATTTTTTGTTAACTTTTCCTTTTCCTCATACAAGGTTTAAACATAAACAGACTTCAAACTATAAATTAGATCACGATCTAATTTACGAGTGGCAACAACATGTAAACATGTAACCTATTTCCTTATAAAGCATTGTTCAATAATGCGAAGAATGCAATCTTTTCTAAGAATAGAGCCCCATAACCGTATTTCATAAACTGTTTGAAATTATCACTGAACTTCAGTTAATAAATACTTCCCACGCGGAGAACATATCGCAGTAGCTACAACTGCAGAACAAACGAGCAACAAATAACAAAAATTATCCCCCATGTCGCGCTGACATAATTACAAACCAATAAAATTCCAATCAATTCCTAATTGATAAGTTTACATGGTCATACACCGTACTCACGCGAACATAAGTAGGCTTAGGAAATATTTGACGATCGTACAGCGTTAGACAGTGAAATATGCGAGCTGCAGGGAGTCCGACATATTTAAATAGCAGTGTAACATGGTACACTGTTCGTGTAAATGTTGAAGCTGGATGATATATCGATAGGTTGTCGTTTTATGCGCGGCTCGTATATTACAGAGACAGCGGATAAATCGTACTTTGGTGACAAAATGAGTTAATTAAACAAGATCTCTTTCATCAAATTAATACTGAGTGCTCATGATGCGAAGGTTGATGTATGCACTCGCTGATAGCGTCTGAGATTGAATGTTTAGCAAGGTGTATGATGAGGATATACTACAAAAGATATTAGTAATCATTACGCCATTGACTCAGTGTAACATTCTGTTCAGAACAGATATATTTTTAACTGCCGACTCAAAATTAGTTTTCGCCTTTCTGTTTCTTTTTTGTATGTTTAATTTTTCCATAAATGTCAACCCCCAAAGATATTGGTGGAGGAGGAACCGTAGGAGTTGTTGAGGTGGAAATTTGTCGGCTGAAGAATCGAACTAAGAATCTTATAGAATATAGCGATATGTTTAAAAAACCTGATAGGCCTTCAAGTAAACTACCATTTCCAGTTGATAGTTTGCTACTAAAAACTAAATAGTTCGTAACTCCAACATATAAGTTTTAAATACGAAATTGAAAATAATACCGTCATTAGATTTTTAGTTATAGTGGACAAAAATATCATCACACCTAGATATATACACACTCTTACAAAGACGTCATCGTAAAAATAGTGTAATCGTTTTCTAGGGACCCTAAAAGGTGCTTGTCTTTCCGAAATTTTTGACCCGTCTCAATACCTCCTTTATATACAGGCTGTAACATAAATAAGTATATAAAATTTAACCAGTAAATGGAATAAAAACTTTTATTTTCTAGTTTTTGATTTTAAATTCTTTAAAACATCGATAATATTACCCCTTTGAAATTGCTATTTGGCAGCACTGTCCGCGCAATAACGAATTCTTATTACAATCTCTTCCAAAGATATTGCAATTTTTCCTACATTTTGTCATTCAGATCAAGGTATGTCCTTGTAATTCGCATTTCGCATATGAATGAATTGTATTTTTTAAAAACAACCTGTACTGTTGTTATCCATTTTGCAATTTCGCGCCTTTTGAAGCGCCGCAATCATTTGTCATGTCACGTGACCAACCCTCTCGATGTTTGATTGTCTCCGACGATGACAAGTCGTCATCGTAACTCACTCCCTGTGTGGGATGAACAAAGAGTATTGTTGTCACTCCGATTTGTTTGAAAAAGATACAAGACTTATGGTCTTGTAAAGTGATCGCCTTCAAAGTAAATAAGCTAACGATGTAGTACGGTTTAAATCCATTTCTGATATGGGTAACAGTAACAGTTGCTTTATATTAAAAATTGTAATGAAAGTAACATCTCAAACAGTTCAAAAACAGGGCGGACTAAAATCAATTTGTGTTTTAAATTGCACTTAGCCGTATCGGGTATTTAATTCTATTTGATTTCGCCAATGAATAGATTGTAATTTGCTACGCAGCGGGCTAGTGGCAACAAACTCAGTGTGCTTTCAAACATAACAACTCCCAAAAAAAAATTGCAAATTACTTTGATATGATAATTAAAATAACCGAGATACTGAATCAATTATTTTGTATCCACTCGCCTCTCACATTCTGCGCGAAAAATATTGATCTGTTTACCGTTTGCTGATACCTTTCAGCATTGAACTGAAAACACGTATACGTACTCATAAAATTAAGCAATTAATAAATAAATTATTGGGTAGTGTGTAATTATTTAAAGTTATATTGGTTTGACATAATAATTTAGGTTCCTAATCAAGGCTGGCTGTACGTATAATTTCATATTCAATGACAATACAATAACCTGGTGATTATTTATAAGAATAATGTTGTATTGTTTATGTAGAATAATTAGAAATGTCAAGGGGTAGCCTACATGTTATATTTTACAATTACAGTGCGACAGTGTTTTGCCAAGGTGATATCATAATGAACTATATAATTATTTTTGCTAACAAGTTATTATTCATATTAAGAGGTATATATAAATTGATTTTTATTACATGTATTTATTGACATTTTTGGTACGTTTTATATATTATAGTAGGAATAAGCACATACATTTATAGACATTAATACTTAAATAATAATATGGTTTAACACTCCTTGTGGAGTTGCACCGCTTCAATCGAAGCTTTCTAGATCCTTTTTTTTGGAGGGGATCACTCTCCGTTCCTGTTCTAGATGCTCTTGGCAATGTTGTTCCATTGTTTCCTGTCTTTTGTCTTTCTTCTCCAGTTTCTAATACCCGCTTCCTTCAACTCATCTTCTACCTCTTGTAGCCACGTTGATCTTGGTCTTCCTCTTCTTCTTAATACATAAATGGCTGACATTTTATATTTTGTATAATAACAAAAGGTCACTGTTTAGTGTGCTTTACGGGCTGCTGGAATTATTGGTCCACATTTTTTCAAAAACGTTACCGATCAGAATGTTACAATCAATAAAGAGATTTCTATAACCATGATAACTGACTGACGAAACATTTAAATGACTTCCAATATCTTGTGATTTAACACCTTTGGATCATTGTCTACGGGGATATTTGAAGTCGGGAGTCTACGCCGATAAATCAGAGAGGAAGGGCACCATGGAATCCAATATTCGCCGCTTTATTGACGATTTACAGCACCAGATGCCTCAAAAAGTGATCGGAAATTAGACTTCCAGATTGTGTTTTATTTGAGCCAGTCACGGTGTCCATCTTTCAGAAATCATATTAAAACACTGATGGCATAAAATTATCTTTCTAAAGAGCCAATACTGTGGCCATTATCGGAATTTTTATGAATATTATTTCATTTTAAAGTTCTATACGTCTAAAAAAAAATCTGATGTGGCCAGCACATAACCTCCCGCCCAATACTACTCTTAAACGATGCAAAATAGTACTTGATGATACAGAAACATACCTTCTTATTTGTTTATTTTCTATTTATATTTGAGAATTTTAATTTTCTTTCGATAATTTATTTAATTTTTTGACATATAATTCACTAAGAAAACACCTTCACAATCACAATGACATGTGTCACATTTCGTAAAAAATTGAAAATTTTTAAATGTTTCCATGGTATACTAGGAATGCAAGATTTGTGAAATCTAATTTCTTTATATTTTATTATCTCTAAATCTAATGAAAATTTATAAAATTAGTGTAATCAAAATACATGTAAAATTAAATATTCTTCAATTTTCAAAATAACATAAATTGTTGAAAAAGGATATTTAACCGTGTTTTTCACGAAAAACTGTTAAGGGCTTCAAGTAAAGTGCTACTTCCGGTTGACCAATTTCATTCAAAATCTAATCAGCTCTTCATTTAAATATAAGAAGCAATAATTCCACAATATTGTATTTTTTGGTATTATGGTATTTGAGTTATGCAAAACGAAAAAATTACCACAGACTACACACACACACACACACACACATGCATACATACAGACATCATCGCGAAAATAGTAAAATCGTATTGTAGGGACCCTAAAACGTGCTTATTCATTGAAAACTCACTACCCAATTTTTTGACCAAAAACAATACCTCCCTTACCTAGAGGTAGGCGGGAGGTAAAAACATCTGTTATGTAACATCTCTAAATATAAACATTTACGTAAGTTAGATTCTTCTATCTAATATTTTGACATTTTCAAAATCAGATGTATAGTTTAATGAAATCTTCTTATTTTCGTTCCAGGTATGAAACGTGTGTCCTAGTAAACTGTATCTTATTTTTCTGGTAGATTTATTTGCCTCATAGATCACAAAAATCCAAAACCACTCTTAAAAATTTGGATTTATAACTCTATCTCATTCACCAATGGAGGATAGTATTTAACGAATTGAGGGTTATACAGAAGCAAATTTTCATGATACCATCTATTGATGTTTTCATTGAACTACGATGAAATTCAGGTGGACGAAATACAAACAAAACGCTGTCAAAATGACATTTCTTGAAGTGATGCTAAATATAAAAATTAAAGTGTGTGTATGGTTTGTGCATTAGTGACTCCCGTTATTATTATAAAGAATATATGCTCAGTGTTTAATTTAATAACCTTGTTAAAACACCATCTCAAATATAAAAACCTGGATGTTTGTATTATGAACTTCCCATCTCAACTTTTACCTCATCTTTCTCTTTTTTGGCTGTGATGTCAAAATCATAACCCTCCATTTTAGACCTGCGGTTTCTTGTCACTCTTTGCAAAACCGAAACCACAATGAAAACCACGCAGAATAACCCGGCTCGCCGCAGGTAAGCCACGCAATAAATCTGTGTACGTTGAAGGCGAGTAATTAACTTGTTCGCGTTCGCATTCATAAACATCAGGTACGGATTACAAGCCACGGACTCTGCCTCTTAGTGCCTCTTGCTGCGGCTTATTCGTGCAGAATTAATGCGCGCACAATTACTCGTGAACGTGATGATTTATTCAATTGTTTTCGGGTGGTATCATTTGTTTCGCTCGTTGAGTGATTTGAGAAGATGTATCTTAACTGAGGGAGAAAATTACTTCATTTGGTTAATAAGTATGCAAGTAAATACAAATGAACTTAACAACACTGTGAGGTAAACGTGACCATATTTCTTCATGATGGTATAAACCTCCAGCGAACGATGGGTATTTCGCAAGTGGATGGATTCAATCTATTGTGATACAGACTTTACTTTAAAATGTCACTAAATAGATGATTACAAAGATTATATAATAATTTGCTAATTGTTCTTCTTATGGGGGCTTTATAATTATAATAGTAAATAAAATTAATAAAATATAGGACGATCTGTGGAAATATGTCGTCATATTAATTTAATAAATTTTGGCCTAAAACTAATCATACACATTTTGTATAATAGATATTTATGTATCAGGGCATAAATGTTTTCCTTTTTATCATGAATATGGAATTTGCCGAGGCTGGAGGCCCGTAGGGCTGAAGGAAAAAACCATTTATGTATTAATGTAAAATTTCAATTTTAGATCATAGATTTCGAAAGAGAAAAAGGCATATCATCATATCTCAGTAAATAAACGAGTTACGTTTTACACGACGCAATTTACTAATCAATAAATTGGATAAGTTTTCTTGTCAATTAATTGCCAAAACCAAAAATATTATTGTTCGTTGTGTACACACATCAAGATTTCCGTCAATTATTGTGGCAAATTCAGTAGTACCAACACAATATCAGCTGTCACCTATGCTACTAATATTTTTGGTTCAAGCTATTCGTACAAAAATGACAAACTAACCAGAACATAAACAAATATGAATGGTTGACATTGAATCAAATCCTCTAGAATATCCCAAAAAAATAGTCGAAAAATAGAACATGGTCCAATGCGTCAATAAGGCAACGGCTTGGCAGGTAGCGTTAAAGCCGGATTACTCGATAACGCAAGTTAAGCGATGCTGCCCGCGGTCCGTAGTTGGATGGGTGACCGCTTTGCGAAAACCCATACCAGCGAGCACTGCGTGCCGTTGTCACACCACCGAAAACGAGGTTCCGAGGCGGTATATATAACCACAGCAGTTCGGACCGCTTAATAATACTAATAATTCCTCAATAAATTTACTAATTTATTGGTGAAGAAAAAACTGACGAAGTGTCGTATTACACACAACAATAAATAGACAAGAAAACTTGGCCAATTTATTTACCAATAAATTGCGTCATGTAAAACAGGCTTAGAGTAAAACAATTGTTTGCTCACAATTTTTATTTGAAACTTGTTTCTTTATTTTGTAGCGTTTAATAGTTGTTTAGGCGGGATTTTATTTATATACAAATAAATGTTTTGTGGATACAAACCTCTAGTACTCAAACTATATAGCGGGAGTTAAGAAAATAACTAATTATATATTGTTATAACAGATTTAAATTACCATTAAAGGCCTCAATAAAGAGTGAACTTATTTAGTAAGTAACAGTACATCAAATCGTTTCAAATATCACTAGGAACAAACCTTATACTGCTGTGTTTATTATTAATAAATAAACCATGCAGAAAACCAATACTGCCATTCATAAAAATGTTGTTGATCTAATACAGCTAGTAGTTAACATAGCGTTCCCATCAAGTCATGGCTTCATCAGAGACAACCAGCACTTAGTTGACATGTGAGCCCGCATCATATCACTCTGCACGTATAAGGCAGCCGCCATCCAACTCAACTAATCGCTGAAGTTGATCCCACTACTAACAAGAGCACTCTTAAGTCTACGTCGGCGTGGTTTTAATCTAAAACGCGCAAATACAGCTGCCGTGTAATTACGCGATTGGTAAATGCCGATACGGTCGAACGTATAATCAATTCATTAGGTGCTGATTAAACCTGATTCATGTCACTATTTATGCAGCCTAGTGACTAGTGGTGGTGTGACGCTGCCATTCGTTATTTGCACCTTAACACTAAAGAAATAATCAGATGTGAATAACATATAACCTCCCGCTTAAAAAACTTTTAAACGGCAGAGAACATAGAAAATAGTTACAAATAAATAATAAATGTAGCCGATATTATTCCATTGTTCGGTAAATCTTCTGGTATCAAACACTGGACTTTTTTGTAACAAGGCGAACAGTCAGAATACAATTTTATGTTTTACTGTCAAATAATTTTAAAATATCTAATTTTAAACTGTGTTGTACTTAAATGCATCGAAAACCGTCTTGATAGGAGTTATTGAGTTAAATTATTGCCACACATGTGTGAGGAACTTTTTTTAGATTTATAGTTTTAATAATAGTCATTTGAGGTTATCGCCGCAAATATTCTGAAATATCGGCTTAAGATGTCATCTGGGATTGACAAGTGACATTTGTCAACAATAATTATTTCATTGTTATTGCCATGTCAATTGCTACTGGATCAAATTATGAAAATATCTGATCGACTAGTTAATTTATGGTGTGGTATAAATGCTAAAAAAATGGAATTTGGAAAAAAATATATTGTTCTCGACGAGTTCTATCACTGGTTAAATTTAATTTACTTATTTATGTTACAGGCTGTATTTACGGGAGGTAACAATAACCCTGTAACCCCCTTAAACGAGGGTACATTATTAAAAAGGGTCCTGTAGAGACTGGGAGTCAGCAACAATAAAAGGCTTCGATCCGTCGCCTACTTACATGATCTTTATTAACGATAATCGATGATGAACTTCTCTCTACAGCTTACTATACTCTACTGTACTTACTTACTTACTTCCTTACATAGTAACCTTATATATATATATATTTGTACAAGTCCTAAGTCAACAAAATAAGTGTGACAAATAAACAATAATATTGAAACATCTGACCTACTTACTTAATCATTGCGTGAATTAAAATGTGCTGACTTAAGACTTGTTACAACCCCCATTTTGTATATTATTACAGCCTGAACCATATAAACATTTTAATTCTAAAAGATATCTCTAGAAATTACTAGATTTAAATCAAGAAACATCATAAATAACTGTAACAAGTTAATCTTCATAACATCGTTATTAAGCTAAGCCCCAACATTTTTCAATTTTGAACAGCTATAATCACCTATTTTAATATTAACTCATTCTCCTCACGTTTCATGTTACAGTCATCTTACAACTCAAGTCATTCGTTCAAGTTCATCAACTCGATCCTCGACCACGCCACATCGAAAGATTAACTCGTAAACCAGCAGAATATGTTGTCAATTATCAGAGGAATCTAATACGATTTGCTCACGATATGGGCAGAAAAACCTTCATTAGCTCATATTAAGAAATTTGCATCTTCCCAAAGCAATTAAATCCGGTATTTATTTGTTTCTTGCTGTTCACCATCGAACGCTTTGCTGCCAGTAATAGCGAAATAAAAAGAGAGGTTATGTTAGCATATAATGATCATAGATTTTAATGTTCACAAACGAAGCAGCGTCCTGGAATAGGAAGAACTTTACAATTTTATTTTATATGTTTAATATATAAAAAGATATGACGTGGCCACCCAAGTTATAATAAGAATAAAACTTGAAAAAATATTGTCATTTAATGCAACTAATTAAAAGGGGGCACGATTCCCACAATGCCACATGTATCAAATGAAGTAGTATATTACGCAACAAGTGCAAAAAGATATTTATTCTACAAACACTGTTCAGGCACTCTCGTAGAGATCGAAGAACTAAATTTGTTTGTAACATTTCCGAATCTGGTCATCTGTCATTGTCTTTACTTGAAATTTAAGTTCATTTTTGTATATTTATTATTTCTAATACAGAAGCAAACAGTAATAGTACACGCTAAATAAAACGTCAAAAATTTGACGCGCGCTATTTACAACCTGAAAATTTCAATTCACGCACTCCTGTAATAAAATATACGAAAACGTTGGCTTTCCCCAGGCATTATACAGCAAAATTTCGTGTATTAAAACACGCAAAAACTATCGATAACTGCAAATAATTAATAAATAATAAATCCCAAAACAAAAATAAATAAGCAACGGTCATGCCAGGTAGCGTTGAAGCCCGTTAAAGCCTATTTATTCGATAACACAAGTTAAGCAGCACTGCCTGCGGTCAGTAGTTGGATGGGTGACCGCTTTGCGAAAACCCGTAGCAGCGAATACTGCGTGCCGATGTCACACCATTGAAAACGAGATACTTAGCTACCAAGGCGTCATATTACGTCAGCAGTTAAAATCGCTTAAATAAATAAATTTAAAAAAAAAACATAAATCATTTTTTAAAAGATATCGTTTTTGACGGTTTTTCATTACATCAAATTCCTGAACAATCGGTGTTTGCTATGATTTGTAAATTTACGAGTATTTTTATTAAATTTTAATTCCGTTAAAATTAATTTCGTTCCTTACAAAAAGCATTGTACAAACAAACCTCTTGCAGTATGATGTCAGTCACGTATTCGGGCAAATGGAGCCCTCGCTTGTATTTCTAGGACGTAGGAAGAATGTCTTCGAAACATTTTCTATATTTTGTACCGTTTACAAATTAAAATGAATCTTTTCAAATTTCATATTTAAAACTTTAATATTCAAATTACAATCCAACAACCGGAAGTGGTAGTTTACTTGAAGGACTGTGAGGTATTTTGAGCATGTAATTAGTAAATAACTTATTTTACAATAAAATTAATAAACAAAAATATTAGATATAATTTATACTTGAAACAATTTTCAATTTTGTACCGTTTAAAATTGTTTAGGCAGAAGGTTACGTGCTGGCTACATCAGATTATTAATACCATATATGATTTCTAGGTAGCCGCAGTTCATATCACTTACCGAGATCTGCGTAAGCAGAGTGCCACACCCATAATGGGTAAAAGGCGTGATGATAAATTTATTTATTTTTTTTATATCCAGGTTTCGAAAATTTATCAAGCATATTATACAACAAAAATACTATTTTTACTAATACATCCCATTGTCTATTATTCAGCAAATCATCTATCGATGCCAAATTTTATCCTTTATGACCTAATTCTTCTAAACATAGAAATGAAAATATGTCAAAAACATGATTTGTATATTTACAGTATCTCTAACATCTGAAACGAAGGCCAAAATCCACTGGCGTTAAAGCTGAACCTAAATAATTCATAAATCATTTATTTGTACATTTCTCAACGAGTACATCTCTACATATACAATTGCTCAAAACATCTTTGTTTCTTGTTACATGTGGACAATGTCTTTTCTACTCACACCTTTGGGGTTGTTATTTATCGGATTTAAACACGTAAAACTATATCAAACCGACATCTGGTCTGAGCAGAATGCCACATTCAACCAAGTGGCGTGATGATTAACTTACATAGTTAAAAACAAAATCTTCAAACTTGTAGATATAATGTTTCGGAACCATGTCTTTTTGGTCGTCATATAAATTTTCTTTTCCTTTTAATCCTTGTAATTACATACAACTTCCTTTGTTGTTTTACTTTGTCAGTTTTTAATTACTGCTGCTTTTAAATCTTCTACTTCCTTTAGTCGTGTTAATCTGAGTCTGTAGCGGCTTCTTCTTCCTCCTGGTTTCCATTCTACTACTGGTCCTTTTCTTCTGCTCTCCATATACATAAAAATGTCCAAGCCATCTGACTCTATGTTGCTTGATTGTTTTCACTGCGTCTTTTGCTTTTAACTTCCGTTCTATTAATTCTATAGCTAATTTTTAATCTGAATTCATTTCCTGATATCTATATTGGTCCTTATATTGTTCTAATTAATTTTCATTCCATTACCTAGATCTATTCAACAAATATTTATTAAAAATTTTGGGATTAAAGTGAAATTTATTTTCAATTAATTTTTACTATCCGATGTTTGTATGACTGTAAAGTGAGTTCGTTTCTCTCCAACTGATAATGGAAGTATTTTAATGCGTTTCGCGTGCAATAAATACCTAAGCGAAGGTATTTTATCACAAATGAAATGATTGTACGTGCAGAGATACTTATAAAAATGCAGAAGAGTTATGGTTGTACTCGTGTTGTCATGAAGTAGTGGTTGAGTGTCTGAATGTTTGTGACAAGTAAATGAAATTTTCTGACCCAGATTCAACTGTCATTGGTTTGGTCGGGCTGGGAGTTTAGACTTTTAGACGCTAGCTTGATGCCTATTATTAGAAATGTTTATTTGACAAACACATGAGGTATATACTGATTGCTTTGTTTCATAACCTAAAACTTTTTCAGTTTTTTTGACAGTTGAAGAGTAATTTTCACATAATTATAAGACACACTATACTAGCATATTTGGGGGTTTTTATTTGTCGGCACTGTACGTACAAAAATATATTAAATCAATCATAGTGTGTTTTTTATAAATAAACAGGATTTTGAGTGCCTAGATTGACATTTCACTGTTTTCACGATGATGTTTGTTTGTGTTTGTGACGACTTTTTAGTTTTAATGACAGTATAGAAGGCATTTATGGGGAATGGTTATGTGTTGTCCACCTCAGATTATTTAAATGCATTCTGAAGTTTTTGAGTAAAGAGTGTCAGTGCCCCTGAAGTTAAAATTATTGTGTACTAAAAAGATTTTAACAACACACCTGTTTTAATCTAAATTTAGTACTGGACTTATGATTCAAAACATAAACAGATCGGACATCGTGAAACACTAATGTGAATGCCGTAAATTTAAATATTTGGCAATCATTGAGAAGCTTAGTTTCTATTCTAAATTCTAGGAAATTAATACAAAAATATAATTCTATTCAGAACCTTTACAACTCGTAGAACGTTATCTAATATCAATATTAGAAGAATGCAATTTTAAAAACAATGACAAAATAACGAAACAATATACTGTGCGCCTAGAACCAAACCCCGGTGTTTTTGCCGAGTGTGAAGTGATATATACAAAATTTTTTTTACAACATCTACAAGCAAAATTGTTTTGTTGATTTTCATTGGTAGATATTAATTTGGTCACTTTATATGTGATACATTCCGCCAAAGAAAATAAAAAACTCTGTCGAGGTTTGTCGTCAAGTGATCGCGTGAGTAAGTTAGACAACTGTATTAACTGTAGAAACAATGGTTCCTATTCGGATATTTATCATTTCTTTCCGTTATATCAAATACTTTTTTGTCCTAGCACAGATATGAGAACATTCACGTCAGGAAACTTTTCTGTTCTAGTCAACTCAAGTCAGGAAATCATCTTTCTCGAGAAGGTGTTGCATAAAGTAAATTATAGAAAATATAAGCTACTTCGGGCATAGAAATTTGTAAAAATGTCAACATTATTTGACAATTAAGCTATGTTTTCTCCTCTTAGCACATCCAGTCATAAGACACCATTTCCAGCTCTTAACATAAACTTAGCCATTAGTTATGATCACTGTTCAGATAATGCAGCAAATCTTCTTTTCTTTAGAACCGAAGATACAAGTATAAGTTGTTTTTTCTATTTTTTTTACTCAATGAGGAAGCAAGAATCCAGAAACACACTCTACCAATAATTAATCTCCTTCAAATATTCCAATCCTGGCACACTCCTTTCACCTCGTCCACATTCATAATGCGATTCAAACATGTTCGTCTATTCTTCACACTTGGAACCACGTATTCCTCGGACGCTCACGCAATCGTTCACCTTCAATCTCACCCTCATATATTAGTTTCACCAACCTTTCATTCGACATTCATTCAAGTTGGCGAAACCACCTTAACTGACTCACTCCCACTTTCTTAACAACATTCTTCTTAATCTCACTCTCACCATACACCAATGTATTCCGGGCAATATCTCATTTTTACAGCAGTTATACGTCGTTCATGCTTTTTCATCCACACCCAACATTCAGAACCATCAACAAGGAACTGCAGCATTACAAAAAGAAATTGCGATCTTTCTTTACAAAACAACGACTATGACTGAAAAACGTCTCTCAAACTTTTCAATGTTATATGTTAAAAGAGGAAGAAACATAGCGTAATGGAAAAATAAATAAGTCGTCTCACTAACCTTTCATTCTTTTCGTGGGTCTGGAAGGTCTGTCGTGCCAGATCCAGCAGGGACGCCTCACTCTGAGGCTCGGCGGATATCCCCTGCGCCCTCTGCTTCCTGGGCCGGGGACCAACATTATTATTCAGCCCCTTGTGCTTGGGGCTCGCGGCATTCACATAATACGGGAACACACTCTGAAACTTATCCAGGTGGGACCTCAGCTGGCAGATCTCCTCGTCGCGCGCGCGGAGCTTCTCCTCCAGGTCGCGCACCTTGTCTCGGAGGAGCTGCAGCTCGGCGGTGGAGCCCATGGCGGGCGTGTGCAGCACGGGGTCGGCGGCGGCGGCGGAGGCGGCCAGGCCGCCGGCAGAGTCGTCGTCCGCAGCGTGTAGCCGGGAGGCGAAGCAGAACGTGTCGAAGCACACACGCATTCAAGCGCGGGGAGGGGCCGAGAGGGGACACCGCGAGGGGGGGCTGCACGAGAGTGAGAGAGTGGGGAGCCGCACTAGCGACACGCGAGCACGGTGAATACTACTCGCGACGCCAAATTAAAATAAAATGTTGTTTTAAGATTGCACAAGGAGGTAATTATGAAACAGTTATTAATTAAATCTGATAAAATTGCTAATAATAATAATAATAAACTTTTAAATATGAACGATATTGCACACACTGTTTTTTTTAAATATTTAATAACTTAATATTGATGGCACCACTGTTATATCTGAAACAAAAAAAACAACATATTTATTATGAGATTAAGTAACACATCATATATTTATTTATTATGATAATCGGACTAACTATATTGTTCATATGCCACTAAATGAGTGGATAATTGTTAATTTATGTAAACAACACAAGCGACCAAGTATTTTAGTGGGATTTGAACCCACGACTTTTGGCGCGCTAGCTATGCTACCGCAGTCGAATTTAACGAAACAGATTATACAATTAGTATGTTTTTTCATAATAATAATAATAATAAAACTATACCGGGTATAGAATTAAAGTGGCGTATGATTTCAATGCTATTTTTTTATATTGCTGTAAATTTTTACCTATTCACTTCAGCAAAACTGTAAGTACATAAGTTGTTCATAATCTAAAAATGTATGCATTAAGGCCCATTTCGTTACCTAAATGTTAGTATTTCATGATATATCTATCAAGTCAATATTATTTAGGGCCGAAATTTTAGCTCAAATGATAGTAATTGTTCCAGCTATCATTTTTTGATGCGTTTTTTTTTTTTTTTTAATTTCACGAATAACTTGTTCGGAAGTTTATTCGTAGTATAAAAAAATATTTAATATTTTCGAAAAACAATTTAAATTAAATTATTACGTGTTGTATTGTCTTCTGTAGAAATTTTGTGGAATATTGTAATGATGCAATTTCGCATTTCTTTCTGTTACATAAACAAATAAACCTAAAATTGTTCTATGAAATGTCACATATTTATCGTTTTGTTGATTTTAATTTGATTGATATTTCGTAAAATGCTAATATTTAGTTAACTAAATGGGCTTTATTTCAAGCATTCCTCAATTCTGAATAATTTTTGTATTTGCTCTTTGTTGTATAGTGAATGGGTAAAAATTTACAGCAATATAAAAAAATAGTATATTGATATCCCTATCGCCATATTTCAATTCAAATGAAACAAATTAAAATATGAAAATATATTCTTTTTGCTTCCTCAATTAAAAATGTTCACTTTATTTTGCATTTATTTGAAGAAAACTGGAATGTCGTGCTTTGATTTGGAATCCAATCTATTGGAATCCAATTTTTTAGTCGATAGATTATCTGAATATGGAACTATCTCCTTATTAACTACAATCAAAAACATTTAAAATTGTAATGTCGATAATCCTACATCCTTTAGTTTGATCAATTTTAATGTCTCACCCGTGATGATGAGAAACATCAAATTATTTTTTGTTCCTATCCCTAACACTAATACTTTAAATATCAAATTTTGTCACAAACCTATTACATTCAAGTACCTCAATAAAATTTTGTTTTACGATGTGTTAAAATATGTACTCTATACGTGTAATAGAGTGAAATGATTGTTAAAGATACCGAAATGTTTAACTACTTTTAGTTTCACTGCCAACTTTTCTCAGATTTATGAGTTTAAAATAAGACTAAGTGAAATATATCTTCGTGTATATTGGTGCAAGGCGAGACCATTGCCAGAATTATTTGTAAACAACCAGAACAAATATTTCCTATCGATGTCTTCATTTATTATTGACATTTCATACACAAATATTACACAAGACATATTAGTAGATAAAAATATTATTTTATAAAGCTGTGAATCATTTATCATCAATCATCATCTTCAGCAAGACAGTCCGAAGTGAACTAGGGTCTCCAGTAGCGTGGTATTTGATTCGCGACCAATAGGGTCTTTCACCATTAAAAAAAAAAATACGTGTGGCACACACATACAATTATAATTATTTATTTATTTTATTTATGCAGTATTTTTTTTCTTTGTTTTTTTCTTTGATATTAATTCAAGTTACACTTTTTGAGCGTGGTGACCGATAAGAAAACAATTTTTTTTCTTTTATTGAATAAATGAGAAGTTAATATTGTTTAAAATATTTGTATTATCTTACAATATATGTAAGTTATTCAGGAATTTGTATCCTTGAAACTATAGGTTTATGGTAATTGAAATAAGAAACATAAGTTTGAGACTTGATATCCTCTAAATATCTGGAAAATACCGCGTCAATGGCATAAGTCTAGTCGCACGCACACAAACACCGTGCCGAAGTCTGCTGAACTGAAACGACGTTAGACGATGCACGGCTTTTAACGCCGCACCGCTGTGCCGGTCGGAGTGGGGGGGTGTCAGGTTTTTTTCGTTACGGAATTTCTTGATTCGGTCGACCGCAATAAAAGCTATGCAATAGCTTAAAAAAATTATGAAACTATTTAAATTGAAGACTATCTACACTTTTAAAAAGTCCTAAGTGTTATTCATTAAGCCACAATGATTTTTTTTTAATTTGTGACGTCATTATAGAGGTGCTGTTGGATCTTAAGTACAGATTGTAAATAAATGTAGTCATATTTTTTTACTTATTTTATTATTATTATTATTACAATAAAATAGAACATTTATGTGACAAAAATTATTTTTTACAACATTTGAAAAAAATCATTGTGGCTTAATGAATAATAATTAAGACTTTAAAAGTGTAGATAGTCTTCAATTTAGATAAAGTTTCATAAAAAATTTAAAAAAAAAAACAATGGTGAAAGACCCATTGGGACAAAAATGAATTATTTTTTGTTAGCTAATGAAATATTCTGCATTAAACATAAAGTTTCGATGCGATTTTTGTCACCATTAGCAATTTGATACGATAACAAATTCGTCATAGAATTGGGCCAATTATCTACCTGTAATTAATATTTAACAAACATACAACTAATTTCAAAATAAAATAACTAACAAAATTAACTCGGATTATAGGATCCCTTAGCATTTTATATCTTTCCCGTACATAAAAATAGATTATTATTATAATCTTTCATTTGCGCAATAGCAATGTACGAGTAATAAACATTGGTGCAAAAGTATAAATTTAAATTAATATTGTTACTGATTTAATTCCTATTATTTTTGTTACGACATCGTACAACTCTGTGCTAAACTTGAGAATGAAACCAATGTTCACATTTCTATTTATACGAGGTAAAATTTAATGTCTCCTAATTAAAGTTATTGAAGGGTGTTTAATCGTTTTATTACAATTCTTTAAGTTTTGGTGAGATGAATACATCAAGACATAGAGCCTATACTATTGCACTAAAGTCAGGTATAATAAAGAAATTTAATCTCCAGTTAAATTTACTTCCATACTAAATTTACATCAGGTTGTCCAAATGACAAGCAAATTTTTGACGGCAAGTCATAAAATAATTTCAAATAAAAATAAATAAATATATCATCACCCCTTTTACCCATTACGGGTGTGGCACTCTGCTGACGCAGATCTCGGCAAGTGATATATTTTTTCGTATGAAGTGCGGTTACCAGCCGTCAAATCATAGCCCCCAAGGATGTTAGTGGAGGAGAAACCACAGGGGTAAATTTAAATTTGTAACTGTCGGCAGTGGGATTCGAACTGAGGATCTCACGATCCACAGTCCGACACGTTACCTCGGTGCTATTTACCCCATAAAATAATTTCAAATAATGTGCATTTGTCAAAAACAAATAAATTCGCTTATAATTAAATATAAATGACAGTTAAATTTATTTATACCATCGGCCATAAGAGTGTTAAAGTAGTGTATTATTATTAAGCAGTCTCGAAACCTCTTTTTCGGTGGTGTGACAACGACACGCAGTGTTGGCTGACATGGGTTTTCGCTAAGCGGTCACCCATCCAACGACTGACCGCGGGTAGCATTGCTTAACTTGCGTTATCGAGTGATCCGGCTTTAACGCTACCTGCCAAGCCGTTGCCGATTAAAGTATTACATAAATACTTATATCATTACGCCTTGAGCCAATTGTAGGTGTGCCGTTAATTAACAATCCCCTAAGATGTACATGGGAGTAACTACAGATCATTCTATCCTCTACAACTTTACTTTTGTTAAAATTGTAAAAACAATAAATACAATTGATAGAATTAAGTATTTAAATTACATCATAACGAAGAAATAGTGAAGTCTTTATGTGGTCGTCGGAAAGCACCTGCGGTACTCTTGCGCAAAAAGAAAAGAAAACCGCGCCTCTATGCTAAAATCCTCAGCAATTCACACGCATCAAGTTACGAAGAAATTTACAACCGGCGAAATATTCCGCGCCATAAAACGTGTCCCACAAATCCATCCTCAACTGCGAATAAACTGTAAAATACGCGAGAGATAAAACGTGCCGAGATGACACGATAAAGCAGATTCGGTCGCGAATTTTCCATGATTTAAAATTTTATAGCTTTTATTTAGAGCTTGTTAACAGAACCGATGCTTATCAATTTTGAATAATAATGAAGCGGAGATATTTATCCCTGTGAGTTGACATCGCAGCTATTTGCGGACGCGAACGGAGTATAAACTGGGATTATTATATAAATGCAAAGCTATGATACAAAAAAGGATTGGTAGAGGCTGATAGGTATCATGCAAAAGGACCACATTTATATTAAAGCTTGAAATCGAGAATCTTTTTGAATACGGCATTTCAATATGAATATTTACTATGCACATGTTTGACATATAGAATAATTTAAAAAAACTTTCAGAACTCAACAATAAATGAAAAAACTTTTTATTGTTTATGATCTCTAAATTTACGAGTATGTTTAAATTCAACGTTTCGAATATGAAGAATTATTTGTAGTAATTCGAAACGTATTTTAGTAAAAATTTTAAAAACTTATTAGAAGTTAATCATGTATATAAAACAGTTGTTAAATATTTAATATATTATTTTTTTAAATCTGGTTTGGTTACCATACGACATCCTTAAGCGGGTATTTCAGGATGAAGTATTTCTTTTCAAGTGATTTTAAAATGACATTTGATAGTTAATTCGCCTATTGCAAAACATGCGGATAAATGGTAATGCGGTATAGCAGCAATTTGTGAAAAAGAACCCATATTCTTTTTGTCGATTCATCTAACTCTCTTACACTTACGTCATTGTGCGAGAGACGAAACTTTTTAATGTCACTTGAAAAGAAAAACTTCATAGTGTAATGCACGCTTTACACCGGGTGGTGACTTTTTATGTTACCTAGGAAATATAAGACAGTTTGGTCCCTATGGATTTTAAACTAAAACACAAAAAATTGGTAAGAATGAAAAACTGAATCTAAGCCTAAATTATGTTTATTATATCGGCCTTCACGAAATAAAACCAAAAGAAAATTCGTATATAAAACAAATAATATCAACGTTTTAGTTGACGGCTGTCAAATTAGTATTTTTTCTTTTTTTCAAGGCCGGGAGAGAAACATATCTAACCAATTTCATATTTACGGAAGATTTGTGAAAAATGAACAAAATTAAACAAATCAAAGGTATCTATAAAAAAATTATATTAAAATTCAAATAATTTTGAAATACATAAAAACCATTATAAATATTGGGGTCGTGATAAAAATTGTACACCGCAGGAGAGAAGTGTATCCATCTGCTACAAATAGAACAGTTTGGAAATATTAAAAATATTTTGACAGATGTGTCAATAAAAATATTGAAGTTATTTGTTTTATTTCTCAAATCAATCTATAATTAGGCTCAAACTGCGAATTTTCTTTTAGTTTTATTTCGGCAAGCTCAAACGGATTTAGAAAACACGATATATCTATTTCCGCAAAAATCTTGAAATCGATAATACTATGCACAAGAAAGTAATATAATTTAATTGTAAGCAGGTACAAATTTCAATTGCACATAGTCATATTTGAAATAAATTGAATGATACTTATAATTATGAATTTCGTTACTCGATCTTTCTCATTTGTGAATAATTGAACATAAGGACCCATATCCATCCATCCACACAGACGTCATTGAGATAGTGGTCAGGGGATTTTTTCACATACATATGAAAACACATGACTACATAATTGCGAATCAAGACACTTAACAATGCAAACCACAATATGAACAATAAAATCATATACGACAATTTCAAAAATTCATTCAGTGTTTCTTAACGCAGCAGAATCAGAGCAGCGACGGGCCTACAATCTCAATAATAAATTTAAATGAAGAAATATGACATTCTGATAATTGAGTGAGCACGCGGCCATGTTGCTGACGTCACGCGTCACACAGCACTCTCGACTTAAACGATGGATATTAAAAATAACTGACGAGGAACGCGTGATAACAATCAACAATCGCATTACAACACCGGCCTGATAATAATGCTGATAATGACAGCTCAATGGGAATTTTACCAAGATGACCAGATAATGCATGAAAAATTTTCGTGGAAAATAACGAAAAGGCTACGATAACTGTTTAGAAACGTAATTGTGTAATTACTGTGATATTTGTTTCTCAAAAACTGTAAATTCAAATAAAAAATAATTTTAGTATGTTATAGACGATCATATTTATAAATGTACAAATTATTTGCATTACTGTAGTCGTTCATGGGAATGTGTAGCATATATTTTACTACTTTGAAAATTATATTCATGTATAATTTGTAAACAAAATTAGCTTTTCAAAATTTATTACATAACTTTGGACTTTTATCTACAAATGTAGAAATAAAACATTATATGTTTCATTTATTATAATAATGATATATTGTTTCAAAAAAGTCATGTTCATGTTGCGCTATTTTCAGCCCATATGGTAGAAGGTAGTAGACCTTAACCAAAATCGTAGCTTTTATAGTTGAAACACATTGTATGATAATTAATGGAACCTTAATTAATCGCTTGAAAATTCGAAAATAATTCATTATTTCAAATATATTTGTATTCATTAGAATTGCATACAAAATCTAGCCTTCAAAATATGATTAGTCTCTGAAATTATAATACTAATAGCATAGACTATCAATAGTGTAGCAGGAACAACCAATTAAAAATTGAATTATTTATTATTTTAGTTTCATGTACTGGCAACAATATTTTACGAAAACTGCTACAAAAACAAATAACATTGTTAGCTATTAGTGCTATTAACACAGAGAGAAACCAGAAAAAAGCGGAGAACATATATAAATAACTTCGTCTCATAAACAAATGAATCGTATTTTGACAGTTCGTTAACCAATCAAGTCTACTGTGATGTTTAAAGAATAAAGATATTTAACGTTTAAACAACGTACGTCAAAATATGTTTACACGGGATGTGCTAAATACGAACACTCCTCACGTCAAGAACATAACGCCAACCATATTCACTTCTACTACACTAAAACACTGTTTTAGGTTTAGTCTATTATAAATAATACCTACTACTAGCTCTTACATCGTTTCTAATGAATATTATATGAATAATAATACAAGCATTGTGATATGGGTACTTGCTGATATCTACAAAAAATGTGGAGGCGGAAATTAAATTTTTTCGTTGTTAACATTGATTTTATTTGACATTTAATTTCGGTAACAATGTTTGTGCTGAAAATAAATAATAAATACTACTCAGGTTTTGCGTTTTATCGCCCGCCTAGTAAGGAGGTATTGTTTTTGGTCAAAAAATTGGGTAGTGAGTTTTCAATTGAATAAGCACGTTTTAAGGTTCCTACAATACGATTTTACTATTTTTTCCATGATATCTGTATGTATATATGTGTTTTCCGTCTCGCATAACTCAAATTCTATAATACCAAGAAACACAATTTTGCGAATTTTTACTTCTAATATTTATATGAAGAGTTGATTAGATTTTGGATAAAATTGGTTCACTAGAAGCCCTTAACAGTTTTCCTTGAACAGGGTTAAATTTAATTTTTCAACAATTTATGTTATTTTGAAAATTGTAGAATATTTAATTTTAAATCTTTTGATTACACTAATTTTATTAATTTTAATTATAGATTTTAGATATAATAAAATATAAAGAAATTAAATTTGATAAATAGTGCATTCGATGGAAACACTTAAAAATTTTTTACATACTGTCATTGTGATTGAGAAGCTGTTTTCTTAGTGAAATATATGACAAAGAAAAAAAATTTAATTTCTTAAATATCAATAAAAAATAAACAAATAAAATAATATTTTCCTCTATCATCAAGTACCATTTTGTACCGTTTAAGAGTTGTATTGGTCTATTGGGCAGGAGATTATGTGCTCGACACATCAGATTTTTTTATATAGAAATATAAAAAGTAAAAAAGAGCAGTTTTAAATTGATAACTAATACTAACCTACCAATTTTAAAATCATAATTAATACTTTACTTGCGTTTAATAATAATAATAGATTCAGAAGTTTAAATTTCAATAAAAAGTGATACTTCTACTTATTAACCTAGGTCAAAAATAATTACTGACCACTACTAAAGATAAGAAGCGGTAGAGAAAAACAATTTCATGCCTCAAAACTAACTCAATTATTGTCATGTTGCTAAATTCAATTAAGCTGGCGGTTCACCATGACGGAATAAAAAAAAAACGAGACAGTTGCTATTTTATTGCTAATTTATTACCATATTAATAAATTTATTACCATTGGCGAAAAACGAAATCCATCGATTCCGCGTATCTTCATTAAAAATAAGTACTGTGATTCAAGTTTGCCGAGCGTTAGTTGTGTAGGCTTAGAGTTTGTTTGTGAAAAGTGCGAGCAAAGCGGGTTTACCTATAGATAAATTCTATATAAACATAATTTATACATTATTGTTGTATTACCGCTGAAAAACATTCTTATTCTTAATTGTTAAGTAAAAAGTACAGGTAGATAATGTCTTTTGCAAATGACATTTTAAATTGGAATCCGATTTCCGCCAATGGCAATTATGGTTTGTTTGCTCGCATCTTAATTTTGCTATTTATTAGTGAAAAAGTGAATACATTACCCTGTTATTTACCCATTTTTTTGTAGCGTTCTACTACGTGTAGATCTAGGTTTGATATATTTTTGCGAGTGCTGTTCCGACAAATAATAACCCCAAAGATGTTAGACAAGGAGGAGTATTAATAATGTTGTGGATATTCCAGTGATGCTCTGTCTAAAATTACGTACATTGTGTGTTTGTATAGATAGAATAACTACGGGTATTATACACAATGTTACAAGTGTACGCACTTGTATTTTTCTTTGAACGCAATAATTAAGTGACACTAAACGTTTAAATGCTGCCAGACAATCGTTGTTAGTGTTTTGTTTTGTGTGGCTGTGTCATTGAACTAATCAGAGCCTCCTATGACAACGTCTAGATTTATTAATTTGTTTACCAATACCACTAGTTAACGTAAGACATTGAAATTTTACCCTAATTGTTAATAGATTTTACTACAGATGCGTTCAAAGCTACCCAATTATTAATTACGATTATCAATTAGAATTAATAGTTTCGATATTTGACTTATGAGAACCAACGCTACGATTCCTACTTACAAAATGAAAGCGTTAAAAATTAGTACTGTTTGAAAAGCTTGCAAACTTTTCCACCTACAACTAATTATCATGCTCTTTTTTTTTGTCAAAAATGTAAACATTGTAGCACCTAAGCGTCGCACTTTTATAAAATAGAAAAAAGCATGACGTGATATTTCAACCTCTCGCTACGTCCTGTATAGTGCTCGCCAAAATAAATGGTTATGGGTGTCAGCCAATAATCGACAGGCTTACCACAATCAGTATGGAGTCTGGTTACCTGATACGCCAGGGTGGGAATATTTAAAATATTATATTTTGAACCATGTTACGTTGAATTTTGTAAGAGCCCAATTTGTATAATTTTATTTACGGGGAAAACAAAATTTATAGTCTGAAAAGAATTAACGGTAAATATTAGTTTGCTAATACTATATAAATAATGTATTAAGAAATTTTATATTAGTTACGATTTTTAGCGACGACAAATTTTTATTGCTTTTAAATAATATTTTGTATTTTGTATTTGACATTTGTATCGCCTTAGGAAGAGCTGATTAGTTTTTCTTGATAATACAATGACTGGCAGTGGTAATTTACTTGAAGTCCTATCAGGTTCTTTTAACATATCTCAGTATATTGTGGTTTCATGGCAATTTTTATTATTAGAGTAATATTTCAAACTTTATTATCTATACAATTTATGTTTGAAACATTTTTCTTTTACTAGCACCATTTGGGAATTACAATACGCTAAAGAAATATTGAATTTTGATATTCGTTTAATTCTGCTAAATTCTGCATTTTGAAAAGAAACACAACAACGCATGAAAAATGGCATTTCTTGATATTAAATAATTCAATTTAAAGACGGAAGGTGTTTTTTTGGTTTAATTATATATAGAGTACCTTTATTTAAATTATGCTCGTTTTTTTAATACAAACAAATGATAATATTTTAGGAAAATCATTCCTACAGTTTTGCATTTTTAAATATTATATTTTTCAAACCAGGTATAGTTTATAAATATGTATGATATACAGTAATTTTTATTCTTTATAAGAATCGACATATTGTTCCAACAAATTATATTTTGAAAGATGAAGTGCGTATGGTTTATGTAATACTCCATGATTTATTAATTATTTGGGTTGGGTTATAAAAGTATTTATTTTGTCATCGTTTTATGTGAGTGAAGCCCTTGATATAGGTACATGTTTATGTTTTAAATTACGTAAATTTATGAACTAAATACCAGAGCTCATTATCTTATCTGAAAAGCAAAATTATCTGATACAGGAATGTGTAGAATCATATCTGATTCAGATTTGCGGTATCTTGTTTTTCTATACAAACACTACAAGTAGTAACAATACCTGGAAAACATTGTAGTATATAAAATTTTTTATATATTGACAAAATAATTTAACTTACTTTATAAGTTTTTTACAGAATAAATATTACACTTGTAACGCATCGGACTGTGGATCGAAAGATCCTCAATTCGAATCCCACAGGCGACATTTTAACTTTATCACCTTCACTAACATCATTGAGGGTTGTTATTATTATTAGTTTGTCTACTGATATTAAAAATGCTCTTTTTGACAGCTAACAGTCTGTAAACGTAACTTTTAGTGTCTAGGATGTTAATTATCTTACATAGCAACTGCTCAACAAAATATAGAAACCATTCAACAAACGCATAGCACCCGTTCCACAAACGCATAGCAACACAATTTAATGGCAACAAACATAGATTTACAGTTTGGGCAGCATTCGTTGAATAATACAGCAATCTCTACTATACTCTGGTATTTTTGTGCCTAGTTAAATAATTAACTATTATTAACATTATGAATATGTAATTAACCCCCCGAGCTATATAGATACATAAGTATTTTAGGTTTTCAACTGGACCTCAGCATTCGAGAACCCGATCAAGATTTTTACAACTAATTTAATATTAACAATTGATAAAATAATTAAATAAAGAAACTAATTAATTTTATTAATAAAATCTTAAAAGATAATAATTGAATATTATATTAAAAAATTCTTCGCTAATTTCAATTCCATCTACCGCTAAATTTGGAAGACATTAAAAAATAAATGAAATTTTAAATAATTATATTTTGCAACTTTCAAATACCATTAATAACTTTTTATTAACTAATAATGATTAATAACATTTAAGTATAATCTATTACCTTATTAGCGCAAAAAATAATCCAAGTCCAAACTGAGACTGAAATTAGACACTTTCACTTCACTCAATTTGAACTGCGCATCACAACAAAACAAAATCGCGAATCTAAGCAACAATTAGCACGCACGAGAAACAAAACACATTCGGCGGTAAACAGCAGCGAATCAGCGTCGCGGACGGATCGATTCACGATTCACGGCACACTTGGATCGCAGTGGAACTGAAACTGAACAACTGAATGCGAGGAGCGACGAAGAGTAGGCCTGGATTGGAACCTTGTTAACGTTAAGGCGGTCACTTGAATGAAACAAAACACTCCAAACTGTGCACACTGCCTCACTTATCAACCATTCGGAGATTGAAAGCCGATTAATGCCGATATGTGATTTCTTAACGGCTCTGATAATAGCTGGCTGCCATTGCCGATGCGCTTTTGTTTTGCAAAGATTTTAATCCATGACTTAAAATAGTATAGTTCTATAGTTTTCTCGTAAGATATACAGCTTGTAGAAAAGAAATGTGGCCTATAGAGAAAAAACGCACTAGTGCTATAATGTCAATACATATCTGAAAAGATGAGTGAAATATACAGGATATATCGCACGATTGTAGATAAATAATTTTGTACTATATTTAATATTGTAAAAATAAACAAAAAAAAATTCATAATTTTACAATTTATACTTATATAGAAATGAAATGTGGCGTAAGGTGTTTCAATGCTTTTTTTATATTGCAGTATGTTTTTACCTATTCAATTTACAACAAAATTGTAAATATAAGAGGTGTTCAGAATTTTAAAATGCATGCAATAAGGCCCATTTGGATACCCAAACATTAATATTTCACTATATATCAAAGAAATTAATAATTATTTGTTTAACTAGGCACCAAAATACCAGATTTCTAGCAGAGGCTTCACCTCGTCAATGAATGCTGCCGAAGCTATAAATCTATGTTTGATGCCGAGTTGAACACAATTTTTTTGTCGATTTGGAATTAATATTAATTAATTAGTGATTATTTTATATAGATATTTTGAAGGTTATCGCTGTCAAATTTCGTTGCCATGTATGTGTAGAACGGTTGCTATGTATTTATTGACGGTTGCTATGCGTTTGTTGGGCGGCTGTTATGTAAAAATTTTTACAGCCAAGGCATAAAAGTGACACTTTACACTACCACCATTGCTATCTCGAGAACTATAAGAGCTACGAGATTGGTTAAATTAGCAAAGAAATATGATATTACAAGTTTCTTTCATACTACGCTGTTTCCTATGCAATTGAATAAAATTAATGTCAATTTAAATAAAATAAATAAATATATCATCACGCCATTTAGCCATTATTGGTGTAGCACCATGCTTCCGCACATCTCGGTATGTGATACATTTTTGCCCATAAAGAGCTGTTACCAGCCGTCAAGTCATGGGCTCCAAAGGGGGAACCACAGGAGTAAAGATAAAATTGTAGTTTCGTCTCAACCAACATTTTCGAGGTTCATGATTTCATGGCTGGCAACCACATCTCACTTGTTAAATCGTCAGATGTTTTACGATCAGCACCATCTGTGAATAGTAATAAATCCTAAAAAGGCCTGATTATAAGTTAGGCGTCAATAATTCAAATACTTGCATACAAATATGAGAACGTGTAAACAAACACAGTTAAATTTAATTTACATAAATATTTTAAAATATAAATTAGATATTTATAGAATTCCTGACGTACGTAACGGCTTAAATATTTGTAAATAAACACGCTCAAAACAAAGCAATTAGCTTCAGAAAGAACGGATACAAAAACTCAAACTCATGATTGTATTTCAAAGATATTTGACCGCACCGCGATTATAATTCCGATAACAAAACACAGTCATGCTTTCTATATTTTATAAACAAAATAAATATATTATCACGCCGTTGCCCATTTTGGTGTAGCACTCAGTAAATCTCTGGGTTTGATATATTTTTACGATTATCAGTCGTCAAATCACAGTCTCCAAAGATGAAAAAGGTAAAGTAGAAAACAAGTTTTTATTATTACTTCATATAGAATTTTCATTGTACGAGTACTAAATATACTATTTGATGATAGGCACTGAATTTTTTATAAAGTCACATTTACATGATACGAATATCAACTTTTATTTATCAAATGGAAACCTAATATTGTTTTACTAAAGTAAAACAGGTAACAAATAAACATCTGCGTTATGCCGAGTTGCGCCAACGTTAGTTAAATTTTAAGCTTGGTTTAAATAAATTAAATCAAATCGAATAACGAATAATATTAAGTTGTTTTACTTTGTCACATTTTGTTTAATTTCCCATAGCTACCTAATATATTTGAATAAAAATAATTTCTGATATTTCTCAATTATCTTGAATTAATTTATGACAGTAATACATTTTAATAATAATATTTTAATAAAACAATTTTAGGTTCCCATTTGAAAAATAAAAAATGTTAGTCGTATCATGTAAACCTGACTTGATAAAAAAAATTCTGTACCTGTCATCAAATAGTATATTTAATATAATAAAACTTCCACATGAAAAAAATTTTTCTATTCATTATAATAAAAAAGATACACCCTGTATATGGAGGAAAAACCTATTTTATTTGAAATCGGCACTAAAGTGCTAAAAAATCGTCATTAAAAGTTCAGAAATCGTCACTAAAGTTACCCATTATACGACGATTTTGAGCAACCCAGTGTTCGCAACCGTTAAATAATTATTGTACAATTAGGATAATTTTGGCCGATATATTGACGTCTTAATAAATTTGGACGTAACATGAAACAAAATTTGCAAGAAGAATTTACTAATTAATTCCGATGACGAAATTGAGGACAAAACACATAATTTTGAGTGTTATTTACAATAACTTCACTTCTCGAGGTTGGCAACACTGACTGTCAGTATCAATTGACAAGTGACAGATGTATAAACTTAACCTATATTGTAATATTTTTACAGTTTTTACGAATTTTAGATTTCAAATAAAACTTAATATGTACCTCAGCACTGAAGTTCCTTTTTATTAATCATATGGTTTATTTTCCTCGGCCCTACGGGCCTCGACAACTAAATTCCATATTCGTGATAAAAAATTGAACTTCGGTGCCTTGATACATAAAATTTAAAATAAGTCTGTAGATTAACCAGACACATATTTTAATTCACTTGCGCCAAGTCTAATCAAGAATATCTAACGAACATGTTCGTACCTCGGTCTCGTCTTTATTTCGTATTGCATTTCAAGCATACAGAGCTAGTTGAGTGCGCGTTGTAGAAGTGTTCGTATCTGATGTTCGAGGTTTTATATTATTGATCAGTTTTAGTGGAAGTGTTAGTTTAAAAAGAATGCCAATAGACGTGGATTTCTGGAATGTACAAACGGTGAGGCGGAGATTTCCATAAGGTTAGACTCAATGTTAAATTTAACTGCAGTTAGATACAAATTCGTTTTATAGGACATGTATTTAGATCAGATCAAAACAGATATTCGTTCGTAATATATTGTAAACCATATCGCGTGGCCCCGGTGTATACAAATATACCAATGTTGTAGCATTTACAAACAGAATTAAGTGGTCGTGACGCATCATATCCAAGAAGTAACAATTAAAAAACATTATTTATGACGCAAACCAAATTCAGAAAACACTTGATGAATACGCTATGACTGTTGATGTATGTAAATCCAGTTGGCTGGTGTTTACACCATGACAAAATCGCATCGCTAATGTTTTATTTACGAAATGCGAAATACAGTTTCCTGTTTGTTATCAGAGAGTGGAAGAGTGTCGCTGATTCGAAGCGAATTTACATTCGGGTCAGGATATTAACATACTGATAGGATTCTATCAAATAGAACGAAAACCCTACGTCTAGAGTGCGTTGAACTCGAATTTGAACGGGAATGATAGATGAATTTAATAAAATGTATGTTTTGTAAGGAAACTTTACTTTTATAAGTGCACTATAGTTAACTTGAAATGGAATGTTGAGTTCGTACGAGTTACGATATATGAAATTGATTTTGCTTTAACGAATTACTTTTAAATTTATGATAGGATACGAAATTATAAAAAATTATAATAGTTCACTTAGTAGTCCTAGAACCAAATATCATGTAAGTAAATTAGGTACTTAGGTAGATATGTTTATATATCGTAAAATCCAAAAAGAATTTTAATAATAGTTATTTATGTATTAAGTAAATAATGACATTTTATCCAACATCTCTCAATAAATGCTCTATAACTATGGCGATTTTAAACAAGCAAAGTAACAGATTATCCACTAGTGGGTATAATTTTGAGGAAAGCCACTAGTGGGTAATTTTTTATTTATAACAATAATAATAACACACAACACCTTGGCAACTACTTTGATTGACATTTTAATTTAAAAATTTAAAGCATATGTCACTGTCAAATAATATTTCTTTAATATATTTTTCATTTATTAAGAGCTGTTGGATAAAACGTTATACTTCACACGTGGGCAAAGTGGAATTACCCACTCGATAAAATTATCTTACTCTGCCTTCGGCTTCGTGTGCTAAAATTTATCTCGTGAGTAATTCCTTACTTTGCCCACTTGTAAAGTAAATTACTATTTAACCATAAGCGGAATGTTTAGCTCACGAAGCGTTAGCCGAGTGATCTAACTTTCGCGAATGGTTAATTTGTCTTTATTCATATGATGCATACAATATTTTTTCCACCTTCCTTTGGTATGCTTTTTGAATAAAATTAAATGACATTTAACTAAAAATTTGACATATTTACAATCAGCACCAATCATTTTATTTTGTTACCAACGCTTACTTGTATACCTTATAAGTTGCTATGTAATTTTGCTTAAAATATAAAAATATACACATCTACACTTTGTTATTACTATAGCAACGTGTTAATTTATCCACTAGTGGATAAAGTAATACTTTATCCATCCTTACTATTAAAGTATTGTTTTAGCATCGAGAATTCAGTGGATAAAAAAAACATTTTACTATCTCCCGAAAACAATTTTTGATGTTGATAGTGCAGCTCTTCTATGTGAGACCCTGTAATTTGACACAAAACTCGACAAGATTCAATTAACTATTGTAAAAAAAAACAAATGACGATAGTTCAAAATTAATAACTGGCATTTGTTTACTCTTGTTCCAGAGACCTTTAATTTGATCCCCATCTCGGTAAAATTAATAATAATTTGCACCTATAAAAAAACAATTGACACTCGTAATAAATTAATCTTTGACATTTAAAGCCACATCTTTTCCTCTAGTTCTGTTACTCTATATTTTCTCCTTCGTGATTTATAGAAACACATGGGCACACATCCATATATTCAGCTATTTATCCATCCTTTCATCCACACAGAGGTCATTGAGAAAAGAATCGAAACGGAATCAAGGGACCTCAAAGTAAGTACTTTCTTGAAAATGTTCCATCGATTTTATTTTTCATGTTTGCTACACTACTGCTATACTATGTACATACATATGTATAAGAGAGTAGAAAAAAAAAGACTAATTTAGAAATGGATTCCATTATCTTGATTTTTACACGTACTATAACTCTTTAAAATTTAGGTATTTATCTATTTATTAAATGGCGAAGAAGCCCTACTTAAATTCATGGTCTGTTTTGCCTTGAATACTTCATTGCTTGACAAGCGATCTTCTAACAAGCAAGATGATGACCTCTGCGTCTGGCAATGGTGCTAAAATAACTTTAAATTGAACATCATTTAGCCCATTGTTCATGTAATGCTAATGTTAAATGCTACACTAATATTACAATTTACATTTGTAATTATGATTAGTGTCTCGAATTTCTGCTGACGTCATTTTAATCGGACCACCGTGGGATCTTGTAAAACATTAAGCAAATAATGTTGAAGACATACGCAATTCACAAGGAACATGAATCGGAATAGAGAATAGACCAACATTTTAGTATCGGCAGTTTTGCTATTATTCAGAGATTTGCTCACTTCTCACATTATATTTTTATGAGCTATTTTAAGAGACATTTCTTTTTCTTTAAATCATAGGCCAGCAAACACAAAAAATAGTACATTATAAGAAAAATATAAATGTAAAATATAAATATAGAAAAATTTAAATAAAAATATACCACAATCATACACCAAATGATAGGTGTGTAGCTAATAGATATAGATTGTTAACAAAATCTAATCTGGTCGTAATTTGAACATCTAAATTTCAAATAGCCTACTATACTCCAATATAAATAAAATTGGTATTAATTTAAATATTTTTTTGCAATATTTTTATTATGTATTGATAAAAAAAGATTATATGATTGAATTCTGGAAAAATGTACATTATATTCAATATTTAAACATTTTCTTATACCAGGTGTTGAATTCAAATATGTAACATAAAGAATGTAATGATATATTTTTATATGGAGATCGTTGCTTCCCTCAAAAAAATTTACCAAAACTGTAAATACAAAAATGTTTAAAATTAAAACCTACATCCAACAAGTATCTACTTGTAACTTAATTGTTTATAATGCAAGTGTAAGACGTAAACGAAAAATTGATTTTATGAAGAAAATTACGAATTGAGTTCTGCGGAAAACAATGAAAAAAAAAAAATTCAAAGCTTGACAGTTACATTTTATAAATAGAATGTATTTCCATTTTTTTTAAAGAGATGACAACAATTAATCTATTTTCCAAACCTATATATGTTAATAATAAATAACAGGTTTGTTCCAAGTAGTCATTTCTGACAAGTTTGTGACGTTTGTGACAATTTCAGTGCGCCTGCGAAAAATGTAAACAAGTTAAGCTAGAAACATAGACTGAAACGGCGAATGGAATGAAGCGCATGTGCATGCTCATTTTTTGTTTTGACAGCTAACCTTAAATATAAATAAAGAAATTCATACATTTTTCGCCACAAAAAAGAAATGAAGCATGTGTTTCAAAGTTAACTTGTTTACATTTTTCGCAGGCGCAGTGAAATTGTAACAAACATGTCACAAACTTGTCAGAAATGACCAAGCGGAACAAACCTAAACACATAATACCTTGGTAACTACTTTTGATATTTTAATTTAGAAAATGTAAAGCATATGTCATTGTCAAATAATATTTTTTTAAATAAATTTTGCATTTATTAAAAGATGTATAAAACGTTGTACTTCACACGTGGGCAAAGTGAAATTACCCACTCGATAAAATTAATACACTAAACCTTCGGCTTCGTGTGCTAAAATTTATCTTGTGGGTAATTCCTTACTTTGCCCACTTGTAAAGTAAATAAATATGGTTTAATTATTTTCCACGGAACTTAATCCGTAATTTTCTTTTAAAAAATCAGTTTATCTTAAAAAATCGCATTATAATAAACAATCAAGCAACAATCAGACATTTGTTCGATGCAGTTTTTTTAGGGAAGCAGCAATCTCCACATTAAAAAAAATATTGTATTCCTATGTTATATATTTCAATTCAACTCCCGGTATAAGCAGTTTTCTCATCTTGGTCTACTACAATTTTATTATTTAATACTTTTTTGTATCTTTGATAATAAAGAAAATAATACAGGGTGTTTCAGGACTAGTGTAACAAACTTTAACAGCTTATTCTTGAGGTCATTTTGAGCCAAAAATGTCATATGAATATAGGCCCTATTCCTTCTAGTTACCAAAATACAAGAGGTTGAAGTTCTATAAATAACACGAAATTTTCTAATTTTTGTTATCAAGGTACTTTCGGAAAACAAGAGTTTTATTGAAAAGTCATACCTTATTTGTCTTAATTAATTTTATTTATTAATATTAACGAAGGGGTACAAGACCATATTTTTGTTCTACGACAAATATGTGAAAAGGCAAAGCAAACGGGAAGGAAAATACACGCCTGTTTTGTAGATCTAGAGAAAGCGTTTGACCGAATAAGGAGGGAAGACGCGTGGCAGAGCCTAGAAAAAAGAGGAGTGGACAAGGAAACAATACAACAAATTAAGAGCTTGTATAAAAGTACCAAAGTATATGTGAGGGTAAAAAACCAAACAACAGATATGTTCGAGGTGAAGCAAGGACTTAGACAAGGATGCATTTTAAGCCCCGTTCTTTTCTCACTGGTTTTGGGCGATTTAATAAAGTGCTGTAAGGACAAAGTAAAACTATATGAGGTAGGATATTGGAATATGAAGAAGGTGCTCGTCAGTGAACTATGCTACGCTGATGACATGTTTATAGCGGCATCGAACGAAGAAGAGCTTCAACATAACATAACCATATACAACACAGAAATGAAAAGGAAAAATTTAATAATTAACAGAGAAAAGACAAAAACTATGATCATAAATGGCAACGAAGAACAACACACGATAAAAATATACAACGCAGAATTGGAACAAGTAGATTCATACAAATATCTAGGTGTAATAATAAGTAAGACAGGAAAACTAGAAGACGAAATACTGGAAAGAACAGGAAAAACAGGAAGACTATTTAATGCAATAAGAAGTACGCTTCTAGGAAAGAGAGAAATACCGAAAGAAGTAAAAGTGGAAGTCGTTAAAAAGGTGGCAATGCCAGTATTAACATATGCGTGCGAAACATGGACAACAACGGAAAATATTAGAAGCAAATTACGGAGCCTAGAAATGCGATTCCTAAGAAAGATAGAAGGCAAGACAAGAAAAGATCTTATAAGAAATGAAACATTCAGGAAGAAGCTACAAACAGAACCAGTAGAGCAAATAACACAGGAAGGGCAGCTTAGATGGTTAGGACACGTACACAGAATGGCGGAAAACAGATTGCCGAGGAAAGTATACGAAGCGAAACCAGTAGGAAAAAGAAGAAGAGGCCGTCCAAGTAAAACGTGGAGCGAAGAAGTAAAGGAAGCAGCCGAGCAGAGAGGTATTGGATGGAGGCACTGCAGGGGTTTGGCACAAGACAGGAGGGCATGGAGAGAGCAATGGAAGAAGAAACCAGCACTATGAACAACACTCAGCTCCAACAGCCTTACACCTGCAAAGGTAGAAAGGCTCGGGATTAAGTAAGTAATATTAACGAATACAATTTAGAGACCAAAACACACAATGACACAATTAAATAGACAAATAAATAAATTCTAAACACAGAACAACATAACAACAACATGTGAGACAAATAAGGTATGACTTTTCAATAAAACTCTTGTTTTCCGATTACAAAAATTAGAAAATTTCGTGTTATTTATAGAACTCCAACCTCTTGTATTTTGGTAACTAGAAGGAAAAGGACCTACATTCATATGACATTTTTGGCTCAAAATGACCTCAAGAATAAGCTGTTAAAGTTTGTTACACTAGTCCTGAAACACCCTGTATATCCTTAAGGTCCCGGGTTCAACCCTCATACATTAAAACAGTGTAACACTTTTCAAAATATTTAGTAAAACAATTACTTAATCATCATTACCTCCCTACTAGACTACCATTTCCCAGGTCACTTAGTTCACTTAACACACCAATAATCACTTCACAGTTCACTTAAAACAATCATCAAACCATTCCATCCGCTTACGACATCGTGACTACCTGATGTCTACCCGAATAAAACTTCACACCTCGCTACACGCGCGAGAGAAACAAACAAAACCTATGATGTGATATGTTTAGTTGTGAGCATATGTTAGTAGATGACGATGTCGTGTGTTTAAAATAATCGGTCTTTACGTAACGCCCGATAATTTGTATTAATTACCAGAACAAATAACTTAGCATGCTTCGCTAGTTGCGCTGTAAAAACTACAACAGACCAACGGTAGCGTTAGAGGATTATGTGAAGTTTGTGAAATTGCTGGAAGCGCGTGATGAATAATGTTTTCGATATTGAAAAATCAAGGTTAGTCGCTCCGCTGTTTCACTTCCTATAACGAATTTACTTTACTCTTTAAAGAACCCTTATCAAAAGGTTGTGGGAGCATATTTGCTTCAGTTGAGCAGACAAAATAAGTGCTACTTTGTAAATATAGTTTCAAAATCTCGTATAGTCCGCACACGATTTTCTTATACAGGGTGGTGCCTCGGACGACGCAGCATAGGAATTTCAATGGTAAATTTTTAGTGTACAATTATTTGCTCCCCTATTTATTTTAGAGCAATATTTATTTAGATTGTATCTATTAATAACATTATTCATAAATTTCCATTGTCAGGAAGAGCAGAAATCGAAGAAATTATATTTAACATTTTTACAAAAATGATGCCATGGAACAATTAAAACAATAAATAAAAAACAAGCGCGCTAACATTTGCCCTATTCCCCATTTGTCAAATTACATTGTTGTAATCAGCTATTGGTTTGTTTTATTTTCCGGCAGTGGCGATTATTTTTCAACCCTCTTAAAAAAAAGTCTGCAACTTTTTCTGAGATTTCTGGATAACTCTTAACTAGTATAGTGATTTTTTATAACGTAACTGGTATAGTGGGGTCTTTATTGACTCCACTGCAAAATGTATGTAAAATATAGAAATTTACGAGAAAACTTGATGTTATTTATACAGAAAATGCATAAAACTAAACAAAATAATATAAACTTTCAGCAAATAAACAATATAGAAAAAATACTGTTCCTCTTGGTTATTGGGGTGTAATACTGCCAAAAATAATTTTCAGGGAATTAGTATACCTGAATTACATCACCTATGATATAAAATTTATATTTTAGGACAACAACCTCGACAACAGCAAAAAATAACAGGGGTGTTTTTTTTTACTTACATTTGCACCTCTTTGAATCTGTTTCATTTTAAATTTGTTTGTTCTCTGCATTAGAAATGCTAGAATCAATCTCTTGTCTTCCGATTGCACTTTATTTTCATCTTCGCTTACGATAATTAAAATATCATACAACTCACTTTCAGTTACAAAACACCAAAATATGTTAATTATAAAATCAACGTAACTGGTATAATGGGGTCAACAAAGACCCCAATAGTTATTATCTCCTTAACTAAGAATTATATAGATTCGTGTGACCGTCACTAAGTCGAGTGTGTCGATTAATGAAGCTACTGAATAACTCAAACATTTAGTTTAAATTTTTATTACTAAACAACTAGATTTAAAAACACTTTTCGACTATCCCTGAGCAAAAAAATTATTGATGACCAATGGAATATCTTTGACAAACTGATTTATTACTCTCTCCTGTTCCCAAATGGAATATAAAAAACTTCAATTTGTTACCTATTTTTGAATAATGTATCGTGAAATACAAATAATTAGGTAACCAATTACACTTTTGCAGTGAATAGGTAAAAATTTACAGCAATATAAAAAAATAGCATTGAAATTTCTAACGCCATATTTTAATTATACACTCTGTTCAATTAGTTTTTCTAAAACCCAGAAGTAGATACAAGAAAATTGCAAATAGCGTTTTATATTATATTTTGAAACTCCTTCCCCCAATGTCAATTTACTAGAAAAGTTAACAGCATACACATTTCAATAATCTGATACAGATATTACGCAACGCGGTTATATAACCCGACTTCATATCGGTCACGTTGGTTGCAGAATTGGTTACCAATAAATTTAAATTGTATTTAAACCAAAACAAATTTATTTAAACGCCAGGGGACACTAAATATTACTTTCGTTTAAATTATTTTCTGGAACTAAATATTAATACTTATTACATATATAACAATAAAATTGTTCTTGGAGGTACAGACAATAGGCCATCAATAGTTACATGTGAGCATGAAAGCACGTAACGACGGCAAGTGCAAGTGAAACAAGAGAAGAGGGGAAGCACTAACATTGATTCACAGTGTCAATGGACACTTGTCTGAGTGTTTGTATCAAGTAGGCGTGGAGATATTTGAGAAGAACATGGTATAGGAGACTCTGAAGACGAGACGAGACGAAACAAACATGGCTAAAAATAAACTCACAATGCAATGAAAAGGATGTGTCATATGTTGATGTGTTCAGCACAAATACTTAACAGTCGTATTCACAGTGAAAACAAAGTTTGAATTTGAAGCCCAACTAATTTGAAGAGCTTGCTGCGCTTTCTAAAGGTCAGAGTTAAATCCTAATACTACCAGAATGTATTATTTTAAAATAGTTTCACGAATATGTAGAACATTATGCATCAGACAAAAAAGTGTTTGGATTGTAAATTATCAGGTTCATTGTAATCAACAGATGGTGTCATTGAAACGAACCTAGGTGGCGCTATAATCGTTGAAATGCCCATCCACTTCATATTCCTTAACCCTTCAGTAACCAAAAGGGGTATTTTACATACTACAGCGATTTAATTTTAAAACGGGTTAACAACGGTATTTAACATTTGTCATTTCATGTATTTGTCCATTATTAGTCTGACGCTCCATTAACAATAGTTAGAAATTTATGCACTGATATATATATATGAAAATAACAATTACAAATTTTAGTGGGATATGGAATATAAATATAATATATAATAAAATTGCAATTTTTAGAATTATGGACTGAAAACGAGCTTTTTCGCCAACCATTTTTTTACAGCAGTCATGTTTCAATTAGAAAAAATTAATGTACACAATATTAACAATAAATGTGTTATGATCTTGATAAAAAAATATATACAATTTTTTATTTTTTTCTACGGAATAAATAGCTCCGTGGTAACGCATCGGACTGTGGATCGTGAGATCTCAATTCAAATCCCATTGCTGACAGTTACAAATTTAAATTTACCCCTGTGGTTCCCCCTCCACTAACATCTTTGGGGGCTATGATTTGACGGCTGGTAGCTGTACTTCATACAAAAAAATATATCACTTACCGAGATCTGCGTAAGCAAAGTGCCTCACCCATAATGGGTAAAAGGCGTGATGATACATTTATTTAGTTTTTTTTTTATTATTTTTCTTATTGATTTCATTTGTTAAGTTTACAATTTACGATTTTTGTATAAGAAATTAACTTAAGAATTACCTAAAAACATAAGCGCATTGGTAGAGGAAAGTAACCAAATATAGAATAGGATCCAAATATGGAATATAGCCCTTTCTCATATTGTTATTTAGACTCTAATACAATTATTGTACTGTTAATTAATTTTTAAAACATAGACGGTTAGAAACAAGTTAAGCAAAAATGTATGACTGATTATGATTATTACTAATAAACGTCTTTAATTTGTGCAATGTTAAATGGCGGTATTCCATATTTGGTTACGTTTCTCTAAAAATATTAAACACGAAAAATATTATTCGAAAAAACTTGGGTATTAAATATACCTCAATTAGACGTCACAAATTATGACTTATAAAACAGAAGAAGTCATGTCTCGTTCAACTCGTAACCTTCATTGTGATTCCCTTTATTAATAAATATAAGAATTCAAATTATCTATAGGTAAGCTCGCTTTCTTCGCATATTTAACGAACAAACCCTAAGCCTAAACAACTCACGCTCGACAAACTTTAATCACAAAACTCATTTTCAATGGACCTTATCTGAAGATAGCTCACTTTCATGCTTTGAATTTAATCTAATAAAGTGACTCATTAAACTGTTTTTCACAGTCTTCCGCGTCCGACCGCAACATTTTGCTCTGATTTGTCATGTTAGTAGGAATTTTTTGACAAAGTTTCATCAAAATCGGAGGTGAAGTAACTGTTCGACAGGTTTACCAAAATAATATAAATATTAACAGAACTAAAACAAATTCCATAGTATACTTAAAAACAGAGCTCGTAGTACCAGCCCATAGCTTCAAACTCGACTTATTTGCAAATACCACGACAAAGTTACAATTTATTTGAGCATATTCCGCAGCTGTACTACTGAAATTAACATTTCCTGTAACTCTGTTTTTCTGAATGAAGCAGAAAAATGTTTAGAATGTAGTATTAAAATACCAATTTATCCCCGTGGCGCACCGGCGTGGTCTGTTGTAGCAAACTTAAGTTCATGGCCAAACAACTTTCTGCCTCGAATCAGAGATCTCTATATACACAACAACGTTTTACATATTTCCATTTTTAATAGAAACCGCAAACCACTATCATCGGCCGAACAATTATAATAAATTAAATATACTATTACTTTTCAGTGAAAGATCTTTATCACCACTATATTTGTTACAAAAGATTGTAAATATAAATAAAGCTATTAATACCTTGTGCGAATGAGTGTAGCAATATATCGTTGGAACAATTAATAACATCGAAATTGCAAAAACCTGATTTCCATACCTCCACGTGCCCACTTTTATTTCCATACATAATGAATTTATTTTGTATAAATTATAATATTTATAACAGGTAATGATAGTCGAGGCCTTATTGGTCGGCTGTTGTGTGAACACCCAAAGAATAATATAAGATTTCCACGAATGTCATACACTATTTGTCTCTTGAATTATAAATATAGTTTATGTTTACAATGTATATTTATTAAGTAGGATGTTTCATTCATACTATTTATTGTTGAAGTGATCTTGATCTCATTCAAAAAAATGTTTAAAAAATATTTAGGTTATTTGTTTTTCTCGTGGACCACAAAGATTAGATTTTGTTTTTATATTCGATGCTGTATTAATAGCTGTATTCTTTTTGGTCAAAATCTCAGTTAGTCTCAGCTCACTTTAGATAAACTCAGTAAAGCGTTGTTCTTTTTGTTACAACTGAACTGAGACAAACTGAGAGAACTCACTTCCCCCCTTACCGATGCTGCACCACCCACGAAATAAACTCAAAATGATCTACCCAACTCAGTTCGGTGGAAGGGGTAATGTTTCGTTTGTGTTGTCTGGAGAACTGTCATATTTATTAGGTTATGTGCACCAAATTGCTACAATAACAAAATATGTCGATCTAATTAATTGATATATTAAATGTGTAAACTTGTAATACAATATTTTCAGTGTCATCAATTTTAATAGCATAAGTGTATATATTCTTGTTCAAACCCACCGTTCTGTACATAAAATGCTGTTCTTTTTGGATGCCTTTCAGTTCAACGCAGCTCAGTTCATCTTAACTCACTTGTCAACTGAGTTGAGCAAAAACTTTCCAAAAAGAATACAACTAATGTGTACAAGTTCTTTAAATGTAATGCAGAAATTATTTTCAAGTAAACTCAAAAGAAACAAATTTTTTTAACACTTGATTGAAGAATATTAAAATAATTGGATAATTTGTCTTATTTCCTAGAGCCATTTCGAAATGTCAAACTTTGGTAATTTCGTCTAGGGGTTTCATTTTCTTGGATCATTTGTCTAGATCCAAAATACTGTACCAAATTGTTAACCTACTATTCTTAA
This sequence comes from Poecilus cupreus, assembly GCA_963942605.1. Classification (NCBI taxonomy): domain Eukaryota; kingdom Metazoa; phylum Arthropoda; class Insecta; order Coleoptera; family Carabidae; genus Poecilus; species Poecilus cupreus. The sequence goes on from OZ012718.1 coordinate 20,402,810, forward strand.
CTCTTACTCTAAGTGGTGAAGAATCTTTTTACGGGCTCAGTCCGATAATAGTTATTTATGTCCTGATAGACCTTCAAGTCAACTACAACTTCTAATAGATGGTTTCTCCCAAAATATAATCAGCTCGTAATTTAAACATTCAAGTTGTAAATATGCAATTTCAAAACGGTATAGTCTTTCGATTTTGAGTTATCGTAAACGAAAAAATTTAAACTAGATTTTCTTGATAAATACTATTCAATAACGGTCGCAGAAAAAATATTTCAATATTATATCCATCAATAGGCATATCGTCCATATCAGCTACAAGTATTTCCAAGTGAAATGAACTGTAGCCACATTTATTTATAGAAAACACTTGAATGGTTGTATGACTGCGTTCGTTATTGTTATTACTTTCACATTGCACTTTGCATCGCGCATTTCTGCAGCGGAACGTAAATAAAACATGATTTAATTTTATTGTGTTTACAAGGTCGTGACCTGGCGGAAGATAACACTAAAACACACGAACTTGCCACCGCGGCATAACAGAAATACATTTGATCTGAATTTTTATAGAATTTTCAACAGATATTGGTCGTTGATACAATGACGTAAATATTCAAGAAGTGAGTCAGATTTTGTTGCTGTTTCTATTCTATTGAATATTTCACAATTAAAATTTGTAATACATTTTTTTGTTTTGAAAAACTGCATGTAGTACTAGTAAACAAAACAAACAAGTAAAAACAGTAACAATAAATTATAATTTATAAAACAGAGGAAGCGATGTCTTTTTCAACTCCTAGACTTCATTCTGATTCACTGATAGATTTTACATGAGTCGTCTCATTGGCACTTTTCGATCTTTCTATAATTTTATTTTTCTTCAAAATTGATTTAATGCTTGAGTAGCCAAAGCAGATTTCTCTAGTTGGCTAAGATAAGACGAATGGCTCGTTTATGTTCCGTAATTCTTGTTGTTATCGTTTTGCTAGTCTGTCCAATGTAACAAATATTCTTCGCACTCTTCAACATACTTTGTAATTTGAGATATGGAGTGAGAGATACTGAGATGTTATTTCAAAGCTTTTTTTTAAATTTATTAAAAATCGTAATATGTTTAAAACGAGTATTATTGAAAGAATTTTCAGTTTTCAAGTAACATCAGAAACACTAATTTGAAGGTTGACATATACGAGTAGAATTTTATATAATACAATCGACAATAATTCCCGAATTGTAACTCTCCTCTAACCTATACTTGTTAATTATAGGGATGTTGCATTTAATTATTTCTATTCACTTGTTTATGTTCTGTACTTGTTTTTCTGATGAAGAATTACGTGTAGTAATTCGAAAAGTTGAATTTTAGTCAAAATTGTACAGAACTATACTAATAATATGTACTTTTAAAAACAATCTTGGGAATCCGATTTTATATGACACTTTATGAAAATGAAAATACGGGTTACTCTTACTCAACACTGGTAAAACAAAAACTCAATACAGTAGGGTTTAAAAATGTAAATGTTTTGAAAGATTCTTCAATTCATAATAGTATATTGTGTCATTAGGAGTAAATGTGATACTTTGTGTGCTGAGCATGCAAGTTTGAACGACGAGCGAAGCGAGTCGAACAATTACATGCGAAGTATACAAAGACACATTTACTCCGAATAACACATGCTATTTTTTCTTCAAACATAGAAAATAAAATTATAAATATTATAAAATGCTCAAAACTTCAAAAAATATTCCGTCTTATCTAGCATTTCAAGTTGCCGTAGAATATGCTGTTTTGTTATTTTTGTTTATTTGTTTCATTTTTAACTGTCAAATTATTGAATTACAACTTTACTATTTTTCATAATATTTTACTTTGTCCGCCGCCGGCGTAAATGTGTTGCCAAGGATACACTTTTACGCCGGCGGCGACAATATTGAACTTCTGCTTGTTGAATACAAATACATAACAACGTACTTTTATGACGTTTGAAGAAAAAATTTGTTATTTTATATATGGATTCATTTAAATATTAATATTTAATAATATCATCCCTGAATGGGAAATTAAAACGTACTAACAACATATGTGGTAATTTTATTAGTCCTGCTGTATAATTCTTAGCGCAACAATTGCGAAGCTGGAAAATTTGTCAAGCAAACTGGAATGGAAACGAAAAGTAATAAATTTATAAGAAAGCTTGATTAATATGTGACTTGAAGTATCTAAATTTTCATAATTAATTTTTTAAAATATCTTCCTACAATGATTGGTAGTTTTATTACATGTATTGTATAATTTTTAGGCGTTAAATCTGAAAAATTATATAACCAATGTAACCAGGGCTACGTCTGTGACAGTATAGTGAAGCGCATCAAAAATATGACAAGCAAAACAAAAACATCAACTGTAGCAAAACCCGTCCTAGTCTCATCTTCCGCGGACAACATCCAGAATTCAGACAAACATGCACATATACAGAGTGTCTCAACCATCATGGTGTATACTCTATTTCTATTCTATAGCCTATACCTCGATCTATACAATAAGTTATTTTACAACAAAGTTAAAACCTAATTTTTACCTCCTACTACATCTTGTAAGGGAGGTATAGGAATCATGCTAAAAATTCGGTAGTGAGTTTTCAATGGATAAGCACGCTTTAGGCTTACTAAAATAAGATTTTAATATTTTATCGATGCATGTCTGTGTGATCTAGAGCTCTGGTTTCTAAAAAACAGCTGAAATGAAAGTTCTTATATTTTGTATTTTACATTTGTTTGCCTTTAGGAAAAGCTGATTAGTTTTTAGCTCGGTTTTTAGTGAAAATGCGATCAGAAGTAGTTGTTTACTTGAAGCTTTATCGGGTTATTTTCCAATAGTTCAGTAAATTATGGTTCTATGAAAATTTTTATTATTAGAATAATATACTGCATTCTCCTTTCGAGCAGTGCTTTGTTGATAGTGCTTATTGGTGTATAATTTAATGAAAAGTCCACGGCAGGAGGTAGTGTGCTGGCTACATCAGAATTTAAAAATGATTTTGCTGTAGAATGCCCGAGGAAAGCCAATTTTTTTTTATTCTATCGCACTAGTGTGCCAATTGATAGTTTCTGGTTGTCAATGTCAAAAATGCAGATTACAAAAAAAAAATTACAATACTATAACATTTATATTTAACTAAATTTTGTATTGAACCAAAATACAAAGATGGATTGTGAAATACTGACATCAAAATAACGACCAGTGACCAATGTATCATTTAAAATTTTCTCATTTAATAATGAATTATTGTTATCCAGAAAACTGGGCAAAAAACGTGGTTATCTCATGCAGAAGTACTTATTTCTCACTTCGTGTAAAATTGGTAACATTCTGTAGGTACACAAATAAATAGTAAAATTCAGAAATATAAGAACAATCTGAAAAATTAAATCTAACCCCAAAGCCCTAAAGTTAAAAGATTCAGTCTTGACCAAAGTCTTGGTTTACAACTTGTGTACTTGTATTCTCTTACAATGTTGATGATAACTTAGTTACTGAAATATATATATTTAAATATTTTCTTTTTACTTTCATGCTTAGAGGTAATATTTAAATTTTTAGATTCAAAATATATCATTGTTCAAAATCATAATAGTGGATTCCCTATATGGGACAGCCTGTACACGCCATCACACGGTTCGTAGTAAACTAAAACAAGAACTAGAAGACCGGAGTCTGAAGCATGTAGAGGTGGTAGGAACCGGTTCCCGTAGCGCGGTCCGAGGATGTGTGGATTAGCATAAACAAGCATCTATTTCCCACATAAGTAACAATGCACATCGTGGAATGCGCTGGCGCTGCTGCTAGCGTTATGATGTGCAAGTGGCGCCTGAAAACGAGAGCTCGAGACGGGTACGGAGTAAATATACTAACAGAAGCGCAACTCGTTGCAAATGCATTCCACTAATTGCAAGTGGGAAGTTCGTAGTTTGGAAGCTTCTCAATTAGTATCTACTCATATGTGAGCGCCTTAATTTTGAAGTGTTTCCATAAGTCAGAGTGGAACTGTTAATTCTAATTACTAATCATAATTGATAATTGGGGGTAACCCAAAACGCATCTTAAACATTGGAAAATAGTTATTTGTTCATTCCTGCTATTGAAACTTGTTGTTTCTTACTTAGATACAGAGCTCGAAATCTTCTGTTTTATCCACTCAACTCATTCCTTTAGCAATGGGTGGGTGAAAGTGAACTTTCGCCCACTCACCTGTTACCAAATTGCCTGATTCGTAACATTGAGTATGTGCACCACAAGGACCGGGCGTGTACTTATAATAGCAGGATAGAAAAAAACGCTGTACAACACTCGTGAAGAAACGAATTCGTTCACATATGTGTGAGCGAAATTGTTAGTTTCTTCACTCGTATTGTAATATACTGTTGTATCACTAATCATAATTGATAATTGGGGGTAACTCAAAACGCATCTTAACATTGGAAAATAGTTATTTGTTCATTCCTGCTATTGAAACTTGTTGTTTCTTACTTAGATACAGAGCTCGAAACCTTCTGTTTTATCCACTCAACTCATTCCTTTAGCAATGGGTGGGTGAAAGTGAACTTTCGCCCACTCACCTGTTATTACCAAATTGCCTGATTCGTAACATTGAGTATGTGCACCACAAGGACCGGGCGTGTACTTATAATAGCAGGATAGAAAAAAACGCTGTACAACACTCGTGAAGAAACGAATTCGCTCACATATGTGTGAGCAAAATTGTTAGTTTCTTCACTCGTATTGTAATATACTGTGTATCACTAATTCAGAAACTTCTCTTTTGCGAGTGAGAGCATATTTTGAGAGGCCGAGCCGAAGGCGAGGCTTGCAAATTAGTCGCACACGAAAAACACGTTCTGGACGTGTGATACACATAATTTTTCGTGACGATTTTATCATAAATTTGAAATGAAATTACTGATTTATTAGTCAAAATAGGAATATTTTATATTGGTAACATGAGATCATTCGTAAACACGGATACGTGGGATTTATAAATATAAACAACAACAATAAATATAAACAATTCATTTGTTTTCTTAAAATAATTCGGTGACCTTTATTTAGTTGATATTTGTTTATTGAAAATTTAATTATAATTACTTACATTTGAGCTTACAATTAACCTTCAAATACTAAAAACACTGAACAAAACTAAAGCACAAAATTGACAGCCAGTTGATGCCAACCTTAATCTTACAAAAGTCCCTAATTTTTGCCAGCATAGGCCTGAAACCAAGAAGTTTCAGGACGAATTTTCAATGTGTACAACTAGTGTTTTTTGACGGAGGCACGAAAATGTTATTTTCATATTTAATCTTGAAAAAATAGTACATAAAACGCGTAGAAAAAGGTTATTGCTAAACTTGTATATATTTTTGCTCGTGTTTCGTACTCTTTTTATAATGAAACCCTTTCCTCACTTATGTCTATATGGCACGCTGGTTGCAGAGAATCAGAGAACATCGAAGGGTTCACCCGCATTTAATGGTTTTATGTTTTATGTATTATGATGATGTTAAGTTGGTAATCATATCAGTAAAATATTCCTATACCGTCGGTGTTTAAATTGATATTTTCTTAGTTTATTGTTGTTTGCAGATTGTGTTTCCAAAATAATGTTTTGTAATCCACACTAACGTGAAATGAGACACAAAAGATACATATGAAATATGACACGTTAGTTTTATCAATGAGGTTTTCGATGGAAATAGTGGAGCTTCTATTTTTCGTCGAAGACGGCTGCGTACTTTTGTTTTCATTGATCTCTTTGGTATTCTCTGATGCTTTTCGACCAGTGCGCCATAGGCATTATGTTACAATATACTGTTTATATCATCAAATGTGTAATTATAAAACAATCTGAACACATATATTTTAAATTTATATTATATCTGGATATACGCATGTACATTTATTATCACAAGGATTCGGGCTTCATCGCGACGTCGGTGAAATTTCGGGGCGGTGCTTCCTCACTCTGCAGCCATTTTGTTTTCCGAACGTCGACGTCGCATTTGTATTTTCTATATTTCTCTGTGCTGCTGTCTAAAAAAATAACATGAACTACATATACGAATTTTATTAATTTTTCTTGTGAAGACCAAACAAATGTCAAAGATTATTAAATCCGTTGAATGAGAGTATCGCTCTAGTAGTGTACGTGTTTATTCTCTGGAAAATACTTTCACTCGGAAGTCGTAATGTAATACCTCATTCACTACTAAATCAATGAGTATATTGTTCCCATTAAATAGAGAATCGTTATCTTTAAATTTACTAGTTAGCAGTATTTAGTTTAATTAAGGGTTGAGTGGATACTACTGCTGCTACTAGACTATTTTTTAAGTGTCAAAATAAGATACCTAAATAAATATTGAGCCAATACTTCAAACAAAACTTGCAGAATATTATGTTCCCTTCATATTTTACTTGAAACCTCTTCTCTGAATTTTGAAAAGACTTATCAACATTCTAAAATAGATAAATGTAGACAGTCACTTACAAATCATCATTTTTGGCAATTAAAAAGACAGTTCGTAAAAACTAAATTTGTTCATATTTTATTGTTAACTTGTGCTATTTCGAAATGTCAAATTTAGGATCTGTTAGTCGCACCCCCTTCCATTGACTTATTTATATTTTAAAATGATTTTTAATTGTTTTAAACACATACAGTACTACAGAAATTACTAGTTAATTTTACTGTACTTTTATCAATTAATTTTATGCTTTTATGTATTCTCTATTCCTTCTTAGATAGATAATGGGGTGGGTAAGATAGAGCGACGATATGTTTACTACTGAGTGATCGAAACAATAGGGAAAATTATTGCCTGCTTTACTGTCAACTGCCATAAAAATAATCACTTTTAATTAATACAATATGTGGAATAAAATTTCGAAAAACATTTTTGCTAAAGCTATTTTTCTTCTTATTATATATATGACAAAATTTACTATAACTCAATTATTTACAAAGTTATGTTCAAAAAACTTGATAGATCTGCATATAAACTACTACTTCCGGTTGATTTTTGCTACCAAAATCTAATCAGCTCGTAATATAAATACTCAAATGTGCGGGACGTAAAAAATACAATCACGTATGTATGATATTGAATGGATATTTTTTGACATTTTTCTTCCATTACGTACTTTACATAGTCGCAAATATTCTTTAAATTGTTTGCATATTGATGTTTATAAAAGATTAGAATTTATTATACTATAAGACAGGAAAAATTCTTAACCATGAAAATATGTAAAAGTAATTTACAGTTAAAATGCACTTGAGTCTAATTTAAGAGATTTTGCACAAAAAAAAGCCACGCAGATAAAAAAAGAATGTTACAAAAAGAGTGGAGACAGTCGAAAGTGAATGTACTCGTTGAAAATATTTAAGATATCATTAAAGCACAAATATTTCTTTTCATCTATTTTCCGACATTCTACAAACAATTGCCAACAAAAGTAAAACAAAACAAAAAACTCGTTATTTAAAACTTCTTGTTTCAGTCAAGTATTTGTATTTATCTTTCCTGGCTTAAGTAACAAAATAAATATAATAACATAGCAAATCCAGTTTTAAAAATGCTCAGAAGGTGACCTTGAAATTCTATTTTAAACTACAAAGATATTTAAATACATGTTTTAATTGTTACTAAAGTGATGTATAAATTTCAACACAACTGTTCGTCTGTAATTAAACTGTCACACAATTGATTCGATTAGTCAATGAATATTTAGAAATGTTAATTCTGGTATTCAATTAATTTATAAGTAAAAATATAACTGATTGTCACGCGCATCTTTTATTTACATTCTGTACGAAATATTATCGCGGTGTTCAATTTTGAGGTTTTACTTAAATTCAAGGTCACATCACATATACAACTGCTTTATCAAGCAAGTTTAAAAATAGAAAAGAGTGGGTAATGTCTTAGTAATTGTAAATTACAACTTACAATTACAAACAAATTCTATTTAGAACAATAACCTAGAAAATTGATTACAACAACAAGGAAGATAAACTCACCTAATCTTAATCCAAAATATATAATTGAACGTCACAATCACTGTTCACTAATCACTCAAACAAATTCAAATATTTATAAAGTAATCACCGATTCAATATCACTGTTGTTTACACACTCAAGTTCTCGGCCAACCTAACCTAACTTTTTCCCCGCTTTCTGCATGGTAGCAGTGTCGCAAACATGTTGCAGTGTAGCTCACATTTTCGCGTGTTGTGTTTTACTTAAAATTCAGAACGAATGCGTGTTTAGAGACGACACTGGCCGCCGAACACATAGCTGAGCCGCGACCCGACTTAAGCTATAGCCGCGAGTGAAGCGTCATCAACTGAGCTCCGTGGTGCGGTGCCCTCGCCCCGCGGGCCCCGCGGCGCTCCACAGTCTGCCCCTCGCATTCATGGCACGTGTACACTCACAGCAACAAGTGGTTGACACTTTGTCACGGTTTTGCTGATTCGCTTGGTTTTGTACTATGCTCAGTGCTCAATGACTAGGACTAGGAGATGGTGTTGCTTTGAGATTGTACTTTTATTCTTGGAAGTATTTGTTGGTGAAGAATTTAGATAATAGATTGAAATTTCGCTGTTTAAAAATGTATTTTTGAAGCATGAATATTTATCGTATAAAGACTTTTAATTACTATTATAAGTGTTCATATCCTTATTAACATTATTTTTTTTATTCCGCGAAACTGTAACCAGAATTTTCCGCTACATTATAATAGCCCGTTTCAATTACTACTTCATTTACTAGACTTCATAGCAGATAGATAAGATAAGAACCTTTCTTACAAAGGGCGCTGCTAGTCATATACCTATAGTAATAATAGTAAATATTTATAGACAAAGGGCAGAATTCAGCTATAGTCCGAGCGATCTATCTTGGCGAATTTCTCTGCGGTAAGAGAAACTCATAGGAGTGCCAGAAACAAATTCAATTTAATAAATAAATAAAAATTACAGAAAATAATAATATTTAATTGATTGGGATACACTTTTCCCTAGGCGTTTTTCCCTTGGACATTTTCCCCTTATCCCATTTTCCCCTATCCCTTTCCCCGAATAAATTTTTTTGTCGGGAATGATTGAATTTGCATTCTGGAGACTCCATTATATGACACTTTTCTCTCGAATCACATTACTAATTTTTAGTGGAAATTTATGTAGGTAAGCTCGCTTCGCTCATACTTTTAACAAACAACCCCTAAACCTACACAACTCACGCTCGACAATCTCGAATTACAGCACTAATTTTTAAAGGATATTATAAATTAGGGGAATTAATAGACAGGGGAAAAACTGTGGGGGCAAAATGTCCACCTACCTATTTTATTTATTACATATAACAAAAAAGAATGCATCACCGTCAGGTACAAAATGCAATAAAGAAATTTTATTGACTTACTAAAAATATACCTACAGGTATTTCCTCATTAATTTTTGAAGTTTCTATATTTGCTTGTTGTATATTATCTTCCTATAATAATTGCCCTATCTCTTTGACTTATTGGTTTTTCTTGTAAAATGCAATTAAATCATTACCTTTAGAGTGTAATTATGAGCATATTATAGCCTACATTATAATATGTAAGTTAAAATAGCAGTTTACAAAATGTGAATGTTTGTCAATTCGTTTCCTTTACTAACATGTTTAATAATGTAATATATGAAATAAATATAAAAAATTAAATCATTTGTAGATTTCTTATTGTCAGTAAGTAAATTTGTGGTTTTTGTATTGTGATAAGCTAGTGAGATAAAATACTATGCAAAGTATCTTACCTCACTGTGTTGAGCAATAAAGGGTTATAAAATCACTATTTCACATTTAACGCCGTGCGTCATCTAAGAAAAAGTATATATTTAACAAACATCGTAGGAATTGTGAATCGAACTGCATTCTTACTACTCGCCAAGATACGTCGGTCGGGAATTATATACTGTTTTTATATTCTTATCAAATACATCGAACAAAAAAGAAAAAGCGTAAAATGAAATGCAGTTAATAACTAATGAGTATAATATTTAAGAAACTTAATGAATCCAATATGAAACTAAAACAAAGCGACAAATAATTCTTGAATGTTATGTTGTATGTCCCTGCATTAGTTCAATATTTTGTATGCTTTTTATGTATGCCTAGACATTCAGGTCCATTTTTACTTTCTTATTTATGATGCTTTTCTGTAAGTGTTCGTCAATATTTTAGTAATAGTCGAAATAGGTTTGAAAAAACAGTGTTTCCTCATTACTGTTGAACTTGAATCTCTTTTTAATTCCTAACCTTTCCAAAATTCCAAATAACCTAAAAAGGTATTAAATTCGTCAATCCCTTCTGACATAAACAACCCCTGTTCTAGTTTAAATTTTGGACAATCCGGGAAATAGTTCCCCCCTCGAAGGCACTTTCACCTCCGTCATTGGCAGATCCTTCGCGCAAACCATTTTAGGGTTGTAACCTATTTTTTGTGATTATGTATACAGGGTGTTGACCGAGACCCCGGAACATAGGACTTTAACATGTGAAATCATACTTTCGTAATTTCCTGCTTAACAAATTATATTAGACAAAAAAGTTTCAAATAAAGTGGAGAGATCATAAAATTCTACATTAGAATCATTAAACAGAATTAAATTTACATGCCCTATAACGCCAGAAATTAAATATGAAAATATTAAAAATTAGCTCAAAAATCGGGTTAGCCTTGGAAATGAAACAAAATTGTATTCTATTGGAAATGAAAATTATAAATTGTATAATTGACTATTTTTTTAGGAATTTTGTTTCATTTCCAAGGCTAACCCGATTTTTGAGCTAATTTTTAATATTTTCATATTTAATTTCTGGCGTTATGGGGCATGTAAATGTAATTATGTTTATTGATTCTGATGTAGAATTTTATGATCTCTCATCTTTATTTGAACTTTTTTTGTCTAATATAATTTGTTAAGCAGGAAATTACGAAATTATGATTTTACATGTTAAAGTCCTATGTTCCGGGGTCGCGGTCAACACCCGGTATATTAGATTTTTAAGATAGGTTTAGTCAGGTAATCAGGAAGTGTTACCAGATAAGTTTCATACTTGTACTTACAGTTTGTTAATAAATATTTTGTTTTTATGTTTGTTAATCATTACCGATATACAACAGTCATGAAATTATTACATACTTTTGTTTTATATTATAAAGCCAAGATAAGTTTTAGTTTGATTGTTGCGTATCAAGTAGGTATAAATAGCCGTAATAGAATCAAATTGGGCACGTGAAGTGAACCAGGTCACATCGGTCAGTAATAGATGCAAAAACTGCACTCCAACTTAGATACGATGATAAACAAACGCACCATCTGCCAAAAATGCAACCTTGAGCCATTTTATTACTTTGTTTTCCTATTAGTATTTACAAATTTCACGGAATTTTACACACTTTTATTAAACGCAGTAAACTTCCTGTACAAATACAAATCTGAATTTAAATGTTTAATAATTACACTTTATATATGTTCGACATGTATAGACTATTCAGAAAATAGATATCAATAAATTAAGAGTGGGTAGTACATGTGTGAAAACAAACATATAAGTTCATATAAATATGTTTCCGGAAATTCTTAATTTTAAAATTAATTTTAATATCAACAAAAAAATATTTAATTTTAACAAAAAAAATAATTTATTTGAAATCGGCACTAAAGTGCTCAAAAATCGTCATTAAAAGCTCAGAAATGGTCACTAAAGTAACCCATTATACGACGATTTGAAGCAACCCAGTGTTGGCAACCGTTAAATAATTATTGTATAATTAGGATAAGTTTGGCAGATATATTGACTTACTTTAGTAAATTTGGACGTAACATGAAATAAATTTGCAAGAAGAATTAACTAATTAATTCCGATGACGAAATTGAGGACAAAACACATAATTTTGAGAGTTATTTACGATAACTTCACTTCTCGAGGTTGGCATCGCTGACTGTCAGTTTCAATTGACAACTGACAGATGTATAAACATAACCTCTATATTGTAATTTTTTTACAGTTTTTTCGATTTTAGATTTGAAATAAAACTTAATATGTACCTCGGCACTGAAGTTCCTCACATGGTTTATTTCCTTGATATATAAATAACTATTTTTAACCTTAGTCCATAAATATACTTTTATTCAAGATTGCTTTACTTCCTCTTACTATGCATAAGAACATAAAAAGTTAGTATCTTCATAATTATAAAACATTAAGAACTATTAATAATATGCCGCATTAATTATGAAAATAAAAACTATACATTTGGGATTACCAAAATTATATTTTCAAATCAATTAAAGTTCAGGCAGGATTCCATGCGCACGACAACCGATGATTAATTTAGAAAATGTTGAGTCAATAAAAAATTCGCCATGTGAGTCAAACTATATTTTTTCTTCTATTTTTTGTGAATTTCTAAAACAAGATTTCACGTGTACAAGCAATAAGGTGTGGGTAGCACTGCCAACCAAAAAAAAAAAAAAAATGAAAAGAGCTGAGTTAATTAATTCGAAAGGTCTCAGAAAAATTCAGGTTAAAAATAAAAATAAAGATTTTTTGAAATCGGCGCTCACATATGGCAGTGTGCATTATGTATGAGAAACACAAGTTTATGTTAAATAGAAAATTTTTATTGCATCATGGTCAACTAAAAATAGATCTGCTTATTAATCAGTCCACTGGGAGCCACTTGCCTACTCATATCCACCGCGGAATACAAAACAATATATTGTTACTATATTCACATTCATTCACTCGCATACAAACAAGAAATAAATGCAAAAAGGTGAGTTTCCTTACTCCTTCACATATTGTATTTTTTTGTGAGTAAGCGAAACTCTGAATTATATAGTGTCAAGTTATTCAGTTCGTAAAATATAGTTTCTCCGCATGTTATTCGTTATTAAATATCATACAATTTTCTTATTGTTGAATACGAGTTTGATTTCTTCCTCATTGAATTAAAATATTCTGTGGTGGCTAGCGACTTCGCTACCCTGGGTTATTTATCTAATCAGGTAATACCGTTTCTCATGTCAATTACTTCGTGGTATAATTCAATTACAGAACAAAAGTTGATGATTTAATTATTTTACCGGTTTCAGGAGATTAAACCTATGTTTACATGCACAAAAGTAGGCAGGGTAAGTATGTCATAACTCTATGCTGTACGGTAATATTATTATACTGACCTGTCAAAACAGTCACGAAAATGAAAATTAAATACAGTAATTATTTTTTGACGTTTCTTAAAACCAATGAAATGCTTTATTGTATGTCACGTGTCTGCGTTTTAACCAATCCTGTCATTATTATACTGGGAATAATGCTCTTGTGATTATTCACGGCAATTTTCTTTGTAGCTTTTTTGTTTTTGTTGACAGATGTCAAATGTCAGATAGTTATCAACACAAGTAAAAATGAGCAAAAAAGATAGATTTAGCGACGTGCCTGATAATGAAATCAAAAAATAATCTAATTAAATATAACTCGAGAGTTCGATAAATTAGAAAATAATTCTCCAGTATCTTTCTCAAACTTGTCGCCATTTGGCAATAGCCACGAAAGCCCGTAGGGCAACAAGTTTTCGAAAGATCTGTGAAATTATTTTCAATTTATTCTCACTCTCTTGTTCTATTATTACTGATAATAAAACGCTATTTATTAATACACACGGAATTAAGCTGCTCAGAGCTTCACCTGCTACGTTCCAAATATTAAGAAAAAAAATTATTTATAAATATGATACAAAACAAGTGTAACCATGGTGCGAAATAAAAACAAACAGACTTACTTGATCACCTACTAAAATGATGACAGACTTTATTCAATTAATGAATTTCAAAAAATAATATTTATTAATAACATTAACATATTCATATTCTGAAACCGGTAAACTATTGAACAAACCACGGATGTTATGAGTCATAATATGCCTAATATGTCTTAAAATTCTAGCTCTACGAGCTCGGATTTCAAACTGACATCTGCGGCTGTTATGATACTTATAACATCGCTAGGAATGTTAATAATTATTATACTATGTGGATTTTTTTTTTTCATAAGTTTGCGCTGTAAGAAACTTTTTAAAGTAATATGATATTTATCTATTTTGCTATGAAAAACTACAATGAGCTCATAAACCAATTTTTTTTTAAATTTTTTTATGAAACTTTATTAGAATATATGACGATCAGTGAAAACCCGATGTGAAAATTTCTTGTATTACCCGAGATATGATTTTTCAAAGTTTCTGTGACGTTGTGTGACGTCACAGGTATTACACCAGTGGCACTAAGACTACGATTTTCCATGATAGTAGATATTATATATTTTTTAATATTAAAATAATATTTTTATATTATAAGTCTTAATATACAACAATTAAACTTAATATAAACTAAGGCAAAATTCCTTTGACAACTTTAAGAGTATTTTACTTGATATTCGAGTAAATAACAACAAAAGTTTGAGGACAGTGGCGCTAGTAGTGATGTAACCTAACCTCAACACATAATTTTAATCAATAGATTTTCAACACAGCACAATAAAACAGTGAAATTATAAAGCAAGTAATAGAAGCCCAACAAATATAATCTTAAATACCAACAAACAAAAATATGAAATGACATTTCGTAGTTCTATTTTAGCCCACAACAGGCGTTGGGCGCAGCGGCAGACGCGCGATTTGCAATTTTCATATTTCTGGCCAATACAAGTACCTGTGACGTCAAAGTATGTTCAATTCGTTATATCGCTTTACTGCAAAATATTAAAAAGAAAAAAAATACTTCACTACTAATTATTCCATAAGTGTTACACGATTTTGATATAAATTGGTCATATTTCGTTTATGGTTTATGAGCCCATTGTAAGAAATCTTAAATAATGCATGTTCTTTCCTTGGTACAATATACATACCCAGCCAAGCACTGGACTTAAAAATTCCACAAACACAATCATAAGCAAGATTGGTTCAAAATATATGGGTCATTGTGATACCTACATATATCCCTGTGTTGTTATTCGGAGATTATAACTTTACTGCGGTGATTCATCTATTTTAAGCTAATATTTTTCTGGAATTTGTAAACCCAATATTTGTATACTAAGTCTGCGAAATCACTGTTCAACTTGAAAATTATATATTTTGCACAGTAGTGTGGAATAGCGTGGGAAATATTCCACACGCAATTGTGCCCAAATTATTAATAATTTAATACTGTATGACATTAATATGTCAAGTATAATAACATTTATATATCATAAAACAATTAATAATTATTTCAGAGTTTATATAAATCTTCGTTTCCAATATTGAGATTACAAAGAAAATACAATATCAATTTTTAAATAAAATTAGTCATTAGTTTTTATATTACAATGTATAGATTATAGTTCTTGTTTCTGTAGTGTAAGAATTATTATTATTAAATCTTGACAAGACAAAAGTGTGATTGAAGAAAAAGGATAGTGTGCAACGCGTGCAGAATTACTTATTTCATGCTCATGTGATTTGAATACTTGACTTCGTCTCGTACTAAAACTCTCACAACTCGCATGAAATGGATATCTTTTTGCACTTATTGCACAATGTACTTATTGTGCAACCGTAAAAAATATGCATTTACAAATTTTATTAGTTTTAAACAGTTTTATTATAAATAGAAAGTTGTCTTTCAAAGTGGCTATAGCATTGACATTTGATAATCAAAACAATTAGTTTTGAAAATATAATGTAATTTCTCATGTGTCAAAATAATTGTTTACCCTCGTGTTTACCCTATTCCGCGGCCTGTATTGCGACTGCTAAAGGCTTATTTCAGGTCCGGTTGCGCAAAATAGATATTTATGTAACAAGTACATAATTAAAGATATAAATGAACAAGACATTTTAGAAGCCCGAAACGAGCCACATAAAAGCCCGATTAAATAAAACCCTATTATATACTTGTAGATACACACATACATAACATCACGCTATAGCACGAACCCAGAAACACAGTCAACCAATAAGCAATCTCCTCCAAACATTCCTATCCTGACACACCACTTTCGCCTCGTCCACATTCATAGTGCGATTCATACATGCTCGTTTATTCTTCTCACTCGGAATCATTCGTTCACGCAACAAACCAACCAGTTATTCCTCAAACGCCCACGCAATCGTTCACCTTCAATCTCAACCACATCAACTGACTCATACAATATTTTATATTTGACTGTAATGCAGATTATTTTTCTTAGCGTAGAATGGGGGATGTATTTTGTAACTTACCTATTAATTTTTAATGGCCAATAAAAATATAACCAATGACAACAGACGGCAGTGAATAAAAATCGAAACTTTAATTTGACACATATATTTTTATTGGTTACAATTTTTAAGGAATTGTTAAAAATTAACAAGTACATAGTTTACAGAATACACCCAAAACACAGTTATGTTTGACATACGAGGTGATTTAAAAAAATAGATAATTTCGAAATATGCGTTTTTTCTCTTGTTTGATTGCACAGCTCTTTATTGTTTATTGTTTGTACTTTATCGGACTAGTCCATGAGGAATCACTTTATGGACGCTTTACAATATCATAAAGAAGTGATTATAATACATTTGAACATATAATAATTTAAGCGTGAACTTTTATGATCTAATTAAACTGCACAAAGTGCGAGATAGTAATGATAATTTATTTAACAATATTTCAATTCACACTGTGGTCGACGGGTGAGTTGCACCCATTTTAAGGGTGCATCGTAAATGTTTCAACTCCAACCTGCAGCTACAATCCATAAATAGCTTAGTGAATGAATGTTATTAGTGTGGCTATATTTAAATTGCGCCATTATCTTTTTAGCGAGTACAGACCACGGTTGATTACGATTATTGACTACACGTATTTGCTTACGTCAATGGGGTTGTTAGAGTCATGTGGTTGTTTTATTATCCAATTAGGTGGGTCTGATGCGACGTTTATACCATCCGTCATTTAGTCTGCGATGACCTATGTGTTTATGACAATTTCCACTTTAAACTCTTTGTCTTTCTCTGTCGTGTTATAAACTTGTTAGCATTAACGTGGTTATGAAATTATGTATCACAGAAAATTCTGATTTATATACAGGGTGTCCCAGATTTAAACGGCCTAACTTAAAATTAAGATTGAAGACCTAAAAATAGGGGGACAAGTTCATTTAAGCAAATGTCCGTAAATGCTTTATTCCATAGATATTCATGTTTTTCTTATTGAAGAAGCACTATTTTAAAAAATCAACTTCATAACGAAATATCCACTATTATCTTATTGATGTGAGACATAATAATTAAATTAAATTAATAATACATTGGTTATTACCTAATTTTAATACAAAATTTAGTTTGCTTGCACTGATGTTAAGGAAAAAATGAGAAACAATCAATGAATATAGGAAATTTTTATAAGGTGGCATAAAAGAAAAAGTATATGAAGAACCGATAAATAATTTAGACTCACTACGTAGAAAAATTATTCACTTTGCGAAACCATATCTCCCGAGCAATGTCACACAGCAACCAAAACAGTGGCAGATCATTGTAGTGCTTGTTTACGTCTTGCAAGTGAATATTTTGAACAAATATTATAAAAAAAAAATAGTTTATGAAGTTATGTTATGTTTATGTTAAACAATAAATTTCTTTAAATTCATTGATAGTTTCTCATTTTTTCCCAGACATCAGTGCAAGCAAACTAAATTTTGTATTGAAATTAGGTAATAAACAAATTATTTTTAATTTAATATGTAACATCTCAATACGTTAATATTAGATATTTCATTATGATGTTAATTTTTTAAAGTAGCGCTACTTAATAAGAAAAACATGAATATCTCTGGAATGAAGCATTTACGGACATTTGCTCAAATGAACTTGTCACCTTATTTTTAGGTGTTTAATCTATGGATTAAGTTAGGCCGTTTAAATCTGGGACACCTTATATATATATATATATATATATATATATATATATATATATATATATATATATATATAAAATATATATATATATATATATATATATATATATATATATATATACAATATAAATAATGACATTTTAATATATTATCTACAAATATTTGTTTGATAGGATTTGAAATTGTAAATTCAATTTTAAGTTTGCGACTTTTTGTTTAATATGTTTAGCTAAGTCTAGTAAACAATTCTGCACCAAAATATATTAATTGAACATGATATTTCCCAAATAGCAAATATATTATTTATCAAAATTTAACATTTAACAATCATCAATTGTAATTTCAATTATTAATTAAATCTTGTTAGGTTAGCAATTATTAGAATTTTATCGATTATGGTATCAAATTAAAGCTTTCTGGAAAAGGATAAAATCAGAAGTTTATTTTAATACTCATAGTAAACAAAGCTACATAATATTTTTTACAGTTTATCAACTTCAAGCATTTTAAAGTACTAAAAAATATAAAATATGACAGAACCAGGCAATACTACTGTCCCTCTTCAGAACTACGTACCCTTATTGGTGCTGCCACCAGTGGTATATGAAACAACTAACATATATTATTGTTCGCCGTAAAATAATATTTATATTATTGTGATTGTATTAAGGAACAAAATTATTAACTTAAATAGAATATTGTTATATGAGATATTATGATAGTCATTATTACAATAATCGCCAATTCTACTCCTGTAAATTCGGAAATCACTTTTGAAAATGATCGTAATTCTTTGAAAACACACCTTGAAAAATGTCAATATAAAAATATACAATGACAACTAACTAAATGTCAACTGTCAGACGGCCGTTGCTGGGTGATTCACATCACGTCTTTAGAATAACAGTGAATTATGGAATTCTGGCTCTGTGATTGGTCGAGAAAAAAATTATGAAAACATAATTCGCTGTCGGGGGGATATATTTATACAGGAGTAGCAAAAAAAAAAAAAATGATAATGTTACTTTCCCTAGTAAATAATTATGTATAAAAACAATTGAAGTAAATAATGCACAAAAATATTTATTTTAATTTAAATTGACCTTGTAAACTACATAAAAATTTTTTAATTCAAAATATTATTTATAGAAATTGGTGACTCAAATTTGAAAGAACGTACAACACTATAATTTAAAATTTCTTCTGGTCACATGGTGGAAACTAAGTATTTGGGTAAATCAAGTTCCTTTTAACCATTCCTAAATAATTTATTAAAAACAAAAAATTTAATTTGTCAAATGGTAACTAATATAAAGTCAGTCAATTTAAAAATTACAAAATAATAAAATTATACAAATTCCATTCTTATCGCTTCTAAAAATACAGACAATAAATAGCATTGCAACATGAGAACATAACAACCATATCGAATAATAATATATAATTTCATTGCGTGTTGATAAACACCGAAACTAGCAAAACAACAGAAGCTCCAGATTACAAAACATCAGCGACATGAACCGTATCCATAACAACTGACAACAACAGCAAAGCGCCATCCTATGTCCAACTAAATATAAACGACCTTTTCTCTATCAAAGACCTTCGCACGCGCGCACCTATTTGAAATGCTGCCATCTGCGCAAAACAGGAAGCGGAACAAGGTGACAGACACAGATGTGATTTACCTGCGCTGATATAACAGATAAATATGAGATATTATTCATAAGTGTTAGCAATTGGTTCATGAATGACAGGGACATTCCATGAAGAAATTATTTATTTTTATGATACATACCGGATGCTCCATCAGTCTATTTCCTTTTATTTCTTCATATAATAGTTATTTATGTATCAAGGCACTGAAGTTTAACTCACATGGTTTATTTTCCACATTTGTGATAAAAAGGAACTTTAGTGCCGCGGTATATATTAAATTTAATTTGAAATTTAAAATTAGAAAAAAAAAAACTGTAAAAAAATTTAGGAGTCTATCAGTTGTCAGTTGGAACTGACACTCAGTGTTGCCAACCTCGAAGAGTTATCGTAAATAGCACTCAAAATTATGTGTTTGGTCCTCAATTTCTTCATCAGAATTAATTAGCTAATTCTTCTTTCACATATTGTTTCATTTTACGTACAAATTTACTACAATACGTCATATATCTCTGAAAATCATCCTACTTTTACAATAATTATTTTACGATTGCCAACACTGCGTTGCTCAAAATCGTCGTATACCTAATGGGTTACTTTAGTGACGATTTCTGAGCTTTTTTTAATTACAATATTCGAGCACTTTAGTGCCGATTTCAAATAAAGTTTATTTAAAATTCAAATCACACGAATCAGCAGTATAAGATTTTCTTCCAAGTGTTCCATTTTCGCACAATGATATGCAACTTTATATTTTTTTGTTCTAAAATGATCAGTATAGAGAGTATTAAACAATGATCACACATAGAAAGTATGTCATTAAATTAAAAAAAAGGTGTCTGAATGTTTGCCCTTCAACATTAATACAACAAACTAAATTAAAAATAACTAAGAAAAATAGCAAATAATAATTGATAAAGATTTAACAGCAACTAACCTAAATGTTTTAATTTTAATTTAATGTGTGATTATTATATATTATTAAAAACATGTATAGTTTCAGTACTGAAGAGAAATAAAACATCTTGATCTACGATCGTTGTTAAAAATTACCTTTTTAACGGTTGCTTAGCACTTAACACAAGTGTTAAAAGTAACATAGCAACGTATTAAAAGTGATTTCATTGTTACTTTAAGCACGTTGCTAACGATTTGTATCAATAAATCAACAAATATAACCCTACCTGTCAAAATATCATTCTAAATTTTTTAGTATTTAATAATACACTAGGAAAATCGTAGATAAAATTTTGTATGATATACGTGTTAAAAGTGATTTATTTCGTTCGTGAGGTTATTTAACTCAGCTTCGCCTTGTTTCACTTACACATAAAATGTCACTTTTAACACATATCATAAATAATCGTTGATAAAAGTAGCCCTTTTAACGGTTGCTGAGCAAGTTAAAAGTGTCACTTTCTGACACTAATTTTAAAAGTAACTTAGCAACGTGTTAAAAGTGATTTTAACGTTTTTTTTAACATGTTGCGAATGATTTGTATCAATAAATTAACAAATATAACCTTACCTGTCAAAATATCATTCTATATTTTTTAGAATTTAGGAATATGTTAAAAGTGATTTATTTATTTCGTAGAGTTGTTTTACTCGGATTCGCCTCTTTTCACAAACTTCCTCACTTTCACAAAAAAATGTCACTTTTAACACTTATATGATAAATAAGCATTGGTAAAAGTGATAATTTTAACGGTTGCTTAGCAAATTAAATGTGTTACTTTCTGACACTAATGTTAAAAGTATCTTAGCCACTTGTTAAAAGTGACTTTATTGTTACTTTTAACATGTCGCTAATGAGTTGTATCAATAAATCAACAAATATAACACTACCTGTCAAAATATCATTCTACATTTTTTAGTACTTAGTAATACACTTGGAAGATCGTAGATAAAATTTTGTATGATATGCGTGTTAAAAGTGATTTATTTCGTCCGTGGGGTTGTTTCACTCGGCTTCGCTTCATTTCTCAAACTTCCCGAAACTGACTCATACTTACATTATCGACTGCAGTTGAAACGGAATTTCAATTTCAGATAAATTCTATTAAAAAGAAACAACATACGAGAACATTCGAATAGAATTCTTATCTTTAACAAAACAAAGTTTTATCTAATGTCAACAAATCCAAATATATCAAACATTAAACAACCTTTTTGAAGAGTGATTTCCTACTGAAATATACATAAAATCAAACAAATTTCAAATTTAACTTTTACATAATTTTCTTGTAGCTTGAAAAATAGAATAACTTGTTAATATGATGGAAAACAATGATAAAACCTCGGGTTCGTTCTATTTATAAATGGATCGGGATAAATTTTTATCGGTGGGACTGAAGGTCAGCAACAAGACCATCTTCTGTTTATGGGCGACGTTGCCATAGCTACCAATCTGTAAAATAACATTAACATTCGTTTTTAAATTAGCCTTGAAATAGCTACTAATAAGCGTATTTTTAAAGTAGGTAACTTTTTCCTGTTTATTACGATTTTCATTATAAAAACTGATTTTTAATTGTCTAAATATAGAATTTATATTTGTAGTGCGTTTGTTTTTCCTGACTTTATTTATATACATATAATTATAATTAACATGGTTTCTAGATTGTATTAATTAAATAGCTATTTTAATAGCAAATAATGTTTTTGCGGTATCTTTTATATTAATAATGTGGTTTTATAGTTTTTATTTTAAATAAATAACTACAGTAAAATGTATTTGAAATAATAGGTATTTATAGAACCAGTACATAGAAGGGCGAGTCAATAAATATTATTACGTACGTGTTACATACAATATTTTATGTTCGATTGCATTGCATATTATTTTTCTTAGCTTAGAATGACAATTATATTTGACACTTGATGTTGACATGTATAAAAAATTGATAATTTCGAACTGTGATTTTTTCTGTTGTTTGTTTACCAGTTTGTTTATTGTTTTTAGCACTGATTACGTTTCGGTTTTTACTTTATTAGGGGCCAGTTTATGGACAAGAAACATTATTATACACTGCTCAAAAAATAAATCGAGCCACTTGGCCGAACCAAGAAAATGATTGTTTTTAAAATGTGGGGCATTTCTTTCAGGGACATGTTAACCAAAATCTGGAAATTCCCTCTGGAGATACATTCCTCCTCTACGTTCTCCAAGAATTCCGAAGAGATTCGCTCCTCCCGACCCCCTGAAAAATCGCTTTATGTGATGTCATGTCTGGGCAATGAAAAATCTCAAAGTTTGAAGGCTTGCAGCTCAAAAAAATCCTGTCTTAAGGGGGTTGTGTAACTCGATTGTCACAAAGCCCTGTCAATTTTCTTTTCAGAGCTGAAAATTAGGTCCTCATCGGTGAAGAATTGAGTGAGTGATCGCGTTTCAAAGGATCCCTTGTTTTTAGGACTTTTTTCGAAAAATCATCGGATACGATGCGCGTATGCGTAAATGCGTGTGCATGTGTGTGTTTGAATGTGCATGCGTGCATTTGCATGTGCATATGTGCATTTGCTTGAGCATTTCTTTCTTTTGTGCGTGTGTGTGGCTGCGGAAGCGTGCGTGTGGATGAGTATGTGTGGATGTGTGTATTCCTTTGAAACGCGATCACTCACTCAATTCTTCACCGATGAGGACGAAATTTTCAGCTATGAAAAGGAAATTGACAGGGCTTTGTGACAATCGAGTTAAACAACCCCCTTAAGACAAGATTTTTTGGAGCTGCAAGCCATCAAACTTTGAGATTTTTCATTGCTCAGACATGACATCACATAAAGCGATTTTTCAGGCGTTCGAGGGGAGCGAATTTCTTCGGGATTTTTGAAGAACGTAGAGGAGGACTGTATCTCCAGATGGAATTTCCAGATTTTGGTTAACATGTCCCTGAAAGAAATGCTCCACATTTTAAAAACAGTCATTTTTTTTTGGTTCGGCCAAGTGGCTCGATTTTTTTTTTGAGCAGTGTATATAAGTGATTTGATTAAAATACAGTCGACCATAAAATATTTTATAACTTTTTAAAATTCTATAAATTGTCACTCTGTTTTCGTAATTAAAAGATTCCTAATTAAAAGGAGGCAAACAACTTTCCATTTTGAGGTTATATGTCAACCATCTGTCAGGATAAGTAAATCCAAATTACTGAGGGTTGGAGAAATAATGAATACAAAACATTTTTTTACAAAACAAGTAGAAATATGTTGTAGGTATCAAACATACAATAAAAAGAGTATTTTACAAACTAAAAAAATAAAACTCGCTTCCCGTATATTAAATTGGTAAAATGTATGTTTATTTTAACTGAGAAAATAATATGTGATGGGAAAATATACCAACTGGAGAATTGAAAAAATACAAAAGTTGTTCAGAATTTGAAACTCATGCAATAAGGCTCGTTATACAGAAAATAATAGAACACTGTAATAAATAAATTTCAAACTGTTTTATGTAATGACAAACATATCGTTTTAGTTAAATTTTCTATGACAGTGATACATTTTTTCTAATAAATCTTAATTTTAATTAAAATGATATATCGTGAAATATTATTATTGAGGTAATTGTACGAGCCTTATTGTATGCATTTTTAATTTTGAACTTTTGTATGTATATTTTTGTTGTAAGTAAAGTGAATAGGTAAAAATGCAATACATTTTAATTCTACACCTGTTATGTTTCATATAAATATTAAAAAATTATTTTGAGCAAAACTTTTGTTACATTTGTGAGACTCATAGCTCAAATCATAACGTCATCGTGCGATGGTGGTGTAATGGTCAGCATAGTTGCCTTCCAAGCAGTTGATCCGGGTTCGATTCCCGGCCATCGCACTCCTTTTTTCAATTTTTAAATTTGAATGATTAACATCACATATAAATTATATTATTTAAAATAATTTTAATAATGCTATAATATTTAGATATGCTCAAAATTCTTTATAGGCCTTCAAATAAACTACCGCTTCCGGTTTATGAATTTCTACCGAAATCTAATCAGTTTGTCAAATGGACATGCAAGTTAAAATGATATTGCCATTAGAATATGAACATTTAATTTCGAAACAGTACAAAAGACAGAATAAAGTTACAAATTAAAGCTGTATATTATATATTATTCTACATATTTTTGATAACTTGCTCAAACTTATTTATTTACTGATAAGGCCAAAAAACCTGATAGGCCTTCAAATAAACTTTACCACTTCCGGTTAACGGATTGTTAAAAAAATCAGCTCGTAATATTAACATCAAAAATCTAAATTTGAAATATGACATTGATAGCTTCATTAAATTTGAAGTTATAGTTTAAGATATAGTCACAAATACATCAGCGCAAAAATTTAAATCATTTTCTAGGAATTTCAAAACGTGTTTATTTGTTGAAATCCCACTACCGAAAATTTTGACCAGTCACAATGCCTCCCTTACATAAATACGCGGGAGGTAATAGTATATTGTGTCATTAGGAGTAAATGTGATACTTTGGGTGCTGAGCATGTAAGTTTGAACGACGAGCGAAGCGAGTCGAACAATTACATGCGAAGCACCCAAAGACACATTTACTCCGAATAACACATGCTATTTTTTCTTCAAACATAGAAAATAAAATTATAGATACTATAAAATGCTCAAAACTTCAAAAAATATTCCGTCTTATCTAGCATTTCAAGTTGCCGTAGAATATGCTGTTTTGTTATTTTTGTTTATTTGTTTCATTTTTAACTGTCAAATTATTGAATTAAAACCTAACTATTTTTCATAATATTTTACTTTGTCCGCCGCCGGCGTAAATGTGTTGCCAAGGATACACTTTTACGCCGGCGGCGACAATATTGAACTTCTACTTGTTGAATACAAATACATAACAACGTACTTTTATGACGTTTGAAGAAAAAAGTAATTTATCCAACACCTCTCAATAAATGCTCTATAACTATGGTGATTTTAAACAAGCAAAGTAACAGATTATCCACTAGTGGGTATAATTTTGAGGAAAGCCACTAGTGAGTATTTTTTTATTTATAACAATAATAATAACACACATCACCTTGGTAACTACTTCGATTGACATTTTAATTTAAAAATTTAAAGCATATGTCACTGTCAAATAAAATTTCTTTCATAAATTTTTCATTTATTAAGAAGTGTTGGATAAAACGTTATACTTCACACGTGCGCAAAGTGAAATTACCCACTCGATAAAATTATCGCACTCAGCCTTCGGCTTCGTGAGCTAAAATTTCTCTCGTGGGTAATTCCTTACTTTGCCCACTTGTAAAGTAAATAACTATTATTTCGTAATATTATTTGCTAAGCTTATTAATTAATTAATAAACAGTAATAATATTAACATCCACACATTTAAGATTCTTTCAAGTATTTCAAGCAATAAATTTCATAATTATTCTTATTGCGCATAACTTTAAAGTAATTGCTAACAATTTTCAATTTGTATTTCCTAGTTCCTGGATACAAATAAGGACAAATGTATTTGTACTACATGTTTTCCTTTGGAAACTTCAGTTTCCGATGAAATCTGAACAGTTTATTGCTCTGTAAATCTTGTAAAATGCAAACACATTAAGAGAAAGTGCATAATGGGAAAACTATGTTTTTTACTCGGAAAAAATATTGGCAATACTCGTTTTTCTATTTTGAATAGAAAATGTACAAACGGTGGCGATTTATAAACAATATAACAGCAATGACAAATATGTTATTTAATTTAAATAAATTATTGTATTTTAAACAACAATAATTAGAAATTCACAAAAAGCAATGTTAATAGAACGCAATTTACAATTAATTCCGTAATATACGTTTCTTATGAATTATGTATCCGTACATAAAATTAATAATAATTCAAGGCTTAAACAATAATTAATATTTGTGTGACATTGCAAAAGAACAGCAAGCAGATGGCGGGGTTGGACCACCCATCGAGCATCGAGATCTCTGCTTTTTATTCTGTATTAATATAGCATTAGCCGTAGCAGCAATTTGACCTTGGATAATGATACCTGCAGGATGCACATTCGGAAATTAAATTTTTGACGACAACATTAATTACCCGAAATTACAGATGAACCACAGGGCTGGTTTATGAATGTTTTATTGACTTCTTGCTAAAGAAAAAGGGTAGAAGATTTGTATGGGGTATGGACAACACATAACTTTATAAGTCCGTAATACACGAGTTTTGACATTTCGCATTATTTTAAATACAGTAATTTCTAGAATAAGTATCACATTGCAATAAAGATGAAAATGTAAATGATACAACTTGACTCCTATATTAAGTGCAAAATTGTTAATACTTTCATTGACGAGGAATATGTAGACATAGTTAAAATTTTTGGAATAAGTTATATAATTAAAAAGATTTCTACAATTCACTGCTTTTGCCAGATTTGATAGAAACTTCTGTGGGTGTTAATTTAACAGAACTTTAATTTACTGTAACTTTTTAGTTATTGAGTTTTTGACAAAAGTTTATTAAGGAAGGAAAAGCATTATTTTGAGCTCTCCTTTCTACACTTTCAATTTTTTCCGTGTGATATGAATCATCCTGTATAAGTCTAAGGGCCAGTTGCACCAATCACACTTAAATTTTAAACTTGGATTAATTGGATTAAAGCAAATCAAATGTTTTACAGCAATGTCAATTATTCCATATGACGTAACTTCGATTTGCTTTTATTATTTTCTCGTGTAATAAATAATACACAGCGAAATAGCGCAACTTCAAATTCTGCTGAAATAAAAACACAAGCGAGATTTTGTACATCCGGTTGTTTAGTCATACTCGTACATACCTACCTACTGCAAAGAAACAGGCTGAGTATATTGAACCAATAATCAAGGGGATAAGTTAATTTAAAGGCGGTCTTGAAATTGTTATGAATTTCGGTGTAGGCATTGCTAATTTGCGCACGTTCTTGATTTTTGGGTTGTGAAATGAGCATGACCTGTAATAATATATTTGTGTTTGTCCAGCAATAATTTGGTTCAAGTGTAGCAATATCGTCAGATGTATTATTATGCTTTCGTTTCGTTCTGCAAATAACTGAAGAGTTATTGCAATATAAGGATAATTTTTTTTGGGCTAGTTGCAAAATGCATTCTTAACAAGATAAAGAGAACATAACAGAAAAGATTGAAAGTGTAGCTATAGGTGAACCCAAAATAATGCCTTATCATTAATAAACTTTTCACAAAAACTCAATAACCAAAATGTTACAGCAAATTAATTTTTTTTTTAATTAACCACCTTCTAAATACCGCTGAAAACAATCATTATTTTTAGAAATATGTTTTGAAAAGTTGCTGTTATTTTAATTGTAAATTATGCACTCAACAAAAATATTGACGGGCAGTGATTTTTACTATTTTTTTTAATAAACAAGACAAGCTTACTACTTACTGAAAATATTAACAATTTTGCACTTTTTTATATTATTATGTTACTTTGACGTTTAAAGAATTGACATTTAAATGAATAGAAACGGTAATTTGTTTTCCAGTTGTGCTTTTGTTTTTACATTATCACGCCATTTACCTGTTTTTTGGTGTGGCACTTTACTATTGCAAATATGTTAGCGGAGAGGAACCACTGGGATAAAGTTAAAATGGCAAAGGCAGGCAGTGGGATTCGAACTGAGGTTCTCATTATTTACATAACAACACAACTATTTCCAATCATCCTTATGAATTCATTAATAAACCTGTGATGATTCATAAATTAAAGCGTACAGTACGTGTCTAATTAAATAATAATGATAATAACAAATAATTATGTTAATTTGTATGTATAATTATAATGCAACAAATTTATTATTATTAATAGTTATACCGGGTGTAAAATTAAAATGTGGCGTTTAGAGATTTCAATGCTATTTTTTATATTGCTACATCTTTTCAGATATTTACTTTACAGCAAAAGTAACAAATAAATCTAAATCTGTTTTATGAAAATACAGCAACAAGAAGAAAATAGCATAGATAGATAGATAGACATTTTATTAAGTTGAAAAAATACAAAAGTATATAAACTACGTCATACAAAAAAATGATAACAAAACTATTCAAATTGAAAATTCATAAATTCATCAATACTGTAGAATGCATTTTCTAACAACACATTTTTAATAATATTTTAAAATTCTTATATGATAACATACCTACGAATTTTTATCGATAATATACTCGTATTATACAAAAATGCCCCTATCTTATTTGCTATATTTTTAGATACATTAAAACGTGTATACATAGGCCTAATGTTATCCTTATTTTTAGTTATTACATAATTTTCCTTAATATATATTAAACATTCCAAAATATATAGAGATGGAAGCATGTCTTTTTCTCTATCGCTGCATTGGAATGATTAACTCAAACACAGACTCCTCAGCAGTAAATACAAACCTTGCTATATTTTAATTCTACAAAGTGTATATGTACTACTTAAATATTATCTATTTTAAATTTCGCGCCAATGTCTACTGCAGCGAACCAAACCGTTATTACAGTGCATCATTACATAAGTTATCCCGCTATTCAACAGATGGCAGAACTAATCCACGGAGCGCATGAATTTTATGAGATTTGTTTACGTGTACAACACCTGTATTAATTTTAATAATTAAACAATATTTAATCGGGGTGTATAATTTGCAGTATTCCCCCCTTAAATCAGACCGCGTAGTTTGTTTAAATTTGTTATTAAGGCCTTTATTGTAAATTTATTGGCAGAAACAACAAATTTTCAACAGGTATATAGCAACAAATTGTATTAGGAGAACAGAGAAGAAAGAGCCTCTCTAATGTTTAAATTTCTGTTATAACAGTTCCGTTGCATTGCAAAATGCGCGTCAGCTATGAATTGAGAAGCACCGTTAGGCGAGTTTCACTGCCATAATCTTTATCGTAAGACGTTTAACAAAGATATTGGTACTTGAGAATTTCTATTTGTTCAGTTTTAAATTGTTTCGCTTTGCTTCATTTTATAAAATTATTTCAAAAGCAAATTTATGGGTTTAATTATAATAGGTAATGTATTACGGTAAATAAAGTATGGAGAACATTAAAAATTAATTGTGAATTTGTAATTATATGCAGTGGTGGTGAGGGCAGCACCCATCGTTGCGTTGGATTCACAGTTTAATAATTGATTTTTACGCATGAGGTAAAACGATTAGCTGCGTAGCACGCATGATTGGACATATTGAAAATGGGTGTATACACATGCAGTTTAATACAATAAAATTTAGAGAAAAAATGTTTTCATATAATACTATGTTTACAGTTATTATTTTTAACACTCGTACATTTTATAGCATTTGCTGCGGGCATCACATGAGTTGTACAACTTAAAATTTAGATTTTTAATAATTACATTAGACACATATTTGATATAGAGAATACACGTTTCAGTTATTTGTTTTTATAGCCAGTGCCTATCCAAATCTATCATCCGCCTTTGTTATTATACAGGGTCTCCCAGATTTAAACAGCCTAACTTAATCCATAGATTAAACACCTAAAAATAAGGTGACAAGTTCATTTGAGCAAATGTCCGTAAATACTTCATTCTAGAGATATTCATGTTTTTCTTATTGAGTAGCGCTACTTTAAAAAATCAACATCATAATGCAATATCTAATATTATCGTATTGAGATGTTATATATTAAATTAAAAATAATTTGTTTATTACCTAATTTCAATACAAAATTTAGTTTGCTTGCACTGACGTCTGGGAAAAAATGAGAAACTATCAATGGATTTAAAGAAATTTATTGTTTAAAATAATAAAGTAATAACATAACTTCATAAACTACTACAATGATCTGCCACTGTTTCGGTTGCTGCGTGCTGCGTGACTTTGCTCGGGAGATATGGTTTTGCAAAGTTGAATAATTTTTCTACGTAGTGAGTCTAAATTATTTATCGGTTCTTCATAGACTATTCCTTTTATGGCACCATACAAAAATTTCTTATATTCATTGATAGTTTCTCATTTTTTCCTTGACATCAGTGCAAGCAAACTAAATTTTATATTAAAATTAGGTAATAACCCATGTATTATTAATTTAATATAATTATTCTGTCTCACATCAATAAGAAAATAGTGGATATTTCGTTATGAAGTTGTTTTTTTAAAGTAGCGCTACTCAATAAGAAAAACATGAATATATCTGGAATAAAGCATTTACGGACATTTGCTCAAATGAACTTGTCCTCCTATTTTTAGGTGTTTAATCTTAATTTTAAGTTAGGCCGTTTAAATCTGGGACACGCTGTATAGAATATTGCCGCTACTTATTATTCCAAGTATTTTAAATAGTACTGAGTAATTGTACTAGTAGTGTGTTTATACATGGTTTTTGTGAGGGGCGATAATATAATTCACAATTTCGAGCATTGTTATGATTACAGAACATTCTGTGTAAAAACTCGAATAATTAGCAGTAATAAAATACGTGTACTTTACCTGTGTATGATACAAGGAACAAGGAAGTGATCGAAAGTTTGATACCTTAGGATGACAATAACATACTTAAGGTATTCCCGGGAGTGATACTGACCACCATTATCCGATATGACTAGGCTGACCAGATTCTTTTTAAAGAAATAGAGTATGATGGTACTTTGACTGAAACATTAAACAAGTACTTATTTTAATTTAGTAACTTTAACCAAATATTAAATGTTGAAAATTACTATTAAAGAGTGTACATTTATCGAAAATACAAATGTCGAATGTTGGAAAAGTGACAAATGTCGAATGTTAGAAACCTCGAAAATACATTTGTGAAATAGCTTGGATGTTACAAATCTCAAAAATACTTTTCTCGAATATAGAAATGTGGAAAATTAATTCAGAGTTTTTACATTTATCGAAAATACAAATGTCGAATGTTTGAGATGTTACAAATGTCGAATGTTATCTTAATGGGAATTATCTGTAGGTGCTTCTAATACTTTTAATACACAAATTCACAGCACTCACTTTCTATAGGTATTATTCGACATTTGTATATTTTAGATATGTATGTACTTTTGAAATTTGTAATAATCCAGCCTTTCGACATATGTAATTTTAAGATTTATAATATATTATAACATATGACAGAGTATATTGGAGTTTTTTTTAATAAAAAGTAAGAGTGAAGAGGGTATTATTTAGAAAGGAGTATAATACTCTAAAAAGGCTACGCGGGACTCTGATCATTAAAAATATAACATTTTCCAAATATTTAGCGATGCCTTTTGCATTAGCTCGCCCAAGAGGAAAACGTAAGGAGAATTTACTAAAATAATCAACTATACAACCAGGATATAGAAATAGCCTTACCCTGATTTCGCCAGAGGTCCAATCAAATTTGTACTTTTATTTCCCACGGTCGCGATATTTTGAAATTTCTATCCTCGTGACCTGTCGGAACCCTCTGGTTTCGTTTATTTATTGGATTAGATATAGACATATCATAAGTATAGTTACAGTTTTTAATAGTAAACTATGTATTACAGTAGATATATTAGCAGTCAGTCAAACGAATTTTTCTATAAAAAGATACAGCATGCTTCGTCGATTTTATTCTGGAAATAAAATAAACCCCTGCTAGAATTGAACCAGCTTATATCATATTCTATAATTACTGAAATACAGGGTATAAAATTTAAATGTGGAATGGATTTCATTGCAATTTTTTTTTAATAGTGCTGTAAATTTTTACCTATTCACTTGACAACTTTTGTATTTACACTTTTACTGTAAAGTGCATAGGTAAAAATATCAAATATCAAAAAAATATCATTGAAATCCCTATATTCACAATTCATTTCTAACCCGTATATTATTATACAATGTTTTCAAAAAGTTCCGGGACAGTGTAATATCTTGAAAAATACAAATCGAATCAAAAAACAAGAAAACACGTGTTTAATATTTTTCAAAAACCTATTTTGTCACCAAGCACGATCCCCCACCGCACCCCCGGGGGAACTACCATTTTTACCTCCCGCCTACCTCTAGGTAAGGGAGGTATTGTTTTTGGTCAAAAAATTGGGTAGTAAGTTTTCAATGAATAAGCACGTTTTAGGGTCCCTACAATACGATTTTACTATTTTCGCGATGATGTCTGTATGTATGTGTGTGTGTAGTCTGAGGCAATTTTTTCGTCTCGCATAACTCAAATACTACAATACCAAAAAATACAATTTTGTGAATTATTGCTTCTTATATTTAAATGAAGAGCTGATTAGATTTTGGATAAAATTGGTCAATCAGAAGTAGCAGTTTACTTGAAGCCCATAACAGTTTTTCGTGAAAAACACGGTTAAATTTCCTTTTTCAACAATTTATGTTATTTTGAAAGTTGAAGAATATTTAATTTTACATGTATTTTAATTATACTAATTTTATAAATTTTCATTAGATTTAGAGATAATAAAATATAAAGAAATATGATTTCACAAATCTTGCATGAAAACATTTAAAAATTTTAAATTTTTAATGAAATGTGACACATGTCATTGTGATTGTGAAGCTATTTTCTTAGTGAAATATGTCAGAAAATTAAATAAATATACGAAAGAAAATTAAAATTCTCAAATATAAATAGAAAATATACAAATAAGTAGGTATGTTCCTGTATCATCAAATACTATTTTGTAGCTTTTAAGAGTAGTATTAGGCGGGAGGTTATGTGCTGGACACCTCAGATTTTTTATTATACATTCGGATAGTACTGTTAAAACTAAGTAGGTTTTGTATGAAATTTTTTTCCGATTCGCGATATATGTCTTGGTTACCATTTAAGATTTCAAAGTATCCCCCCGCCCTTCCGTATGGGCTGGCGGTGGGAGATTATGCTTGGTGACAGAAGATAGGTTTTTGAAAAATATTAAACACATGTTTTTTTGTATTTTGATTCGATGTATATTTCTCGATATATTTCACCGTCCCGGAACTTTTTGAACATCCAGTATACTATATTGACACTGTCAACTTTTATCATGCTGTTAGCTATGGACAAGTCCTAAGTCTTGCGATTTTTTGAATAAGTTCAGTCCAATTGAACTTTGCATTCCTCTCCAGATCCTTGCAATGTCCAAGTACCAGTAGCCCAAGCATCGTCAATGCTCTCTAACATTAATCTAGTTACTCTGCACTCAACATAGTTTCGCGACGACACCTCAATGGGAGTAACAGCATGAAGTGGTGCTCGGTGCAGTGGATGAGCCCCGTGCCCCGTTGCGTTCAGGCTGCACATTACACTGCTCCGTATAAAAGCAAAACGGCTAATTGGTAAAAATGCGCCACAAACGGCCCGGCAATTAGGCGAATTACGTCAGCCGGCGAACGCTAACTCAATACGCGGATGGCGCCCTTAACTTTTATATCTACTTATGCATAATTTATAAACAGAACTGAGCTGCGACGGACGCACAACACCGACAGAAATGGAACAACCTCTCTGTCCAAGTTCAATCGCTCAAATGTGACACATTCACCTATGCCTAAGTCTGGTTAGAGCAGATATTGGTTTGATATATTTTGCTGGTGCAGTTTCGACAAATATCAACCCTCAAAGATGTTAATGAAGGTGTCAATTGCGGCAATCGAACTGAATATCCCCGTTACATATACAAAATATCCCATATTAATTTACCACCTGGAATATTTCGAGAGATATGCGTCGAGTGAAAAAATGTCCCAGGTGAGGAAGATCTACTGTAAAAAAATTATTCTCCCACACTTAATTTTTTTTTCTATTCTTAATAGCGCTACAAATAGTAATACTGATCACTAGAAGAACGCTGATTAAGGGTGACTAACTAGCAGTTGACTATCTGTGTTTTTCAGCTGTCAAACCTTCTTACATGATTATTTAGAAAAATATTTGAAATAGAAGTGGTAGAATATTTAATTCTGTATGTCTTTTATTCGAAGCTTATATCTCTAAAATAATTTAGGAACGCTTGGCAGCGTAAAATAATGTTAGTCAACTGTTTGTTAATCACTCTTAATCGGTTGTTCTTACTAGTAGTCATTGTTTTTTCTACAAGAGTCACAGAATCAGTGTTTTATTTAGAGAAATATTGTAATAGCTTAGAATTTGTTTTGTGATTCCATTCATATTTACAATCTTTCTCTACAGAGATATTCAGTAAATTTTAGTGTTTAAAGATTATATGACATGGGAAAGCAACTGCCCATTGGCAGTACTTTACTTACATGTATTTAGTTGCTATAGTTACTATAATTAGATAATAATATGAAAATACTTAATCTTAAGATAATAGTAATTTATTGAAATAATGTGGAATGTGGCATATTAGTTACGAAAGAAACAGTTTTCTTGAGTTACTATTAGAGGAAAGGGTGGTAATATGGGCACCCATTTTGTATTTTGCTTATAGCTGCTACCATTTTGATTCAATTAACCAGAAAATTGGAGAAAATAAACTTCAATATGTTCTAATTACTTTGTAGTATAATGTATATATGATATTCTATTTGAATCATCTTTAAAAATATTCTTAACAAATACTGCATTTTTTGAGAAATAGAATTTGTGTCGGTAATATGAGCCCCATGGTGAAAATCAGGAAAAGTGCACTCGCTTAGTACAAAACAATTTTTTTTTATTACTAAGATTACATTTATAAAACTGTAGTAATTTTATTTACAAAAATCGCATATGTAAGTGTGGCATCTGCAACAAAAAATTCAACAAATTTTGTAGTGTTTGAAATATGGGCCCCTTCAGTGTGAGGGCTGATAATATCAGCTCGGCAGGTGCCCATATTACCAACCTCGCCATACTTGAATATAAATATTTATCACCGGTTAACATTAATAATACACTTTAATGTTATTGCAGTAATAAAACCAATGGGACTTGCACAATACACAACAGTAACCATAATTAGAAAATACCTAGTGGTTCTAATAGTAATATTTTTATAAACCCTTACCTTTAAAAGTTTTGATTAGATCACAATACAAACACACTCCGTATTTCAATAATGACAGCAGCTACTACGCCACCGTGCTCCACAGGTATAATTATGAACTATTGCTACTAGTTTCTTGCGGTTTCGATAGAATGCGCATTCTACTTTATTAGATATTTGGGGTGCCCATATTACCTGCAGGTGCCCATAATACCACCCTTTCCTCTATGCATTCCACACGAGTGCAATACAACGTTTTATCCAACACCGTTCTTAAAACCTCTTAAATCGTTCGTATATTTTCGTTTTTTGTTTGACACTGTCTATGAATGTATCTTTCACTCAGTCTGGAGATTTCTTCTCTAATGGAAGGCATTTGTAGATCTTGTAAAATTATCCAGTTCGGGACAAACCATGAAGCATTAATAATCATACGAAGGATATTTGTATTGAAATCTTTCGATGATTTCTATGTTGGAGGAAATTAGTTCGTTTATTTTTATTTCATTCAGGAAATAATCAATCGAATATAATTTGAGCAATGAATTTTTTTGATAAAATTTCTCATAATTCTTCCATAGTAACGTTAATTCGTGTCAAAAATGACATTTTAATTCATCCAGCTACGCTTTTGGGTTCTAATTATGTCATTAACAATTATTCGAAATTTTAAGGAGAAATTCTTGGTTCTCGGTATATTATCTACTTATGATAAAAAAAAAAATCAACAAAAATAAGTTTTCTCTGCGTTTTTATTTTGGTGGAAAACTAAAACAATATTAAATTGGGTTGCTAGTGTGGCAACTTTTGTGTAATTGAGCCTATGAACACTGTATATTTAAAACATTTAAGAAAATTAATATTATGGGGCCTATTCTGTAACTTACCTGTTAATTTTTAACGGCCTATTAAATATTTTAACTAAAGATAACAGATGCCGCTGAATAAAAATTTAAAATTTCATTTGACACATATTTTTTATTGGTTAAAATTTTTAACAGGCCGTTAAAAATTAACTGGTAAGTTACAGAATAGGCCTCTATGTGTAGAAATAAAATATTTTCTGCAATAGTTCAAAAAGTGTATATATTTTAAAAACAAATATAATGCCATGACTCATTTTTAAATAATTATTTTTTCTTCATTTATTATTACTGTGTAATGGCTTGGTGTAATGGTTTTACATGCGAAGTAAGTACTTTTTCGCCCTGAATGGTAATATTTTCATGTTAAAATAAGTTTTTATATTTTTGTTCTACTTATAATTTTTCAATCTTGTTTAAAAAATACGATTACGAATTAAAAGAAAACGCGAAAATTATCCGATTACAAGTTTATTAAAAATAAAAAAGATATACATAAATAATAAAGCTCCATAATTCTGCCCATTTGGAAAAAGCCGATTAGCTTATCGCAATTATCTCACATGGTATGAAGCCTTCTTCATCAAATCCCAACAATGTGCACGCAACACAACGCAACGTAGCACCACGCACATAACGTAGCCGTAACGTATCCGCAGCACGCTTGTCGTAGATTGGGTCGCCCGGACCGCCCGAGGTATGAATAATAAATAAAGTTATCGTTTAGTTCATATTTTTGATGGGGTACGGCAGAGCAAAATGAAATTTGCATTTGTAAGAGATATGGCGAGATCAAAGCAGGCCGGGACTATAATTCTACCCCCTCTACACTGCCTACCCCTACTAGTCGCCCTACCCCACGTTTCCCTTCGGCGAGGTTCCGTTTCGGCATCTCTCAATTTGGCGAATAACCTGTAAAAAATATTTTTTTAAATCTGATATATCAGCAAGTATGCTCCCGCCAAAATAATTTTCAAATGGTACAAAATAAAAAAATATTGTAGCTAATATTCTATATTTTTTTTTCTTATAATAAAATTTATTGTAACTCAATTATTTACTGAGATATACTCAAAATATATTATAGGCCTTCAAGTAAACTACCAGCTCCTGTTAATGGCCAGCCACCAAAATCAACTCTAAATTTGAACATCCAAGTTCTATATATATTTATATTTTCAAATGTTAATGGGCTAAGGTAATCTTAAGTAAAATATTTTTTTTTCTTGGACGTTTCGTAAGGAGCTTGGACTAATAATATTGTCGAAAAACATGTTTAACATAAAAAAATTTAATATGCTGTTGATGTTGGCAATCCCAAGGTCCTAAGGCCCTATAACAATAAAAATAAATCTGATGTGCCAACACATAACCTCCCGCCCAATGCAACTCTTAAATAGTACAAAATATTATTTGATGATCCAGAAAGAGACCTTCTTATTTGTTTATTTTCTATTTATATTTGAGAAATTTAATTTAATTTCGTATATTTATTTAATTTTTTGCCATATACTTCACAATCACAATGACATGTGTCACATTTCGTATAAAATTGAAAATATTTAAGTTTTTCCATTAATTAATAAAATTAGTGTATCAAAAAAAATGAAATATTCTACAATTTTTAAAATAATACAAATTTTGAAAAATTTAATTTAACTGTGTTTTTTCAACTGTAATTACACAAGAGCTTTGTATTTTGCCGGATATATTTCTGTTTGTCACGAAAACTTGTTACCTAGCAATTTGACATGAAAATTGTTTTAATTTTTAAACATTTTTCGAGTCAAATTGCTGACAGATTACAAGGTTGAGTTGTCAAACTGAAATTTATCCGAAGAAAATAAAATGATCGAGTGTAATTCGGCGAGATAAATTTAAAAGTGTAATTATTGAAAATTATTATATATCATATTTTTTGACATATTTTCTTCACGGATGACATTAATGTAGTTAATATTTTGATCTGGTTGCTAGGAGAAAGGTAAATTACGTTTTATCACTTACAAAAAGTTACCGATAATATGTAGATATTTACGATAAGAGCATTATTAAGATACGCATGTGAAATGTGTAATCACATAAGTATATTAATAATGCATTATCACACGTGTATTATATAATATTTTATCTACGCCCGCGCCCGCCCAAAGTAAAAAAATTAATAATAATTTGATTTTATTTTATTTATAACTAAGTAGAAAATAAATCCAAGTAGTTGCTGTAAAATGGTTTCAAATCCATGACGACCACAAATTGACATTAAGCAATTATGTATTTGTTTTTCATAAATATTTAAGCATTTCGTGAAAATGAGTGATTTAGAAAGTATTTCGTCGGATATAGAGGAAAAAGTTTTAAAAATTATTAATTAATTAAATATTAATTAATTTAAATAATTATAAAGATTCTATTATCAACATTTATAATAAATAGTACGTTAATGAAAACGAGTGCTTTAATGAAGTTCTTAACCCACGCAAAATGAGTGGGTTAAGTGACATTTAACTCGCGGGCGTAGATAAAATTATTTTTTCTTTATGGCTTACTTTATATTGGAGTAAAATTATCTCAGAAAACTGTTATGTGCTTCTTGTAAACTGCTACTTCCGGTTGACCAATTTTATCTAAAATCTACTCAGTTAATCATATAAATATAAGAAGCAAAAATACACAAAATTGAATTTTTTGTTAATATAGCATTTAAGTTATGCGAGACGAAAAAATTGGCACATACTACATACACACAAACACACATCTGATAGGCTTTGAAGTAAACTGCCACTTCCGGTTAATAGATTGTTACCAAAATCTAATCGGCTATAGTATCTTAACTATAAAAATTTTAAATATGAAATTTAAAGATATTTTTATTACATTTTTGTGTTATCGTCGATGTTGGAATATTCGGTTCGCGATTTTGATCAAATCATTTGTCTCGAAATGTTACCAATCAATAATCTTTCGAAATACAATTTTTTCTGGCAAAATATAGTTTCTTTTAATGTGTTAATATCGACAATTTAATTGCGTATTACTTATTTCATTGGTGGCTAAAACAAGACTGCCCCAAAAAAAAAGAAACTGCATCCCTTCCACTTGCGGAAGTGCAGTGGACAGTGAGGATGCTACTACTTTTTATTTTGGGGCCAGGCGTACCAACTGCCCCATGCAACTCTACAGTTGCAAGTTTGCCGCTTGATGACTTGTCATTTTATGGATGACGATAATGATTAGCGGGGATTTGCTATTTGTGATGCATTTCACTGAATTTTTAAAGAGATGTGATAGTGATTTTAGGTTTGGTTTTTTGTAATTTGATGAAATGGGTTTTAGTGTAATAGGACTGAAATTACAGGTAATTAGTTGCCTGCATATGAAGTTATGTTTTTCGTATTTGATTGCAGTTGAAAATGTTAAAACATTTTTAAACGAAATACGCTGGTGATTGATTAGTATCATTTAAATGGTAATGAATTTTAGAATTTTTCGAGCATTGATTTTTGAATAACTTTTTAGCACTTTGTTTATATATAAATATAGCGAATTTGAGTCATCTTCCTTTATTTTGGACGTATTTTTTTATCTATGTCTCTCTTTTCTATGACTTCGATAAGTCCGCTTCTCCACGATTTTCTAAGTCTTCCCCTT
Organism: Poecilus cupreus; assembly: GCA_963942605.1. Lineage (NCBI taxonomy): Eukaryota > Metazoa > Arthropoda > Insecta > Coleoptera > Carabidae > Poecilus > Poecilus cupreus. The sequence goes on from OZ012718.1 coordinate 20,443,001, forward strand.
TTTCATTTTTCAGTCGACATTCATATTCCCATTTTATAGTACCATCTTGAATCGTCCATTCTTTTAACATGATTATTTTTTGACGTTTCTTAAAACCAATAAAATGCTTCATTGTATGTCACGTGTCTGTGTTTTATCCAATCCGGCCATTATTATACTGAGAATTATGCTCTTGTGATTATTCTCGGGAATATTCTCTGTAGCTTTTTTGTTTTTGTTGATAGATGTCAGATAGTTATTATCAACACAAGTAAAAATGAACAAAAAAGATATTTTTGTTGACGTTCCTGATAAAATAAAAAAATTATCTAATTACATATAATTCGAGAGTTCGATAAATTAGAAAATAATTCTCCAGTATCTTTCTCAAAGTTGTCGCCATATGGCAATAGCCACGAAAGCCCGTAGGGCAACCAGTATTCGAAAGATCTGTCAAATTATTTTCAATTTATTCTCACTCTCTTGTTATATTACTACTGATAATAATATTTATTATTCCATAAGATCCATATATGATATTGAATATGTCAATACAAAATTATACAAAAAAGAAAAACATCAAATAGAAGAAAATAGCATTTACAGTGTAGTAATAATTTCTTATCAAGTACAATTTTAATTATTTCTTAGGTATATGTTTTCAAAGATGTACTTGTTTTGAATAAATTAGGTAATTTATTGTATCTAAAAAAAATGCATTATAAATGTTTCTAATTTTCTGTTATTATTTTCTATTAACACACATATTTCCGAACCGTATGATTTTATTCTTTCTACTATACTTTTTGCCTACTTCGTTTATAAATACATATAAGATTTTCGATACATTACCACGAAGCTATTTACCCAATAAGTTTAGTAAAATTTTTTTTTAAATATGGAATTACTGTACGTTATTTTGTGTCATTAAAAAGAAAACAATATGGACAAATAGAAATAGAAACTAAGAATAAATTGTGATTTATAGAACAGAGGAAGCCATTTATTTATTTAAAATACAGAAATGAGCTCTGAAAGTTGTCATTATAAAACAATTTTGTATAATATTTCTACAGAAAATAATACAACTAATAAATAATAATTATAAATCTAAATCTGTTTTCTGAAATGTCAAATATTTCTCGTTTTTTGTTCATTTTTTCCATCGCCGAATTCCAATTTTTCTAATAAATAATAATTTTAATTTAATTAATATATCGTGAAATAATAACATTTAGGTAACCAAATCAACAACTTTCGTATTTACACTTTTGCTGTAAAGTGAATAGGTAGAAATAAAAATATACAATAATATCGAAAAATATACGTCTCATTTCAATTCTACACCTGGTACTTATATTTTTATTAACTTTATTCTGTATAATGGCGAACGCCTTAATTTTAGTGATCGTCTTCTCGAATAAGTTCTGTAAGTTTTCCATGAACAAAAAGGAAACAATTCGCAGCGAAAGCGCTGAAGGATACACTTCCGGTTGTTTTTGCGTCCCATCAAATAACTCCTAACGCAATCCAAGTATCTTTTGTAGACAAACAAATTAAATTCATTGGCATTTACTTATGTGATCGCGATCGGCATTCGACATTCGACTCCGTGTTCAAGTAGACAATTCCGGACACGGCGCCAAATCGGATTGGCGCTGATTGCGCGCCGGTGGCGGGGGGTGCGGCGGCAGCGAGGGGGTAGAGGGCTCACAAAGCGCCCGACGCCCGGCGCCGCCCAATCGCATTACTCATTTGCGCCGCCGTCGAGAAACAAGCAGCGCCGCGACGGAATGCGAATGCGGCGGGAACGCCAACTGCGCGATCGGCCCGTGCTGATACGGAACGCAAATCGAAATTTCAATATTCTATAATGAAATACGGTATGTGACCATAGTGGGATTTAAAGGAAATATGGTATTATTCTGTCTCTTAAATTTATTTATCACATTTCAAACTTTACAAATTTGAATGGGCGCGATTTGATGACGCGATCACATGTTTCTGAAGATAGCTGCTAGTAAATGACTGCTACGACAATGGTGTAGAAGGGGGGGGGGGGGGGGGAGGGGGCACTGAGCTACCATATGAAAATAGCTTCACAAAGGAGTTGTTTTATTTACATTTAATTTTAAGTTGAACTTTTACAGTACAGCTTTCTTGTGGTGCGGTTCACGTCACTATCTTATTTCTCCCACTATTGCTGATTTGATTCATACGAATGTGAATGATGACGTGAACCGCACCACAAGAAAGCTGTACTAGTACACGTCATCATTCACATTCGTATGAATCAAATCAGCAATAGAGGGAGAAAGTGAGAAAGAAGATAGCGACGTGAACCGCACCACAAGAAAGCTGTACTGTACAATTTATTTATCTATATACCTATAACGATATGTAATATATACAAAATGGCAACGGCATGGCAGAGTCCATTCATGCCGATGCCGGTTCACTCGATAACGGATAACGCAATACTGCTCGCGATTAGTAGTATTTGGATGGTTGACCGCTTTGCAAAAACCTATACCAGCGAACACTGAACGCTGTTGTCATACCATCGAAAACGAGGAACCGAGGCGGCAAATAACCTTAGCAGTTGAGACCGCTTTAATAACAATAAATAAATAAAAATACACAAAAATGAATCTGTGTTATTCAACATGTCATAAATTTCATTGTGTCGCGTCGCCCTAACAACGTGGTTTCATTATCGTGCGAATTCTAAATAAAGTGAGATTTCTGTTATTTGGTTACAAATTAAAAACAAAACAAAAATCTTCAAATTAGGTGCCGGTCAATGATACAAGAAGTACAAAGAATTTAGAGTAGAATATGTGTCAGATAGAAGCTTAAACAGAGGAACATAATACTTTGACTCCAGAATTGCTATCTTTAAAACTTAATAATTAATAATTTTTTTTAACTACTATTGTTAATTTAATTGAAAGCAAATACAAGTAAATTGCAAACAATAATATTTATTTCTAGGCGTACAAGAACCTTTCTTTGGTTACATTAGTCATCACTAATCACATATTGAAATTGTGACTGAACCAGGATGAATTGGTTTGCCTAAGTAAAGTATTAAGCCTGATGACGATTGTTCTTCTCAATCTCACACTCACAGTACGCCAACTTATCCCGGAAACGATCATTGCTCGTATACCCACACACTCCTCCAAAATAATTTCCACAGCATTTCATAACAAATGAAATTGCATATTGCATGTCAAAATATGATTATTATACGAGGAAAATTGCTACGTGGGGGATCGTAAAGTCCTCAGTTCTTCTATTGTTCTTCCTGCGCTAACATTTTTTTTTGTATGTTACTTCACTCTTAGAAATATGTCAAATTTAGATTAAAATGTGTAAATGCGTCGTCCCATTTTTATTTGCGTGTTTTAAAAAAAATATTCTCTCAAAAATTTTAAAGCCAACTCTGGGTCGTACCTCTCTCTGCATGAATAAAATTCATGTAGAAATAGCCATAAATCTAAAATGAATAACTTATCTGGTTTCTTGGTATTGGATTAAGTTGGAGCTTGGCGGTACAGGGGGTGTGGTGGTCCATCCCCCAGCCAGGGGGCAGGGGTGGAGGCGTGTAGTAGCTGCAGCACCAACGCCGCCGGCCTAAATGTACAAATTTGAAAATTGGGTTCATATATCAGTGAGCCGGAACGATTTATTGGGGGTGCTTTAACCAACTACCGAAGAGCTACTTTTTAACTTAAGATATATAAATAGCTGTGTTTTATTTCGGGGTGGATTCAAATTGATGTAAAATGTTTAACCGCAGATATTTAATATTTCATGAGATCTCCAGTTCGATTTCCGAAGTCGACAAAATCTTTGTAACTATACTTCTGTAGTTCTTTCTTCACTTATATCTTTGTACAGCAAATTATAAAGAGATAAATGGCATGATGATATATTTATTTTATTGCGAATTATTGGGCGCGTTCAGCCGAACCTAGCAGCTAGATTGCTAACCTAGCGGTCATAGCTGAACGTATCGCTAGGTAACCGCTAGATTTCAGCAGCTAGACTAGCGACCTAGCGAAATAAATTTGCGCTAGATGAGCTAGCAAACCTTTTAGAACTGTCAAAAATTTATTTACAATATCATCAACATTAATCATGTCTGCAAAAAATTTATAAAAATAACTTAAGTATCATGAAGTATTTGATATTGATTGAAAAAGGGAAATTATCTTAAAAATTGCTAGTATATAGTACATTTTCTACTCCTGTATAAACATATCCCTATAATTTAAATTTTTTCGATGAATTATAGTATCCATAATTAGCTCTTTTCGACCAATCAAAAAGCCAAAAATCCATAATTCACATTTTAAAGATGTGATGAGGATCACTAAGCAACGGCAGTCTGACAGTTGACATGTTGACAACGTGTGTTTTCAATCGATTTCGATAATTTGAGAGCTCCCTTGATAATTTGCTAAACGCTATTTCCGAATTTACAGGAGTAGAAAAACTACAGTATTATATTCGGACTATCATAATCCCTTTTATAATAATATACTATATTCAGGTTTTCTATGAATTATTACATTAAAATGAAATAAACAATGCTTGAAAGTATTAGTGCAGTGTTTTCTACATACTTTAATTATGACGTAATGGACAATGACGAGCAAAAGAAGGAATTATTTTCAATGTTATTAGATAACAGAAAATTTTAGGTTATACTTTAACCTAGGGAACTCTTATTACAAAAAAAGGTAATTGTTCTCTGAATTACAAAGTTTATCTCAAAAAGAAATATCTATTTGTTCCGATCACTTTCTGTCTACTGATTTTCATCCTGGTTAATTTGACATAACATTATTTTTACTTGAATTGATTTCAGTTCGCCAATATTTGAAAACTGGGGTTATACCATCACAAAAAATCCCCGATAGAAATCTTGACTTATTCCATAATCTCGCAAAAAGTGTACGTAACTAAATTTACTTACGAACTAAGAATGCTGGTAACTCAAAACTACAACAATAATATCGCATCATAACGGTTGTTTAAAAGCTGTTTATCCAACACCTCTCAATAAATGCTCTATAACTATGGCGATTTTAAACAAGCAAAGTAAAAGATTACTCACTAGTGGGTATAATTTTGAGGAAAGCCACTAGTGAGTATTTTTTTATTTATAACAATAATAATAACACAACACCTTGGTAACTACTTTGATTGACATTTTAATTAAAAAATTTAAAGTATATGTCACTGTCAAATAATATTTCTTTAATAAATATTTCATTTATTAAGAGGTGTTGGATAAAACGTTATACTTCACACGTGGGCAAAGTGGAATTACCCACTCGATAAAATTATCACACTCAGCTTTCTGCTTCGTGTGCTAAAATTTCTCTCGAGGGTAATTCCTTATTTTGCCCACTTGTAAAGTAAATAACTATTTTTGGAACAACTTGTATGTATATACAGCTATGGAAAATAATTTGTTTTTGTATTATTCCTCCATCATGTCGCCGATCTACCTCCTACCGACAAGTTCATCATGAATACATGTATTATTTCACGCCTTCTGAATAATGAACTTTTATTACTATTATTATTACATCGTACCGAAAAGGAAAATGAATGTGAAATAATTTAACTCCGTTAATTTTAATGAATTTTGATATATTAATATATTAGCAGAAGTATCTATTAAATATTTTTTTGTTATTGTGTTACAGGTCCGAAACTTCTTTGGTTATTGGACTCTATGATCAAAGTTTACTAAGAAGTACAAATTAGCTGGGATATGAACCTGGGATCCTAGCTTCACCAAGCAGGATCGCTACATGTACACTGTTAATGTTAAGGTGAGTGATTATTTATATTTTGATAGTTTAGTAACTTCGACAGCCGGAAAAAGGGTACTACTATAAGATTGATTATATTAAAATTTTATAAAACTTTCAAAACTCAAAAGACTTTTGAATTAAATTCTGTAATAATTTTATTTTAAATTCAATGTTTCGAATTATTTTACATAATTCTTTTTCCTAATAAGAAATTAGCTAATTCGAAATGTATTTAAATAAAATTATTACAGAACTTATTCCAAACCTCTTTTATACATACTCGTATATAATTATTAAATATTTTCAATCAATTTTGAATTTATATGTTACAGTGTTATTATTTTCTGTAGAATTTCATTGTTGTGATAATACTGAAATTGAGAGTTCATTTCTTTCTATATAATAAATAAATCTAATGTCCGGTTTTAAAAACAAATGTAATCACTACTTTAATTTACTTCTATATTAAATTTACAACAACTTATCCAAATAACAATCAAATTTTTGACGGTAATGTTAAGTAAGTCATAAAATAATTTCAAATGATGTACTCTTAGTAAACAAATAAACTTACTTTATTAGTAAATTTAAGTGACAGTTAAGGGGAACCCCAGAATATGACGCCGCCCTCTATTTAATAAGTAAAATAACAATTTTTTAAAGAAATAAATGTTTGTATTGCGATTACGCAATTGAATCCACTTAAGAATACTTTGTAACAGTAAAATGACCAAATAGACATCCAAAATAATTTATTTCGTATTTCTCGCTGTAAAGTGAATAGGTAAAAGATACAGCAATATAAAAAATATCGCCACATTTAAATTCTGCATCCGGTATATGTGTCATAAATTATATTTAAATGAGTGTATGAACAAAACACATCAGACGACAGTTCATCTATATCATTATTTAGTTTCCAATAAAAGAAAACAAAGAAAAAAGAATATATATAAAACAAAATAAGTAAAAACATCACGTGAATGCAAACATGAAATAAACAAATTTGCGATTTCTTATTAGCAACTCGTAAATTCATTACGCTGCCGTAAATGAAATAGCTGGTATTTTTAAATATACAAACTGGCATAATTTGAAATTACAAACAGTAATTTTAAATAAATTCCGTACAAAGTTCAAAACTAATTAAAAATTTACAACATAATCCGATAATGTGACTTCTCACAAGTTTTTCAACGAATAAAATATTAATTTTTATGTTCTTTGATGTTTGAGGGTGTATGCAAGTTCCTTAAAAAGCTTTTTAAGCCGAGTTAAATTAATAAAATTAGCGACATCTTAGAGCGGTTACTGCTCGCGACTTTTACAAAGTTACAAACGAACTAGAATCATTTTCGCAAATTTCCTCTCCTTAATATGAAATATACGGCGCACACGTAAAACTTATTACGCGGATTATCCAAATATACAAGCATCTTTATTTTAATGTACTAGATTATTTCGAATATTTATATTTCGTAAACTGATTTTCTCAAAACATATTAGGAAGAAAATATGAAATATGCACAGGCATTTTAACTTCAATTATAATAATTCGAAAACAGACAGAATTTCTTGTTTTTGAGATTCACATACAATATATTTCTTGGTTCAAGAACTCAATGGGGTCCGCCATTATTTTGCTTCTTTTTGTATTTTATTTTCTTTTCACGGAAATACAAGTATTGAGTTCCTCTGAGCCCGTTTGACCATTTTATCAATAAAATGTGTGTGGTTGAATAGATGGATGTTTGTCCGTATCTACTATAACTGACGAACGATAAAAGAGAAAGTAATAATAGAAAATATGGAAGTTTACTTAACATACAATAGTTATTTATGTATCAAGGCACTGAAGTTTAACTTTTTATGACGAATAAACCATGTGACTAATACAAAGAAACTTCAGTGCCACGGTACAAAATTTTATTTGAAATCTAAAATTAGGAAAAAACTGTAAAAAAATTATTATATAGGTTAAGTTTATACATGCATCTGTCAGTTGTCAATTGGATCATTTGAAATTGACACTCAGTGTTGCCAGCCCCGAACATTGAAGTTATCGTAAATAATACTCAAAATTATGAGTTTTATCCACAATTTCTTCATCGGAATTAATTTTTTTAAGCATTTCTTGGAAATGAGTGATTTAGAAAGTTTTTCGTCGGATATAAAAGAACAAGCTTGAAAAATTATTAATTAATTAATTTAATGAATTGTAAAGGTTGTATTATCAACATTTATAAAAAATAGTTCGGTAATGAAAACAAGTGCGGTAATGAAGCTCTTAGCTGATATTTTAAACTCACGGGCGTAGATAAATTAAATTAAAATTCTTTTCAAGATTTGTATCAAAGTGGAGATATACATAACTATATAAATAAATAAAATATATCATCACGCCTTTTACCCATTATGGGTGTAGCACTCTGCTTACGCAGATCTCGGTAAGTGATATATTTTTGCGTATGAAATGTGGTTACCAGCCGTCAAGTCATAGCCCCTAAAGTTATTAGTGAAGGGGGAACCACAGGGGTAAATGTAAATTGGCAACTGTCAGTTGTAGGATTCGAACTGAGGATCTCACGATCCACAGTCAGACACGTTACCAAGGAGCTATTTACCCCATACATACTTATATGAAGGGGGAATAGTTATTTGTCAAACTAGAGAGGAAAGCGCTTCTTTTTCCCCCTCGAGTTCGAAGTTTGCTTCATGAGCGCAGCGAGTGAGGCATTTCGAACAAGAGTGGAAGAAGAGCTTTCCTCTCGTGTTAGACACAACATTTTTTTCAAGATATGTTTCTAAAAAAGATTTGCTCGGACCTAAAATACACTTTGAGGACACAACTGACAAACTGACACGTTAAAAGTTAGGTTATCAGACACAAGGCGGTGTAGCAGTGTTGCCAATGGACCAATCTTAAATATTTTTAATAAGTTGTCAAATTGTGATTTAATAAGAAAAAGTAAAACATAAGACATAATTGTAAGATAATTTAAAGTATGTATATCACTAAAATAAGGATTTTCAATCAAATTAGAAATTTATTTATACTTTTTGTAATATATTTTTTGTAAATAACATTCATATTGATAACACTTCTATACTTTCCTCTCAAGAGAGGAACAACACATTTTCCTCACTATTTCGGGAGAAGAACGGTGGGGTTTCCTACCATGTCATGAAAAAAATATATTATCAAGTCATTTACCATTATACATCATTCTGAAATTAGAAAAAAATATATTTCAGACAAGAACCACAAAAAATGTTTTTCTACGTTACTGAATAGACAGTAGAAACATATACTTCGTTTATTTGAAACATTTTGCTAAATATGTGACGGTTTATAAGTCTTTTAAAAATAACAAATATATATATATATATATATATATATATATTTTTTTTGCAAAATGACCTACGGATTTTTTCGGAAAAACAAAAATATCCTTAACATCTCTTAATGACTAACTCCCAAATTAAAACACTGTATATTTTTGGAGGTTTCTGCGATAATAAACATTTGATTGAAACATTTATTATATGTTTATTATATTTATATGTATAAGAAAGTCGTGTTATTACCACACCAGATTTTAAATTTCTTTACAAGCATTTTGTTTTCAAACAGTGAGGCTTTTTATACCTTTATATTCGTCACACAAAATGATTTATTTTATCATTTATACATAGATGTATTAATGTTTAAATTATGTTCGTGCTAGATTATTAATCGACAAACCGATATGAGCTAGAGTCTGGTTTTAAAATAGTCTTACTGAAATTTTGAAAATCTAATCAGTTTTCGTACTTTATAGTTCATGTTTATAATACAATTTCTTAGAATTTTAATAGGTTTTTGATATGATTTCGGCATATTCTTAATAATTATTAAAATTTGTCAAAGTATAGAAGTTAGTTTCAAAAATAAAAAAAATGTATGCATCCCTTGTGGGGATCGAACCCACGACCTTTGGATTAGAAGTCCAACGCGCTATCCTCTGCGCCAAAGGGACAGACCATCGCATAGTACGATAAGCACTTTCTCCTAGTCTCCAACGTAACTCTACATTTGAAACTAACACTTTCTAGATATTTTTTCAACAAAAACTGATATATACGTTTCGCAAAAGTTATTAAAATAATAGATCAAAGGAGTTTTCATGGGTGGATCGAGAAGGCGTATCGCTGAAGGAACTGAAAGAATACTGAAGTGGATTTGTTTATAGAGTTTGCGAGCGATACAGGAAGCGGAAGAGAATATCATATCTGCGAAGTGCAGGGCTATCAATCAGACATGAATACGATATGAGCTTGGAGAATATTGATATTTTATAAGCTGGCTGGAGGAAAGAAAGTCTCTTGTATTTCTGGAATTGCTCGCCTTGGCGTGAACTTCGCCTTACGAAATAAAATAGTTTTATTCCTGTTTGCAGCTTTTCTTATTCGCCTTTGTTCACGCTACCGAGATAATGCCCAAAGTGGAGGATACATGCGCTTAGATAAATACAAGATTACAATTTTTGAAATGCTATACGATTCGATTGTTTGGAATTACATTGCTCGATTATATGAAGCATTTCTAGCTAATCATGTTATTAATTACGGAAGAATAGAAAACACAGCATGTTGACTTTTCAATATTCAAACCTGTATAGATTCAATAATAGTTAGTTAAGCAATTAGTGGGATATAGATAAGATTATCGCAGGCATGTGAAAGTTGCACAACGAAGACGTAGACCGAGTAGGTATGTGTGTAAAATGCGATAATGATGTATACAAAATTTTTTCTCCGATCGTTCGGAATTTTGTATTTTAAAATAATTAAATTGTTGAAATAAAATGTAATTAATTTAAAGTCAAAGTAGCAACAGACCGGGATAGTTTTTAAAATCGTAGCAACGCGTTAAAAATCATGGCAACAAAATAAAAAGAACGGTTATATTTAAACGACGCACTTGTTCGGTAATATAAGTTCATTACTAGTCTGACATGAATGGGATATATAGGATATATTGCACGGTCGTAGATAAGAATGCATTAAACTAATTTATTAATTTTGAAATACATTTGCTCGCTATTATTGTTAATATGTTTTATATGTATTATTATTTTTCTCTATAAAATATTGAAAATTTTTTCCATATCTGTGAGAAGTTTTCAGTAATTTTAATAAATATTACAGGATCTATAAAGCCTATCTTCTGTGAAAATGTATTTAATTAGGCTATTTTTAAACCACAAATCCAAAACATAATTAGATTATATTATATACGTACCACAATGTTTAATAATTATGGTGTTTTTTAGAAGTGATCTCTGTATTTTTTGGTTTATTTCATGATTAGAAATAGCACTAAATCGGTCTTTTTTGATCATTATACTTATGTTTTCTGTTGATAACTAGCTGACATTTGCCAAGAAAAGAAAAATATTTATAAGAGATTTAAAACTGAATGAACAAAACAAGATATAAGCTTGTGATCAAATATGAATGAAATAAGTTGGTAAAAATAGAAATTAGAATTTTTTGTATCGAAAAATTGGAAATTATAATTATTTAACATTTGAACTCTATCGAGTTTGTTATGAAATTAAAGATTACAGGAAGGAGAAGTACACGATAATGTCAAACATGAATTTTTCGTGTCGCCGTTCAAAACCACTAGTCCAGAAACTGCTTGATTTCAAGCCTATATCGGTAAAAACTAGGGACTTTTGTAAGATTAGGTTTGGCATCAACTGACTGTCAATTTGGAGTTGGTGTTGTACAGTGTTTGAATGCTTGGAGGTTAGAGATTTCTATCAATTTTAAAGCTAAATTGTTACTTGTAAGCTCAAATTTGTGTAATTATAATTAAATTTATAAATACTTCGTATCCTTGTTTAAGAATGATCTGATGTTACCAACATATGAAATTTCTAGTATTTCATATTTGACGAATAAATCAGTAATTTTATTTAATTTTATGACAAAATTGTCACGAAAAGCCGAAAGTGAGGCTTGCAAATTACGATCACTCGCAAAATGGTAGTTTCTAGACCATACTGATAATAGTTATTTACTTTACAAGTGGGCAAAGTAAGGAATTACCCACGAGGGAAATTTTAGCTCACGAAGCCGAAGGCTGAGTGAGATAATTTTATCGAGTGGGTAATTTCACTTTGCTCACGTGTGAAGTATAACGTTTTATCCAACACTTCTTAATAAATGAAAAATTTATTAAAGAAATATTATTTGACAGTGACATATGCTTTAAATTTTTAAATTAAAATGTCAATCGAAGTAGTTACCAAGGTGTTGTGTGTTATTATTATTGTTATAAATAAAAAAATACTCACTAGTGGCTTTCCTCAAAATTATATCCACTAGTGGATAATCTGTTACTTTGCTTGTTTAAAATCGCCATAGTTATAGAGCATTTATTGAGAGGTGTTGGATAAACACTTTGCCCACTTGTAAAGTAAATAACTATTTCTTGGCACAAACAGATTCCTCTTAAATGAAGAGAAACATTGATTTGAATAGAGCCAATCCGATTTCGTTTTCATTGGAAACTTTTGTAGGTTTAATAAATATTCTTGTATGAAAATTAATTTAGTTTTGAAGAAATATATCAAAGTATTCAACTGAGAATAATCATTTTGTAAGAAAATTCTCTTAAACGAATGCATATAAAAGGAAAACTAAAAAATTTTCTTGAAACAAGAAGTTATTTTTATGAGTGCAGTGATACGAATAACTAATGAACATTCGTCAATTATTCTGTATAATAGTTTAATACCCCTGAATCATTTACAAATCGGTGATAAATGCCAATATTTCTAAAAATGAAATCGGAAATACTTGTTTTCAGAGAGCATCGGATGTCTGTCGTATCTTCATTATTCACCACATTTACTTGTTACGCTCTCGTTCGCAACCATGGTTTCCTTCTTTCGTTTTCCATCAATTCCACGCCTCGGTCTTCGCGTGATCACATGATGTCAATACATCCAGCAAGTTATTTAAGATCGTACATACATCGTGCAATTCGAATCACATCTCCAGCTGCTTCTGCAGCTTCCAGCTGCTGCGTAAAGTAAATTTAAGGATCGCCCGACATGTTTGCGAGATCCCGGCAACCGGTGAGTATTTGAGATATTTTGTCAACGCCCCCAGAAATTGAAATGTATTTTCTGATGTTGAGCCAGGATTCGCGGCATTTCTTCTCCGTTCCATGCGTTGAAACAGAATAACGTATCATGAAATATTGTACACTAGGCCATGCAAGTATTGGCGAAGTCGGAAATACGGTTTTAGCCAAGGGATAGAAGCGAATAATAATTTTTCTACGCCTATTCTATTCGTTTTTCTGTATAGTTCAGTGATGGCGAAACTATGACCCGTGGGCCAGACACTGACACACACCAACTTTCTAAATGACCCACGGTTGCTTTTATTCAAACACTTATTGCCATTTACACCAAACACTTAAGAATTTTTAACCCCACTAAAATCAGGAGGATGGATGGATGGATGTCCGTGTGCGCAATATCTCATGAACGAGACAAACTAAGAATTTATAAGTTTCATGAATTATGAAGAGCTGAGTTGTTTGAATAAAACTGAAAAACCGGAAGAGGAAGTTTACTGGACATACAAAACAATAAATGTCATTTCTTTTAATAATATAATCAGCTGCGAAAAAAAGTTTCAAATGAAAGATATTAGCAAAAATATTTGGAATATAAAATGTTATTTGCACTTTTTTTGCATATGCTTCTTGAGCATGCTTTTTGAGAAAAACTTCAATATATATTTAATAATATATTTCAATAATCTTAGTTACAATAGGACAAACTCTAAAACATTTTTAGCACATGTTAACATCTATATGTCAAATAATTGTGAAATGTCAAAAATATGTGTCCTTTGAAATATTATAACAGCAATATTTTTATTATTAGTTAAAACAAAAAATTAAACAGGTTAAATATCAATATGTCAAATAATTGTCAAAATAAAGTCATACGCAAATAACAAGTCGTAAGTGTTCAATTGGTTTTAAATGTATAAGAAAGAAGTGTGGTGACCACACCAGATTTCTAAAATTTTTGTTATCAATGGATTCAGACAAAAAATTATATACCGGGTGGAACATCATACCTGTGTACATAGGCGATTAACATGAAAAAACAGTTTTTCCGTGCGCATTGCTCCCCAAATTATTTTAGGCAAAAATGCTTCAAATACATGTAGAGCATAAAATTCTGCATCTAAATCAATAAACAGAATTAGTTTTACATGCTTTGTAACGACAAAAAATAAATATGAAAATATTGAAAATTTCGTTGAAAATATCAAATAGCCATGCAATTGAAACAAAAATAAATAAATGCTTGACATTTGACAGATGAATGATTAATTTGACGGGTAAAATATCAAATAGACAGAAAAATGACAAACATTTATTTATTTTTGTTTCAATTGCATGGCTATTTGATATTTTCAACGTAATTTTCCATGTTTTCATATTAATTTCTGTCGTTACAAAGCAAGTAAAAGTAATTCTGTTTATTGATTTAGATGCAGAATTTTATGCTCTACAACATGTATTTGAAGCATTTTTGCCTAAATTAATTTGGGGAGCAATGCGCACAGAAAAACAGTTTTTTCATATTAATCGCCTATGTACACAGGTATGATGTTCCACCCGGTATAACTAGTAAATAAAATTTTTCTCCTTTCTCGGAGCCGTACAATGTGGCTCGTCGACAATAATGTACCATTTTCCTGACTCTTATGTAAATAACTATTTCATCACAACTCTTAAAACATGTTTAAATAATGTGTTACAATCGCCATCATTAACAATTAATTATTGTTTCGTTTGAACCATCAATAAAGTGGCACTTGGCAACTCTTTTGGCTGTCAGTGTCCATTGTATCTGTCAGCGAGAGCACGCGCCCGCGCGTCATCACATATGTATGTGTGTGTCTCGATATCGGTTGTGATTGGTAGTGAATTTGATTTTGTCGCCGAATGGGAATCAAAATGGATTTTCGTTTTCTCGATAGGAAATATATGTTCTGCAGGCCCGATAAATTATTCATTGGGCGGAAAGTACGTGTTATTTGTGTGTTGTATTCATGGCGTAGTGTTTGTGCCATATGCCAGATGCCAGACTCCAGATTCACTCACTTATTCGCGTAGTTTTGTTTGGGAATTGGAAAAACATGAGCCGACGAGATGCTGGAAATTAGTTTTGCAAAATAAATATATCATCCAACAGAAATGTTTCAATATTTCTCAGTTCTCGTAAAAACAAATTTTAGTTCTTTATTGTACCACTAGGTTTTTTATTTGTTTCATACGCTATGAAGATAGCAACAGTTATGGTCAACCATACGGGATGAAGATAGCTCAACATGAACATGACTTTTTTGAAATAATATATCTTTACTATAATAAATGAAAGATATAATGTTTTATACCTACATTTGTAGATAAAAGTCCAAAGTTTTGTAATAAATTTTAAAAAGCTAATTTTATTTATCTACGATAGTGTGTAAAATTGATGTTTAACTGTTAGTTTCAAGTTTTTAAATCGGTTGTTTAGTAACACGATCACGGGCTGTCACGGGTTGCCAAGCAACGAGTGATTAAAATTTTTAAACACGCCAAATTTGCAAAAATTTTGTTATCATGGCAAACTTCTCATTTAATATTGTGATCCTATTTCATAAATAAAAATATTTTTTTTATATTTTTTGGGGGTTTTCATTATATTGTAGATAAAATTTTGTACGATACACATACGTAAAGCGTCTTTAGTCACTCAGGGGTCTTAAACACTCGCTACGCTCGTATTTTAATTGACCCATTCGTGACTAAAGACTATCTTTACGTACTTGTATCGTAAATAACTATTACAAATTATATATGAACATAATTTTCAAAGTAGTAAAATATATGCCATACATTTCCATGAACGACTACAGTAATTCAAATAATTTGTATATTCACAAATATGATCGTCTATAACATACTAAGATTATTTTTCATTTGAATTTACAGTTTTTGAGAAACAAATAAAAATATACCAAAAAGTGTGTGTGTGTCTGTGAATAATAATGAAACAATTTGACGAGAAGATTTTTCTTCATTTGATAATTTAATTACTTTTCGCGCAATTTAAAAGAGATAAAAGAGCCCATATTAATGATTCACTGAAAACTTCTCTACTGATTATAAGCTAGAAATACATTATTAAATCTAAACAGAGCGATTAAGTTAAAACAAAATTAAAACAGGAACGAAACAAAATCCGGCCAAATTCAGTTATAGTTTAAAGATTGTAAATCCTAATTTACTGCGATATATTTTTATGAAAATGTTATGGAATATTTCATTGGCCGGAGTCTTTTGCATGCCACTGTATTTGTATGTGCTCTATGCAGAGAGTTGTTATGTTCTAATATCAGTTTTATTTCCATTTATTTACGATTACGGTTAAATGAATGACAATACTAAAGGTAATTATTCTGGTATGTATTTGTAAGTTCCACGTCAAATAACTATACACACTGCAACCAAATCAAATAAAAAACGTCCATAAATTATGCACAACAAACTAAGTTTCGTTGTGCATTATTTACCGGACCATTAGCATCGGCGATGTCTCCACTCGTCGCTTCACACTTCAGCGTCGGCATCGCGTTTCAGTTCCAGCCGAGCCACAGAACACAGAACGCGGAATCCATTTTTAAATTCCGCGACCGGCGCCGATGTCGCGCTGCACTTGCATTTTAAATCAAAGCACACTTAAAGTTAATGCAATAAGCGCCGTCATTGGGGTACGGCTGCACGCAGAAACGAATTTTAGGGTTGGCATCAGGGTTGCTTTGGGACTGGTAGCACTGATGGAATTTTTAACAAACTGGTTTTGTTTAATATTCTGTTTAAATTTAGGGCGATAAAATGGTGTTACTTTTAATTTATTGTTTTCTTATACGTACTATAAGGAACTGGCACATCTGTTCTGTATGCCTCTTAAGAGTAAGTTAACAATCAAATTTTGATTGGTCTATATGGGATGAAGAATTAATATGTGGTGTTTAGAGATTTCAATGTTATTTTTTATTTATTTATTGTTTCTTTTTATCAATTCACTTTACAGTAAAAGTGTAGAAACAAAAGGTTTTATAAATTTAAAAGTACATTTAATATGGCCAGTTAGGTTACCTAAATATTGGTATTTAACGATATATCAATTGAACCACAATTAATATTTATCTGAAGAATTGTATCACACCCATGGAAGAAACTTCAACAAAAATGAAAAACTATAAAATATTTTTTTTGCTCTTTCATCCACGTTCCGCTAAAATAAATTCTAGATTAATGTAACTAATTTTGAGTAGAGACCAAACAAAAAATCAACGAACCACGACTTATATTTCGGGTACATGTTTCAAACTTCATCGCAGTGGTTTTATTTTGATAATTGCTATAATTATTTTTCTAGCTATTCTTTTTTACTAATATATAGATTTTTTATGTTTATAACACTTTCACTGGGCTTGCAATTATCTCCTCCACTCTCACCATAATCTTAAAGCAGCTGGTGCCAATATCATCATCACCAGAGCCTGCGTCATCGTCACACGTGGCTGCATCATCGTCACTGAAGCCTGCATGATACTTGACAACGTCATCAACATCAGAATTTTTATTTATTATTTATGTTCTCCATTTTGCTTATTTTTAAAGAAAAATATAGTTAATTATTTCGATTGTTTCTAATTTTTTTGTTTTTGTTCACAGATGCAGTTGCAGCAGCGATGAAGCCGCTTCAGGTTTTGCTGAGAGTGTCCCTGGGGCTTAAAGAAGCCATTTGCTCTCCGAGTCAATTCAGAAGGCTGATCTAGGCTTTACATTTCAAATAGAAATATATATACAAATATGTAAAATGCATATCATCAATTAAACATCGTCAACACATGGTGAAGCCGAGTGAAACAACCCCACGAACGAAATAAATCACTTTTAACACCTACACCATACATAATGTTTTCTATTATCTTCCTAGTGTATTAGTAAACTTTAAAAATATATAGAATAATATTTTGACAGGTAAGGTTACATTTGTTAATTTATTGATATAAATCGTTAGCAACGTGTTTAAAGTAAAATAAAATCACTTTTAACACGTAAGTTGCAGTGTTACTTTTACCACTACTGTCACAAAGTTACACTTTTTAACAACGGTCGTAGATAATAGTTATTTACTTACAACTGGACAAAATTAGGAATTACCCACGAGAGAATTTTAGCACACGTAGCTGAAGGCTGAGTGTGATAATTTTATCGAGTGGGTAATTTGTGTGCTAGCTATGCTATGCTCCATTTTTATTAGTGTTCATTTAGAATTATTTAACATTTCCAAAATACGAGAGAAAAAGAATCGACAGGAAATACTATAGTCTTGTATCACAATTTATATTGTAAAGTTTATAGTTTACTCAGAATAGAGGAAAACTTAGCGAGTATTTTCTTTTCAACCGTTTGTCTAAAAACCGCCAGAAACTTTTGCAAATTTTACTACCAAATTTCTGCTGCCATCTCCTGACAAATTTGTAAAGTAAGCTGTGTGCCCTACTTCTGCATATTTCAAATTCCAGTGCGCATTAAGGATCACTCATTGAAAAAAATCAATAATTTGGATTCGACGCAAATGCAGCTTAGTTTAAAATTTGAATAGAAATGATTTATTTCATAGAGAACTCATTTAAGAATGTTATTAAAACAGCACGAGGCTATATAAGAACGTTGTATTGAATTAATTATATATAAATATATTCAAATACTTTAAATTATTAATAGCAATAACGACAGTTTTAAACACAGCCTACTTTTAAATGATCAACTGTAGATCTGTGAAGATGCTGTATTGTAGCGATTCGTGCGCTGCTCAGGCTTTGAAATCTCCCGGAAGTATAGCAGGATGTAATTCAGTGTGAAATCAGTTGTAAAATAATGTTTTTGTTGCCCATATTTTGCAAAATATGAAATAAATTATTTATATTATTGTTTCAAGTACCCTAGCGGCATCTGTTGGATTATTAATTAACTATTATTACCAATGACATTTCACTGTAAAATAGCTGTGTTGTTATTAATTTCGTTACAATTTGATGTCATTTTAGTATTTTGTGTTGTATTTCTATATGTTTAACATAGAAAATATTCTTCAATGTTGTACGGAGCTCCAGGGGTAGTTAGAAAACAGAGCAGAGGTATCCTACTATCTCCATATATGATGTTTTGTAATTTTATTTTAAGTACATCATTAAATTATTATTTTCTGTATATGCAGCAGCAGTATGATATCAAACATTATAATCACTAAACAATTCTTTTGTTTTTAGGACTCTTTAGTAGTATCCGACCTGTCAAATATATCATCACGTCATTTACTCAAATGTTAATGTTGCAGGTTTCCAACTAAAGATCTCGACCAACATCATCTTCTAGCATGATCTACAGCAAACAGCTGTCAAATTAGAATCTTCGGTATGAGATGCAAAGATGATTTTATAACTGGTATTGAAGCCAGAGGATTTGAACAGTCAAAAGATTGCTTGATTGTCTGCCAAATAGCAGAGGAACGTAGGTAAATAAAACAAAGTAAACATTTAACCAAATTTATTCATGCATCCAAAGTTTCTGTTCAATTTTGTAGATTAAAATTACAATTAAAGGCTAAATTGTAGTATAGTGCAACAACTCACAGTTCCAGTCTCCAGTAAAAATGGTAAAAAATTACCCACTCCACTGACGTCGTCATGGTAACCAGTGAATGTAAAACAGTGTTATGTTTGGTTCGTGTCATTTGACACATAAATATAGTTAAGATTATTGCTTATTCTTGTGCAGAATTAAACCTTTAATATGCAATCAATAAAGGAAGATTAGTTTTGGATGTATTAAATTATTAATTTAGTTTTTTTAAATTTTACTTCCTTCGTTAAATCAAAACAAACATTAGATTAGGAACCATGGAAAACATTTTCACCTGGAGCAGCAAGGAAGGTTACAGTAAATTCGTTGCTCGTAAAATCTACCGCTGCAGATCTCTGAAGTTAAAGTACCGTATACTAATCAAAAATTGAATGAATCGAAAAGTAGAACACATTGTTATTCAGAATCAGAACGATTTAAACTTTGATACAATGTCCAGGGGTACTTGGAAAATAAAGCAGGTGTCCTAATATTATTTATAATAATTGGGGTACAATTTAAGTTAGTGGTCCACGTCCATTAGCCATAAATCTTTCGTATGTAGTTTTCTTAAAATACTCTAGCAAAAAGTCAGACAAATATATCACGCCATTCACCTACATTTTAATGATACAAGTCTGTAACTACATAACTCGACTAATTTTCTAATTTATTTTGTAGGTTACTGAGATGATTATTGTGTATTCTGCCTTATCCAATTGGAATCAGGATTCGTTTGAGCACTTGGAAACATTTCTACCAGCGTCTGATAAATCATCTGGTAGATCTTCTACAGCCTTGATGATTGTGCTATAATAGCTTGGAATTGTTTTGAAGCTTCTTCATTCTTCATAGTATTGTAATATGTTTATTTAAATAATTATAAGTATATATAACAATAGCTTTTTAAATGCAACCATTTGAATATGGTTTTTAATCTTTAAAATAATTCATAAATTTATGAAATTATTTATTTACATTTGATTTGTGCTTTACAGAGAGCAATGCTGGTTGTTATAATACATTCGGGGTTCCTGAGGGTTCTGGTGAGATCTGCAGCGCTACAACAAACTTCTTCACCAAGGATCAACATTTCTGCAACATCTGTGCACCTGGAAGAATGTCTTCAGTTGTTTCATCAATGAATACATATTTAAGCTAAAATTGTCCAGTTTTAAATTTTCAAATTGAGATTGTTGAGTTCGGAAATGTCACATTTATTAATAAATTATTATTAATTAATAAGATATAGACGATATTAAAAAATGTTCATGTATGCATCATGGCGGATTTTTTCTGTTGCTAATTATTCTTAAACTATTTGAGCTAAAACTGTCTAGCCTTAAATTTTCAACTTTAGATTAATTTTTGAGTTCGAAAATGTCACATTTGTTAATAATTTATTATTAATTAATAAAATATAGACGATATAAAAAAATGTTCATATATGCATCATGGCGGATATTTTTCTGTTGTTAATTATTCTTAAACTATTTGAGATAAAATTGTCTAGTCTTAAAATTTTAATTTATATTAATTTTTGAGTTCGAAAATGTTACATTTGTTACGAAATTTGTATTAGTTAATAAGATACAGACGATGTATAAATGTTCATGTATGCATCATGGCGGATATTTTTCTGTTGCTAATTATTCTTAAACTATTTTAGCTAAAATTGGCTAGCCTTAAATTTTCAACTTTAGATTAATTGTTGAGTTCGAAAATGTCACATTTGTTAATAAATTATTATTAATTAATAAGATATAGACGATATTCAAAAATGTTCATCTTTGCATCATGGCGGATATTTTTCTGTTGCTAATTATTCTTAAACTATTTGAGCTAAAATTGTCTAGCCTTAAATTTTCAACTTTAGCTTAATTGTTGAGTTCGAAAATGTCACATTTGTTAATAAATTATTATTGATTAATAAGATATAGACCAAAAAATAAAAATGTTCATGTATGCATCATGGTGGATATTTTTCTGTTGCTAATTATTCTTAAACGATTTGAGCTAAAATTGTCTAGTCTTAAAATTTAAACTTTATATTAGTTGTTGAGTTAGGAAATGTCACATTTGTTAATAAATTATTATTAATAAATAAGATATAGACGATATAAAAAAATGTTCATGCATGCATCATGGCGGATATTTTTCTATTGTTAATTATTCTTATACTATTTGAGATAAAATTGTATAGTCTTAAAATTTTAACTTTAGATTAATTGTTGAGTTCGAAAATGTTACATTTGTTAAGAAATTTTTATTAGTTAATAAGATACAGACGATGTAAAAATGTTCATGTATGCATCATGGCGGATATTTTTCTGTTGCTAATTATTCTTAAACTATTTGAGCTAAAATTGTCTAGTCTTAAAATTTAAACTTTAGATTAGTTGTTGAGTTCAGAAATGTCACATTTGTTAATAAATTATTATTAATTAATAAGATATATATACGATATAAAAAAATGTTCATGTATGCATCATGGCGGATATTTTTCTGTTGCTAATTATTCTTAAGCTATTTGAGTTAAAATTGTCTAGTCTTAAAATTTAAACTTTAGATTAGTTGTTGAATTCAGAAATCTCATATTTGTTTATATATTATTATTAATTAATAAGATATGGATGATGTAAAATGTTCATGTATCATTACGGATATTTTCCTGTTGCTAATTATTCTTAAACTATTTGAGCTTAAACTGTCTAGCCTTAAATTTTCTACTTTAGATTAATTCTTGAGTTCGAAAATGTCACATTTGTTAATAAATTATTATTGATTAATAAGACATAGACGATTTAAAAAAATGTTCATCTATGCATCATGGCGGATATTTTTATGATGTTCATTATGCTTAAACTATTTGAGCTAATATTGTCTAGTCATAAATTTTCTACTCTAGATTAATTGTAGAATTAAGAAATGTCAGATATGTTAGTTAATAATAAATTGGCAAATTAAAAAATGTTTATGTTGTATTTGTAATATTTATTGTTTATTTGTATAATTTTATTGTAAAGTTTTATTTATTGCAATAAATATTTAAAATTATGCTTGTGTTTCATATATTTATCTTTCCTTATTCTTATTTTATTGAATTAACTCTTTAAATTAAGGGATAATGTCTTCTCATTACGAGAAAGTGCCAGAGACCGCTTGACTTGTTGGCTGAAAATTCAAATTTTTAACTTTGTATCCGGGCAGCAGAGACTGGCAGAGCCCTCGGATAAGAAGAAGAACTTGTCCATTTTTGCTATCGTTGGCAACATTGATTTTTATAATGTTGCCAACTATAGCAAAAATGGACAAGTTCTTCTTCTTATCCAAAAGAGTGCTCTTCCAATCCTTGCTGCCCTGGTACGAAATCCGATTTTCGCTACAGTTTCTCTGCCAATCAATCCAGTGATGTTGTGTTATAGAAAATATTTTCAGAGGGTTTTTAGTTCACTGATTACTTTAGGGTCTTCTGCCCGATTTCAAATACGAATTACGCAAGAAATACTAACCCTAGGCTATTTTAAATAACAGATTCGAAATCTATGGACCTTAATGAAGGGTGTAGCGCCCTTATGTCAATTTTTTTTACCCTAAAATTTTATTGTAAAAACACCAAGACTATAGTCCAACTTTTCTTCGGTAAAAACCCAAAAAATTCGAGTTAAGGGTGGATTCCTATAGATTCAGCCCTAAAAACTCCAATGGCGGTCTCGAAAATTGGCGCTCACCCTTAAATTTGGGGTAATTCACATCCAATTTTATGTCCTTTATGTAGCATGTATATAAGGTTCATTATTGCATGTCACAATTTAAGTTAGTGGTCCACGTCCATTAGCCATAAATCTTTCGTATGTAGTTTTCTTAAAATACTCTAGCAAAAAGTCAGACAAATATATCACGCCATTCACCTACATTTTAATGATACAAGTCTGTAACTACATAACTCGACTAATTTTCTAATTTATTTTGTAGGTTACTGAGATGATTATTGTGTATTCTGCCTTATCCAATTGGAATCAGGATTCGTTTGAGCACTTGGAAACATTTCTACCAGCGTCTGATAAATCATCTGGTAGATCTTCTACAGCCTTGATGATTGTGCTATAATAGCTTGGAATTGTTTTGAAGCTTCTTCATTCTTCATAGTATTGTAATATGTTTATTTAAATAATTATAAGTATATATAACAATAGCTTTTTAAATGCAACCATTTGAATATGGTTTTTAATCTTTAAAATAATTCATAAATTTATGAAATTATTTATTTACATTTGATTTGTGCTTTACAGAGAGCAATGCTGGTTGTTATAATACATTCGGGGTTCCTGAGGGTTCTGGTGAGATCTGCAGCGCTACAACAAACTTCTTCACCAAGGATCAACATTTCTGCAACATCTGTGCACCTGGAAGAATGTCTTCAGTTGTTTCATCAATGAATACATATTTAAGCTAAAATTGTCCAGTTTTAAATTTTCAAATTGAGATTGTTGAGTTCGGAAATGTCACATTTATTAATAAATTATTATTAATTAATAAGATATAGACGATATTAAAAAATGTTCATGTATGCATCATGGCGGATTTTTTCTGTTGCTAATTATTCTTAAACTATTTGAGCTAAAACTGTCTAGCCTTAAATTTTCAACTTTAGATTAATTTTTGAGTTCGAAAATGTCACATTTGTTAATAATTTATTATTAATTAATAAAATATAGACGATATAAAAAAATGTTCATATATGCATCATGGCGGATATTTTTCTGTTGTTAATTATTCTTAAACTATTTGAGATAAAATTGTCTAGTCTTAAAATTTTAATTTATATTAATTTTTGAGTTCGAAAATGTTACATTTGTTACGAAATTTGTATTAGTTAATAAGATACAGACGATGTATAAATGTTCATGTATGCATCATGGCGGATATTTTTCTGTTGCTAATTATTCTTAAACTATTTTAGCTAAAATTGGCTAGCCTTAAATTTTCAACTTTAGATTAATTGTTGAGTTCGAAAATGTCACATTTGTTAATAAATTATTATTAATTAATAAGATATAGACGATATTCAAAAATGTTCATCTTTGCATCATGGCGGATATTTTTCTGTTGCTAATTATTCTTAAACTATTTGAGCTAAAATTGTCTAGCCTTAAATTTTCAACTTTAGCTTAATTGTTGAGTTCGAAAATGTCACATTTGTTAATAAATTATTATTGATTAATAAGATATAGACCAAAAAATAAAAATGTTCATGTATGCATCATGGTGGATATTTTTCTGTTGCTAATTATTCTTAAACGATTTGAGCTAAAATTGTCTAGTCTTAAAATTTAAACTTTATATTAGTTGTTGAGTTAGGAAATGTCACATTTGTTAATAAATTATTATTAATAAATAAGATATAGACGATATAAAAAAATGTTCATGCATGCATCATGGCGGATATTTTTCTATTGTTAATTATTCTTATACTATTTGAGATAAAATTGTATAGTCTTAAAATTTTAACTTTAGATTAATTGTTGAGTTCGAAAATGTTACATTTGTTAAGAAATTTTTATTAGTTAATAAGATACAGACGATGTAAAAATGTTCATGTATGCATCATGGCGGATATTTTTCTGTTGCTAATTATTCTTAAACTATTTGAGCTAAAATTGTCTAGTCTTAAAATTTAAACTTTAGATTAGTTGTTGAGTTCAGAAATGTCACATTTGTTAATAAATTATTATTAATTAATAAGATATATATACGATATAAAAAAATGTTCATGTATGCATCATGGCGGATATTTTTCTGTTGCTAATTATTCTTAAGCTATTTGAGTTAAAATTGTCTAGTCTTAAAATTTAAACTTTAGATTAGTTGTTGAATTCAGAAATCTCATATTTGTTTATATATTATTATTAATTAATAAGATATGGATGATGTAAAATGTTCATGTATCATTACGGATATTTTCCTGTTGCTAATTATTCTTAAACTATTTGAGCTTAAACTGTCTAGCCTTAAATTTTCTACTTTAGATTAATTCTTGAGTTCGAAAATGTCACATTTGTTAATAAATTATTATTGATTAATAAGACATAGACGATTTAAAAAAATGTTCATCTATGCATCATGGCGGATATTTTTATGATGTTCATTATGCTTAAACTATTTGAGCTAATATTGTCTAGTCATAAATTTTCTACTCTAGATTAATTGTAGAATTAAGAAATGTCAGATATGTTAGTTAATAATAAATTGGCAAATTAAAAAATGTTTATGTTGTATTTGTAATATTTATTGTTTATTTGTATAATTTTATTGTAAAGTTTTATTTATTGCAATAAATATTTAAAATTATGCTTGTGTTTCATATATTTATCTTTCCTTATTCTTATTTTATTGAATTAACTCTTTAAATTAAGGGATAATGTCTTCTCATTACGAGAAAGTGCCAGAGACCGCTTGACTTGTTGGCTGAAAATTCAAATTTTTAACTTTGTATCCGGGCAGCAGAGACTGGCAGAGCCCTCGGATAAGAAGAAGAACTTGTCCATTTTTGCTATCGTTGGCAACATTGATTTTTATAATGTTGCCAACTATAGCAAAAATGGACAAGTTCTTCTTCTTATCCAAAAGAGTGCTCTTCCAATCCTTGCTGCCCTGGTACGAAATCCGATTTTCGCTACAGTTTCTCTGCCAATCAATCCAGTGATGTTGTGTTATAGAAAATATTTTCAGAGGGTTTTTAGTTCACTGATTACTTTAGGGTCTTCTGCCCGATTTCAAATACGAATTACGCAAGAAATACTAACCCTAGGCTATTTTAAATAACAGATTCGAAATCTATGGACCTTAATGAAGGGTGTAGCGCCCTTATGTCAATTTTTTTTACCCTAAAATTTTATTGTAAAAACACCAAGACTATAGTCCAACTTTTCTTCGGTAAAAACCCAAAAAATTCGAGTTAAGGGTGGATTCCTATAGATTCAGCCCTAAAAACTCCAATGGCGGTCTCGAAAATTGGCGCTCACCCTTAAATTTGGGGTAATTCACATCCAATTTTATGTCCTTTATGTAGCATGTATATAAGGTTCATTATTGCATGTCACATTTCCTCAGCGTACCGGCAATTTTATAAATTATGAACCACAAGTCAGCAAGGATATATATTATGAAGCACAAGTCCGCAGTGGGTCATAACATATAATAGTTAAATGCGAATAACGCAAGAAATACTAACCCTACGACATTTTAAATCACAGATTCGGAATCTACAGACTCTAATGAAGGGTGTAGTGCCCTTATCTCATTTTTTTTTATCCCAAAATTTAATAGTAAAAACACCAAGACTATAGTCCAACTTTTTTTTGGCAAAACCCAAAAAATTCGTGTTAAGGGTGCATTCCTATAGATTCAGCCCTAAAAACTCCAATGGCGGTCTCGAAAATTGGCCCTCACCCTTAAATTTGGGGTAATTCATATCCAATTTTATGTGCTTTAAGTAGCATGTATAAAAGGTTCATTATTGCATGTCACATTTCCTCAGCGTACCGAGAATTTTATACGTTACGATGATCAGTGAACAGCGGATTGCAACGTATATAAGTTTATTAACTTCTTAAGAGATGGCAGCACTAGTATGAAAATTGAAAAGAATAAAATAAAATTATGAATTTCGTTTTAATAAATGACACTATTAATTTTAAACTGTTGTATTGCATATTTTAAAGTAAATAAAACACATATGGTTTCTGTAATCATTACTTTATTATTTCTATGGATAAATACACCTTAATATATTTCATTTATTATTACAACATATTAATTTATAAATACAGTTAATAATTTTGTTTCATAAAATAACATATGTAAAACTAAAACATATTGTAGTAATGTTAATTTATTATAATTTGTTTATAGTATGGTACATACATATTTGTTATTAAATTATTTTAATAATGAAGTACATTTGGCAATAATAAATTTATGTTTATTTATATTTAATTAACAAAGTCGGGATTAGCCTCCTGGATTGACTCTGAAACTGATAGCAACCCCGGAATTTCCTCCTGACACCTCCGGAAACCTGACGCAGTGGTGGGACCTCATCTCCATAGCAACAGTGACCTGTAACAAACAAACAAATTAACAACAAATACAAACACAACATGAAATTATAATACGGATTAGAACAATACTTATTAAAAAAACAAATAGATTTTACTAATTATTTTTGGTCAAACGACAATCATAATATTCTTACAAATAATGTTGCTAGCAGCGGATGTCGGCTCTGATGACGTCCACGACGATGATGCTGCAGCAGAAGATGATTTTGGTGTGTGTTGTCCACGTTGATCAGTTTCCGGTGAGATTGGTCAGAATACCAGCAGCTCCACGATGATGTTGCAGAAGCAGAAGATGGTTCCACGTCCATGGAGGTCTTATATAAACATACAATTAAAGTATTAATAAAATTGAACTGCTGTAAAATTAATTTACTCACGATCGGCTCCGAAGACACTGGTGAAGGGTGATCAAGGCTCCGGTGACATTGTTCAATAGTCGCTATAAACATAAAAACAAAGTATTAGATAAAAGAATAATTGTGAACCTGAAAAAGAAACATACATGTTGTAGGTAGGAAATATTTGTTGTCTGATGAAATCTGAAACATAAACTCAAAATACAAAGCAGGAAAATTGTACAATATATAATAAAACAAGTTATGGTAAATTATTTATTTGTAAAGGTGTTGTTCAAAAATTACAAAATACATTGCGATAATAATTTATTTTTGCTGTTGAATTGTTTAGGTTTAATTAATAATTTTATTGTAATTTCCGCTTTATAAATCGCACTACCTCAGCAAAGCTGCTGGGTAACTTTTGACCTGCTTCACATATGTAAAGCTAGGCGCGGATGAAAGGCTCCGGTGACGTTGTCGACGAGTCCCTATAAACATAAAAACAACGTATTAGGTAAAAGAATAACTGTGAACCTGAAAAAAAGAACATACATTGTTAGAAGAAAATATTTGTTGATGTTATCCTAGAGTCCCTATAAACATAAAAATAATGTATTAGACAAAAGATAATTGTGAACCTGAAAAAAACATACATGTTGTGGTTAGGAAATATTTGTTGATGTTTGATATCTGAAACATAAACTCAAAATATACAAGGCAGTAAAATTGTACAAGAGAACAAGTTATGGTTATCATTCACACAGCACACCATTCATCCCACAGCACACCACTCATCGTTGGCTTCAATGTTGGTTTCAATGATGGTTTCTTTTCTTGACTTCTTTCTTGCCTTTTGCCCTACCTAAGTGGTTGTCTAAGTGTAGCTAACTTACAAACTAAGGCGCAATGACTCTAATGACAATCAACCGGTGTTGTTGTTGTCAAGTTAGCAAAAACGTTCGACATATGCCGTGTCGACGACCCACTCCGGGAGCTCCTAGTTACGCGAGCGAGATCTGAAGGTTTCACGCCTACCCGTCAGGTTGACGAGGGGATCAGACCTCCCCTGGACTCCAGGGCCCACAATTGGTGGGGACTCCCCCCGATCCCCCAAAAGGTGAAGACCTACACGCTAACACAGACTCGCTTCCCCAAATGGGGCCCGACTGGAATCCGTCCAGTGCACCCGGTTCTCCATCGCGAATAAGCGCTTAAATTGGCTGCCTTGGGGCGCACTACGTTGGTCCAGGTGGACAGCGCTTCGCCCGAAACCCGATACGCACCCCCCACGAAACGATAGCACCGAATTTAACATATGATGGCCCACCTAGTGTGGACGTAGAGCAAAATACGCGGAGCGAATGTCGAGCACATCCGCACAGTTCGATCATGGCAGCCGACTGGCTAGCAAAATGGCGCTGGGATGTTCACGACTGCGCCGTGTCAACTACGCTGCGACGTACGTCCCACAAACCAAGCCTATACTTACAATACAAAACAACAGCAGTAAACGTATAGCTGATATAGCCACGCACGCTTACATTCCAATCTCTCTAATTGACCATAATGAAACAGGCTTGATCTGCTTTACAGATGATTGAATTTCGATTTTATTCAATACTTTATTTCTAAATATAAAACAAAAATAATTATATGTATTTGTATTTGTAGATCATAAGGAAATATGTATATTTTGTATGTCCGATATGTTTATTATTTTACTAAAACATAAAAATCTGTTGTGGGCACCACACTACTTTCTTATACAAATAAAATGGTAAGAGATATCGTGGATCTAAAAAGAAAACGTCCCCAGACACAGCCCTGTGACTGAAAAAAAATATGAAACTGCAAAATAAAATTAAGCTTCTCCAACATCTTGTTTTTTCTTTGAATATCCAGTCGAGAAACAACTCATCTTTACTATTTTATTGCTTAGAAAATTATTTACATACATACATAGACACATACATAGATACATACCATCACTTAGTGGGGTAGCACGAACCCAGAAACACAGTCAACCAACAATCAATCTCCTCCAAACATTCCCATCCTGACACACCACTTTCGCCTCGTCCATATTCATAGTGCGATTCATACATGTTCGTTTATTCTTCACACTCAGAATCATTCGTTCACGCTACAAACCATCAATCATACCCAACCAGTTATTCCTCGGACGCCCATGCAATCGTTCACCTTCAATCTCACCCACATATATTTGTTTCACCAACCTTTCATCCGACATTCGCTCAACATTCTTCTCAATCTCACACTAACCATACACCCATGTATTACGTTTACGATCACGTCTCGTATACCCACACACTCCTCTCAAATATCTCGTTTCTACAGCAGTTATAACGTCGTTCATGCTTTTTCATCCACACCCAACATTCAGAATCATACATCAATGTAGGCACTAACACACCATTATAAACACTCAACCGAGTATCTCTAAATACATTCACGTTTCGAGCACATGTACCCAAAGCACCCAGTACCTTGCACCCTGCAGGCACCCGCCTTTCAATCTCCCAGTCAATACGTCCATGCCTCGAGAACATACTACCCAAATATACAAATTCATTATGTTGTTCCAGTCTCACACCATTCACTGAAACATTACAATCAGTCACCAAATCATTCTTCTCAAACACCAACACTTTACATTTATCGACATTCAATAGCAGATTTAAACCTTTCCCTACTTCATTTATGCTCACAATCATTCTTCTCAGTTGCTCCTCAGTTTCACCGAACACAACAACACCAATACATACACCATCAGTTCCATTCCATTCAATTCGTAACAACTCATCCATATACAAATTAAACAAATTATTTAAATGAAATAAAATAACTTTTCGTGGTAAATAATCAAAATATACATGAATAACATTTTTTCAGGAAGAAATATAAATAAAGAATATTTTAGTCAAATATTTTGTTACTACTAATAAATTTTGCTAACCTATGATTAGAATAGATAAGTGAGAGAAAGTTAAATAAAGAAACATAATACGCCAGAATTGCTATCTTCAAAACTCAAGTATCTTAATGGGGTAAATAGCTCAGTGGTAACGTATCGGACTGTGGATCGTGAGATCCTCAGTTCGAATCCCAGTACCGACAGTTGCCAATTTAAATTTACCCCTGTGGTTCCCCCTCCACTAACAACTTTGGGGGCTATGACTTGACGGCCGGTAACCGCATTTCATACGCAAAAATATATCACCTACCGAGATCTGCGTAAGGTAAAAGGCGTGATGATATATTTATTTATATTTATATCTTAATAGTTAATAATATTTTATTAAACTTCTATTATATACAGCACGATGTTTATGGGTTTAGTTGTAATATACATTATAAATATTCGCCATTTTATAACTTTAGTGAAGGACAACATTGTTATCAAAATCAACTGTCATAAAACTTATAATTATGAATCTCTGTTGTTCTTTCTTTTACCGTTATAAAACATATGGACAGACATTCATCAACCTATCAAACAGACGTCATTAAGAAAATTAACGATACTAAATCAGGAGACCTCAAATAAGTATTTCCGTGAAAGTTTTTTAATTCTGAACAACTTGTGTATTTACCCTTTTACTGTGTGTATATGTAAAAATTTACAGCATATAAAAAAAATAGTCTGAAATCCCTATACCCCACATTTCAATTTTGTAAAGAAAATAATATGTAAATAATAATAATGTAAGTAAGATTGTTGGTAGTAAATAAAATATTTAACAACGTTGCCCTGAAGACCCTAATAATATTAATTTTAAAAATTGCACTTGAAGTCAAAATTACATAAGTGCACTCAGTTTATTTTTAAAATGTAAAATATAACGATTTCGTAATATATGATAATTAGAAAAGTATCATTATTTATAATTGTTTAAAGCAAAGAAAAAGAAATTGTTTTTATATTTAGTGAACTTGATGACCAGAGGAATTATTAAGATAGCAAAAAATGTCGTTATCTTTTAATTTTGTTATTTCTTTCATTCCAATTATTTTATCTGTAAATGTACATACAAGATTTTAATTTTAGAATTTACTGTACGAGATGTTATTTTTAAATGGAACCAGCAAATATCTCACTTATTTATCAACTTATTTCACATAACATGATTTATAGATAGAACATGTAAAATAAATTGATAGCTGATGTACCTTCATGGTATCATTTCCGGTTCACTAGTAATTAATATCAACTTTGAAATTTCAAATGAAACATACTATGTATATATTTTTTACAAATTTGAAAAGTACGTCAAATTGCTTTATAATCATGTAAAATAATCCATATGGTATATATTATCAAAAAATAAAATGGCGGGCACATTATTTATCTTTAATTAGAAAAAGAATAATAAGCCATGACGCTTGCTTGAAATAATAAAATGTTTAATTTAAATAAAAACAATTAACTAAAACAATAGTAACAGAGTATATGTGACCTGTCAATAATCAGTACTAATTGTTATTACCTTTTTTATGAGCAAGTTTCAGTGTAGTACTTTATAAATTACTTACAAAATTATAAATATTAATTCATCTCTTTTAGAAAAAGTTGATATTCTTAGATGTGTGTTTTCGGAATTTAATAAATAAATGCATACTTACAAAACTTTATTAACTATTCTTTTTCCGATTAGGGATAATTAAAATGCTCGCCATTTTATATTTTAATAATGTAACATGAATTATTTCATATGATAATAAAGAAAATACTTTCCAAATTTGTAAAAAATAAAGTATGTTCTATTTAAAAATTGATATTAATTACTAGTAAACAAATCATGTTATTTGAAATAAATTGTTAAGTTAATAAATAAGCAACATATTTGCTGGTTCAATTTAAAAATAACATCCTGTATTTATAACAAGTTGCAGTTTAAAAAATATTTTTCATGTGATGTATTTATTGTTCATTACTTTTATCCTGAATTTAAATAATTTATTAATACATTAAACGCAAGAATGAATATTTATTCAAAAATAATAGTTATTATACAAATATATTAGAATGATAATAATAATACATGAATTATTTTTTTAATGTTTGGTTACTGAATTGCATTTGATATCTTTATCATGTATTATTATGGTTACAATATATCTCAAATAGAAAGGTCACAGCGTTGACCCAACTGAAAGTAATGGAGCCGGGAGTTTTTAGTATATAAACCCAGCGAATTTTCTCAACAAGCACACTCAAGGTTCTGTGTCCTAGTGAAAACATAACCATGAGGACGACTATCGCACTGTTCGTTGTAGGCCTCTGCGCCCTGGCTCTCGCTGGTCCGACCCCCCAGGTCAACCAGTACGGAAAACAATACAAAGTTGGTACGTATTACTCTGGATGATTCTTTATATTTAATTAATTGAAATATATGTTTGTTTATAGCTGACAAGGCATTCCTTCAAAAACAGAAGGATCTGCTTCGTCTGTTCAAACATGTGTTCCAACACAACTACTACCAGGACCAATCCGAGATCGCCAAGTCGTACGACATCGAGCAGCACCTGGAGCACTACAGCCACCAGCAGTACGTGAAGGAGTTCATCCACTACTACAAGGAAGGACTTCTGCCCCGCGGTGAGGTGTTCTCCATCTTCTACGAGGAGCACCGCCAGCAAGCTGTGTCCCTGTTCCACGTGCTGTACTACGCCAAGGACTGGGAGACCTTCTACAAGACCGCCTGCTGGGCTCGCGAGTATGTGAACGAGGGCATGTTCGTGTACGCCGTGCACGTCGCCGTCCTCCACCGCCAAGACACCCAGGGAATGGTTCTGCCCCCCATCTATGAAATCTACCCATACTTCTTCGTCAACAGCGAAGTCATCGACCAGGCCTACGAGTACAAGATGAAATATGGTGGCCAGAAACAAGAACAAGACAAATACTACGTCTACGCCAACTATTCTGGCTGGTACTTGAACTCCAACCCCGAACAATACGATATGTCCTACTACACCGAGGATGTTGGTTTGAACGCTTTCTACTACTACTTCCACATGGACTACCCCTTCTGGATGGGCGGTGAAGAGTACGGCCTGAACAAGGACAGACGCGGAGAACTGTACTACTTCGTGCACCAGCAACTCTTGGCCCGCTACTATCTGGAGAGACTATCCCACGACTATGGCAGCATCCACGTGTACGATTGGGAAGAACCCATCAAGACTGGCTACACGCCAACCATGCGTTACCCCAACGGTCTCCACTTCCCAACCAGGCCTGCCTACGCTCACCTTGTCTACAACCCACACAACCAGGGTTACACCTTCAACGGCGAAGATAACCAATTCTTGGTGCAGCAGATCCAAGACTACGAACGTAGAATCCGTGACGCCATCGACAGCGGTTACATCTACACCGAAGAAGGCAAGAAGATCAACTTGTACGAAGAACACGGTTTCGACTACCTCGGCCGCATCATCGAGTCCAACCCTGACTCCCCCAACAACCGCTTCTACGGCTACCTGCAGGTGATCGCCCACCAGGTGCTCGGCTACTCTGCCCACCCCGTCCACCACTACAAGGTGCACCCCAGCGCTCTGGAACACTTCGAGACCGCTCTGCGTGACCCCATCTTCTACGAGTTCTACAAGCGCATCACCTACTACTTCTTGCAGTACAAGAGCCACTTGCCGCACTACACTTACACCCAGCTCAACTACCCCGGCGTCAAGGTTGAGAACGTGCACGTAGACAAACTCGTCACCTACTTCGACAAGTTCGACTTTGAAATCACCAACGCCCTGTACGTCAACGAGCAGGAGTACGAGCACGACAACTTCCAGGTGTGGGCCCGCCAGTACCGCCTGAACCACAAGCCCTACACTTACAAGGTGAACGTACAGAGCGACAAGGCTCAGGATGTTGTTGTCCGCGTGTTCTTGGGACCCAAGTACGACGAACAAGGCCACGAGATCCCTCTCAACGAGAACCGCGTCAACTTCATCCAGTTGGAGAAGTTCGAGTACACCCTCCAGGCTGGTAAGAACGTCATCGAACGTAACAGCCAGCAGGGATACTACGCCAAGGACCGCACCACCTACCGCGCCCTATACCAGCACGTTATGTCTGCTTTGGAAGGCAAGGAAGAGTTCCAGCTGGATATGTCCGAGGCCCACAACGCTTTCCCCACCCGCTTCGTGCTCCCCAAGGGCAAGGTCGGTGGCCAGGTCTACCAGTTCTACGTGTACGTCAGCCCCTACACCCAGCACAAGCACGAACACACCTACGACAACGTCATCTCTGCCGGTGTTGGCTCTGGTGATCGCTACATCGATGATCTGCCTTTCGGATATCCTTTCGACCGTCAGATCCAGGACGAGCACAACTTCTACGTGCCCAACTCTTATGTTGAGGATGTCGTCATCTTCCACAAGCAGGAAAATGAAATCAACACCGCTCATGGTGTTCACTACCATCATTAAACCTTTCAGAATCTTGCAATATACTTTCTGATTTACTTTATGTATGAATTTGTCTAAATAAAACAGTTTTACCACATGTTTTTTACTTTCTGAAATAGAGCCATTATAAAAAAAATCGATTGCCAGATTTTAACGCATCTTTTATAACTCTAGAACATGTTATTTAAATCTATCAAGTTTAGTATCAAGTAAGGAAAGTTAAATTAAAGTTTCAAAAATTAATTTTGAACAATCGCCAATTTCTTGTATACATGTTAATTGAATCCTATTTAGTTTAGTTTCAAATTAAAGGTCTCATGAAGGAGAGTTAAATTCAAATATCAAACATTAATTTTGAGTAAAATTTTTCTCCGTAAATTTCAATAGAAGAATTGTTTCACGTCTGGATGTTAAATTAAAGGCAAATTATTGGAGAAGCAGTCAATGTGCCTTTTATTAATTTTGAGCCATCATCATATGCTTTTTACGATAGTTAATTAAATCTTCTCGAGTTTGATGTCAAATTAGCTCTACTAAAATATCAAAAATTACTTTTGAGCAAACATCAATTGTTTTTATAATAGTTAAAATAATTATTTTGAGTTTGGTATCAAATTGAAACTTTATAAGGGGAATTTATATTGAGGCGTATTCTGAAATGGAAACTTGGATTTGACACATTAATTTTTATTATACGCTCAAATATCAGGTTATTTTGTACTATAAAATATGTTTTTGAGACATGTACATACAATACATAAAGTTTTCGAAGTTTCCTGAATTTTCTCAGTTATGCACGTAACTGAAATATCTCTATTCTATAATCTAAAAAATTAATTCTAACCCCTAAACTTAAACCACTGATTTAGTTTACAAGTTTCGCAATTTTGATTTTATCTCTCTTCCATTTACTGATGATGATAATATAGTTATCAAAATACGTATTTAGATATTTTCTCATTAGGTACTTTAAACCTTTATAGGCAGATTCATAAAGGGATTAGCGCTAACTTCATTTTTATTATTACTCGTAACTTCATTTTTCAATCTTAGAACATAATTATTGAAACTAAGGTTGTAATCAAGATTGGTTAGCATAAAATTTGACATATTTTGATAATATTATTAAAGTAGAAACGAAGTTACAGATGATGAAAAAAATTGAGTTAACGCTAATCCCTTTTATGAATTTGCCTGTTAAAGTTTAGGGATTAGATTTATTTTTTCATTTTGTTCTTATCTTTAGAATTTACTAATTTATCTATTCAAGTATTTAGAAAGTACTGTGGTGCCCATATCAGATTTTTATAATTTACCTTGAAATGAACAATACTGCATGAACACCAGCTGCTCCATGATGAATCCAAGTCCAGTGGTAGTGCTGTAAATAAACACACAATGTATTAGTGACAAACAATATTGAATATTTATTATTTTTGATCAGCAACAACAGCAACTTGCGTGCTGAACGTCTCTAACCAGTCACTTTACTTTTTTATACGTTTATCGAAGCAACCCTTATAATTACTGAACAGTAATCGAGTTTAGGGCAAAAATAAAAACAAGCTGGCAGGAATTAGTGGCGGGCGAGCTCGGCACGGACACGAGGTCGAAGCACGTGACCACAGCCGTCGGCGGATAATCGAGTTAGTGGCGGCAGAGCACCCGCCGCCCCACCTGCTGGCTCTGCGGGGCGGAGGTGCTGGACCGGAAGTGAAATGCTGCTATGGGTGACTTTCACAATGTGAGGTTGTAATTTTATTTAATACTAAATATTTATTTATAACAATTAAATATAGTACAGCTCTGAATAGTAATTGTTCAATATTTTAATGTACAATAGATAGCAGTAGTTTTTGTAATATAACAAAATAATCTGATATACCTAACATATAATCTCCGGCATAAAGAACTTTTAAACGGTATAAAATAGAATAGAAAATAAATATAAATTAGCCGATCTCGGTAGTGTAGTGGCAATGTCACTATCCTAGCACATCAAAACTCGTGAGTTCGAATCCCTTTGAAGTGTATGGCCGTTTGTGTGGTTTACACAAATTTACAATCATCTACTCATGAGGTGGAACTCGTATATGAGCTAAGTAAGTTAGTCCGCTTCCCATATTCATACAAAAAATAATGCTAGAAAATAAAAATTAAAGTTTTAAATAAAATATGTAGCCAATATAATTTTGCACATTTTTTATTACAATATTTACTCTAACTCATTTATTTATTGAGATATGCCCAAGAAACCAGACAACCTTGCAACTAAACTATCCTTGTAAATCTAATTAGCTCGTTACATTAACATATAAAATATAAATTAGAAATTTGACATCGACAGCTTTATAAATTTTGAGTTATCAGGAACTAAAATTCTGACAGACTCTCCGAAAAAAATTGAGAAAAAAAATTTGATATGCCTTCATATAAACTACCACAAACAGTTGATGAATTGCTCCCAAGATCGAAAATCTTAGATCTAAATCTAAAATTTGGCTTTCATCACCCCATTAAATTTTTAGTTATCGTGGACGAAACAAATATCACACACATATATCCAGAGAGAGCGAAAGATAGAGGGAGAGACAGATAGAGAGAGGGAGAGACAGACAAATATCGTAAAAATAGTGAAATAGTAATCTAGGAATCTCAAAACGTGCTATATATATATATATATATATATATATATATATATATATATATATATATCATACAGGGTGATGCCTCGGACGACGCAGCATAGGGATTTCAACGGTAAATTCATTGTGTGCAATTATTTGCTCCCCTAATTATTTTAAAGCAAAAGTTTATTTAGATTTTATCTAGAGAGAAAAATTCCGCATCTATTGATACCATTGTTCATAATTTTTCATTGTCCAGAAGAGGAGAAATCTAAGAAATTAAATATAACATTTTTACAAAAATCAATGATGCGATGAAACAATTGAAAAAATACATAAAAACCTGTTGTAGGCACTACAATATCTTCCGCTATAGTTTTCTTATCAAACAATGCACGAATGCGCATCACCACTATCAAGAAACGCTCATCCCTTCAAAAAATATGCCAAAAAATAACATTTTTCAACCGTAGTTTTTTCTTTAAACGAAAATATGAAAATATAATTTTTCTTTAACGTGATGTAATTCATAATTGGTAACAATAATTGTAGATAATAATATTTAAAACATTATTCTAATAACAAAATTTTCATTAAACCATAATTTATTGAGATATTTCAAAATAATTTGATAGGGCTTCAGGTAAACTATCACTTCCGGTTATTGGATTATCACCGAAAACTAATCAGCTCTTCCAAAAGGGATAAAATTGATATATACATCAACGTTAAACTATTAAAATCGTATTCTAGGGAACCTAAAACCTGCTCATCAACTGAAAAACTCACTATCGAATTTTTGGCTTGATTCCTATACCTCCCTTACAAGATGTGGCGAGAGGTAAAAAATAAGCGCGCTAACATTTGTCCTATTACCCCATTTGCTGAAGTACATTGTTGTAATCAGCTATTCGTTTGTTTTAATTAATTAGTCATTTATAACTTTCTTCTATTGAGAAACAACGGTATTTAATAATAGGTTTAAACGATTTCTCTTCTTCCAGACAATGAAAATTTATAAACAGTTATATCAGTATATGTAGAATTTTTTTCTATTGACAAAATCTTCTTGAACTTTTGCTCTAACATAGTTAGGGGAGCAAATAATTGCACACTAAGAATTTACCATTGAAATCCCTATGCTGCGTAGTCCGAGGCACAACCCTGTATAATATAATTACTCACATGTCTTATTTCTTCATGTTTGTGTGTGACAACCTCTGAAGATATTGGTGAAAGAAGAATTAAAAGGCTGAAAATTGTGGGAAACGAATTGAGGATTTCCATTATAATCAATTTGTCTGAAAGCAACATTTCATAAAAATATCCCACACACCAAAGTCAAGGTAAAGATGTTTCCTGCCGGAGTTAAAGCGGGTTCGTGATTCCGGGCAGTCAGTCACGGAGCGGGACCGTGCAGAGTGAGCTGCCGAGCGGCCAGACCCGAAAACCGAGCACTGAGAAGCCGACTGAAGACAGCTCGAGTTAGCTAACTGCGTTATGTCGGCGAATTACAATCTAACACAATTACGCTGGACCATCTATATCAACATCATACGTTACTGTACGCTGCTGTACGAAAGTCTAGTAGCAAGCGAGGGAAAATCAGCTGCTTGGAAAATTATAGTATTGATATACTCGAATAAAGTTTATTCATATTTTAATACATTTAATAACACTGATTGGTAGTAGGTCCTCTTTACTTTGATTTACCAAAAATTATGTTCTATATTTTAAAAATAGGTTTGTTCCAAGTGGTCATTTCTGACATGTTTGTGACATGTTCGTGACAAATTTCAGTGCGCCTGCGAAAAATGTAAACAAGTTAACTTTGAAACATAAACTTCATTTCTTTTTTGTGGCGAAAAATGTATGAATTTCTTTATTTATATTTATATTTAAGGTTAGCTGTCAAAACAAATAATGAGCATGCACATACGCTTCATTCCATTCACCGTTCCAATCTATGTTACAAACTTAACTTGTTTGCATTTTTCGCAGGTGCACTGACATTTGTCACAAACATGTTACAAACATGTCCGAAATGACCACTTGGAACAAACCTAATATTTTTCCAAGCAGACTAAAAAGTGCAGAGCACTTAAAGCTAAAATACAAGGATCGTCTAGATCTAGAAAGAAAAGAACGATTTGACATAACTAAATAAAAACGAAAAATATCAACGCAAAATTATATTTATCTACGATAGTGTGTAAAATTGATGTTTAACTGTTAGTTTCAAGTTTGTAAAACGGTTGTTTAGTAACACGATCCCATAAGTCACGGGCAGTCACGGGTTGCCAAGCAACGAGTGATTAAAATTTTTAAAACACGCCAAATTTGCAAAGATTTTGTTATCATGGCAAACTTCTCATTTAATATTGTGATCCTACTTCATAAATAAAAATATTTTTTTTATATTATTTGGGGTTTTTCATTATATCGTAGATAAAATATTGTACGATACACATACGTAAAGCGTCTTTAGTCACTCAGGGGTCTTAAAACACTCGCTACGCTCGTGTTTTAATTGACCCATTCTTGACTAAAGACTAGCTTTACGTACTTGTATCGTAAATAACTATTATAAAGTTATAACGAGGATTTTAAGACATCTAAGACCGGTTATGACGCATAACATCCGTGGTTTGTTCAATAGTTTACCGGTTTCAGAATATGAATTGCCTGAATATATTTGGAACGCAGCAGGTAAAGCTCTGAACAGCTTAATTCCATGTGTATTAATAAATAGCGTTATATGTATTATCATTGTGTTTTATTATCATTTTCTTGACTGTTTTGAAAGGTCAGTATGGTAATATTACCGTACAGCATAGAGTTGTGACATACTTACCCTGGCTACTTTTGTGCATGTAAAAATAGGTTTCATCTTCTGAAACCGGTTATAGTATATTATTCAATGAGTATGTAATGTATGCTATTATTCATGAGAATGAAGTTTGCGTTACGAGCAAAAGCGAGTGATGTAAATCATTCGAATGAGTAATAGCCATTACATGCGAGTAGAATACTATACTTTATCCACAAAATTTCGTCAAATATTTGTTTTAAAATTATAAGTAGAATTTTTGCTTTGACGGATACATTCGTGTCTTTTGTTTTTTATATGGATAAAATTACTTAAAAGTCATTTTGATTTTACTCTTTTGACAGGTAAGATTTGAATTTGACATAACGAATGAATAATATTATTTCATCGAACTGTCAATATTATTTCATTAGCAACATTAAGAAGGGTTATTAATTGATAAACAACGGTTGGGTTATGGGTATATTATTTGATAGTTGTGGATAAAGGTACATTACTCTAATTTTCAAGATAATTATTATAACGTTTTACTAGTTTTTCAATGCCGATGTTATGCTCTTCTGTCGCCAAAAATCTGAGCCAGGATGCCACTGCTTTTTTGAGGTTTTCATCATTTGCGAATTCTTTTCAATCCAAAAATTCCTTTCGATTTGGAAAGAATGGAAAATCATTTGGTGCCAGGTCAAGGCTATAAGGAGGATGTCTTAAAATTTACCACTTAAGACGTTGAAGCTTGTTGATTTCCTTTGGTATCCATTTCGAATTTTTTAAGGAACTTTCCATGTGGTACAAAAAAAAAGTCTACTGCAGTCTGCCTCCGACAAGTGTGATTATGGTTGTATTAGTGTTAAGTGATCGCGTGAGCAAGTTAGGTAACTGTATTAATTATAATAAATAATGATGTTTATGGATTTGTTTCATTTCTGTCCTAGGACTGTTAAAAGAACATTTCTGTCATTAACATAAAATAAGTATTCCTCGAGGAGGTATTGCCAAAAATATTATAAGTTTTATTACATATGGTGATACCTTGCGAGAATTCTATGATTTACAGTTTGATATTGTCTGATATTATTTTCGATTATATTTTAAAAATACTGTTGGTAATATTTCTGCAAAACAAGTACAATTTAAAATAACCATTTTAATTTTACTAATACGACAGGCAACAGACATTATATTAACTAAAAAGAAAACGATATCAAAACGAGCAGCACTATTAATAAATGAAAGACGCGAGGGAGAGGACAAATCGAAAAATAAAGCAGAGGGAGCGAGACGGACATTTAATCCGCCTTCTTTTATTTACTCCATTTATCTGCAGGCAATTTACCAGCAAAACAATATGAGAATATCTCTTTTAAAAGTTTGCAAAAGTTAATAACAACATTAATTTATATGAACTAAGTACGGTAACTTTTTATTACGAAGATAATAGAATTTAAAACTGAAATATAACTTGAAAATTATTTTACACAGAAATACATTTGTTGGGCACTTCTTCTTGTTCGTGGAAGACGCCGGGCGCGGGCAACGACTGCTGGAAGTTCCTAATTAACACAAGTCATTTATAATGTTACTCTCGTCTCGTTTTGTTTAATTCAGACGTAATAAAAACGTAATTCATTTATCTCTTCATTTTGGTAGTAGAGCTGCATTCATATTTTATGAACTTATGAATTAAGAACTTTATCTTGTTCTTGATGTTTTGTACAAATACGAAATTAGATTGAAGCATAGCATAGAAACAAGCAAATGAGGCAAGTTCTTAACTAATTCAAATTTACACATTCAGCAACAATCAAACATTTCACTTTAGTCTTATCCACATTGATACAACACGAATTATCAC
The DNA here is from genome assembly GCA_963942605.1 of Poecilus cupreus. NCBI lineage: Eukaryota > Metazoa > Arthropoda > Insecta > Coleoptera > Carabidae > Poecilus > Poecilus cupreus. The sequence goes on from OZ012718.1 coordinate 20,485,804, forward strand.
ACCAATCCAAGGACTGCTCAAATATTGACGACATGGCTTACTCAAAATAGGGCTTGCGATCATATTCGAATTTAAACAAAGAAATTATAAAATGAATAAATTTACTGTAATGTTGTCTCATAATAATAATATTAAAAAAATCTGATGTGGGAAGCACACTCAAAAATGCTCAAAAAGAAGAAGTGAAAACAGCAACAAAATCGAGATTGGAAGAAACAAACCTAGCACAAGTTTAGAAACTATAGAAAAAGAACCTAACCTAACTCGCACTAAACCTAAAGGTAAATATATAGTATTAAATACGTAAGAATTACTTTAACTTATATTCAACCAGAAACCCCTCCTGCAGACAGTAAGGTCGTATAATGAGAAAGCATGAAGCAAATTCATACAGCTGTCAAAATTAAGGTAAAGGCATAACAAGTTATTCATATTATTACATTTCATTAAACATAATGATGTTATCTCTTCTTCCTCACAACGTTACTTCCACACACAAACACCCACACACCCCCGGCATCCAGCACGCACGTAAAGCAACCACCAAAATTGCAAAATTAATTCAGAAAACCGTATCTTCGTCTTAATTAAACATTAATTCAATACCGAGGCAGAGGCTCCAACTACGGCGGATCTCTCACGTACAATGAGACATCTTCAGCGTCCTAATTAATTAACAAAATTATTAAATTCATTAGCATCACCGCAGACACTTGAACAAAGTTATTTCCGATCCGATGTAATAATAAATTAATTGTTGCAAAGTTTCATTCGCACCGCAAAGCCGCGCAGGCCCGGACGACGGGAAGAAGGGGGAGGGAAAAAATAGTAAAATGCATTTGAACCAACTTAGACCAAATATGTTTCATATAACACAAAGTCATCAATGAATTAAATGTCTAAACAGCATATATTCGCCATCGAGTTTTTCCATTATTCCTGTAATTAATATTACCCTATACAAAGTTCGGTTAATATAATTTGACATTGGGTGACGCTTTTCATTGCAAGCACCACCATTTATCTCACTGAAATATAGTAATACTGGAACGCTAACTTGTAGGCTTTTATGAAAGAGAAAAACGTACCTTTAGGAAGGCCGCTTTTCTTTAAGTGTACAACGGTTGCTAAGTAAAGACATGTGACACATTTTTGTCTAAAAGTGATAAATAATAATTAACAGTTATATTTCAATTATTTAAATTCATGTATATAAAAGTTAAGTGAACTTCATTAATGTATTCTTTAATTTTTATATAATAGTAATTTATGCAACAAGTACGCAAAATAGAGTTTTAGCGGATGAGTAGATGTTTACGGGTGAGGCGTTAGCCGAGGCCGTAATATCAGATGAGTCCGCAAAAACTCAATTTGCGTATGTGTTACATACAATATTTTTTAGTTCAAGCTGTCCAAATTAATACAGTAGGTACGTAAGAAATTATTGCAAGTAAATACTAAAACAATTATGTACATATTTTGTAGTAGGTAGGCGATGGTGTAAGCATGGAAACCTATTTGTTTATGAACAACAGCATGTCAAAAAAATATACAAATGTAAAAATTAGCAGACGTGTACCTTTGAAAATGTCCAACATTCCAGCAAGAATTAGGGAAAGAGCGAGGGAGATCGAATTAAATTTTTATTTTAAATTGTAAATTGTAATTAATTATTGTAAGTAATATGAATGAATAAATAAACTAGATCCGTTGCTAGGTGACCTTTAAAAGACTAGTTCGCTAAAACGGCATTTTGCGGCGTGTAAATAGTTCGCAAAGTAACTATTTTGGAGAGCGTGTACTGAAAAATAAATTATTTCAAAATCATTGAATGTTAATTTCATTATATTTTCTTATCACCTTTATAAGCGAACTGTACAACAAAGACAGGTGTCCTAACGACTGGTTGTCTATCTCAGCTCGCATTTTCAAAATCAGTTCAAGTATTGTTATATTTCGATGACTTCGAATAAATATAAATACATATGACAGCAATTTCACATCTTGATAGATTTCACATTTTAATGTGAAATTTAAGTACAGCCATTGATATTTCAAGAATTATAAGAACAACGAGGTTATTAAAAAGAAAATAAATTTTATTTTTCAAGAGTATTAAAAGGAGTAATTTTTTTCTACCAGTGGTTCTCAAAATATTCTACTTTTGTAAAAGAGAATATATTTAATACCTCCCGCACATATGTGTAAGGAAAGTAGGTGTGTCTGGTCAAAATTTTCAGATAAGCCCGTTTTGGGATCCCGAGAAAACGAATTCACTATTTATCTGTCTGTGTGCGACGATTTTTTCCACGATATTTAAAAATTTAGTGAAAATATCATATTAAAATTTCATTTTTAGGAGCTGATTTCAGTTTGATTTGATAGCAATATATTACCCGGAAATGGCAGTTTACTTGAAGACATATCAGTTTTTATCTTAATAAATAATTAAGTTTTGTCAAATTCAAAAAGATGTAAAATATATACTCGTAGTATTGGATACAATTGTTATTTGAACTGTTTAAAAGTTGCTTAAGCGAGAAGTTATGTGCTTCGAATAGAAGTTACAGAGAAATATATTATCTACCACTACCAATAACGTGTAACGTGCAACAGTATACTTCTGAATAATTGCTCAAAAACTCATTAGACAATCTCAAATAATTACTAGCTCTGTTCGATGACGTGAAATAGGTTGACCTAGTGTTAACTTCCTTGCACTAACATGTTTGATGAGAAACATGCAGCTTCTGGTAAACTGTTCGATGAGAAAAATTTTAAGAACTAGTGTACACTTTTCTGAACTGACTCTCGAGGTGGTGTAGAAAGTGCAGACTGGAAATGGGGGTAACTAAGTGTAGTTTGTTGGTATTTCCGTTAACTTAAAATTTATATTTTGAGAAAATAAAATTCACAAAACAATTAATTCTGTGTATTAACATAATCTGTTTGCGAATTTGATGAAGAATCGAATGATGATTGTTTACAAATAACCTAATCTGACTACACTGACAGCAGTGACAGCTAGTCAAACTTGCCCAAACATACACTAGAGTGTTTTATGAAAAAACAGAACTAGAGTACACTAGTTTGCACCGCACTGCACTGCACTAACCTGCACTACACTTTCTGAACTTCTCATCGAACAGACCTACTATATGAAATGCTATCATACCTACAACTGTTCGTTATTTAATACTGTTAAATCTTCGTTGCCCATTTCTCTGTATTATAGCAAGTTTCTTGTCCACTTTCTCTTCTTTACACTTTTCGTATTTTTATACCAATTTTTAATTAATTAATACAGCTACATTTTATAATATTGTAACTGCTGTAAAAGCAAAAGGATGTTTTTTATCTGTTTGACTTTGACAAATTCAAATTAAAAAATGCAATGCCCTACTTTAATATCCACCAACTTTTAAAATATTTAAATTCAAACCTTCAATTACGAGTGTTGAAAATATACATTAAATTAGATGTAAAAACGTACATTAAAAAACATCGTGTCATACGGGCTTCGCTTAAGTAAGTCCACACGAGACCAATTGTGTCGTAAATTAAAACGTACGTCAAATATTACAAATCTTTCTAACTCTTCTGTATGGAGAGTTTTGAGGTGGAGGTTGAAGTTTATTTTTGTTATAAACGGGGTTCTTCTAGCCTATCTAATGATATATTGTTTATTATACTACGATTTTTATTTTCGAAAATATACGTATTGAAAGTGTGACAGGTTTTCCTTGCATTTCCTTTCCTTTCAAGCACAAATAAAACCAATTTCCTCGTCAAAATATTGTGGGTCCGTCCCTGGGCGAGAGTTCTCGTCCTTTTCTCGTCTCGTCTCGCCTCACATTCTAATGAGATGAGACAGAATCCGCAACGATCTACTTTATTAAGTATATTATATTCGGTGCTAATAAAACCACGTGGTTACGAGATTACCCCCACTCCGTCGCGGCGCTTTGGGCGACACCCACCGCCAGTGGCGTGCCTGCAAAGACAGTGGAGGGGACACGGAAGTTTTTATAAGAGGGGGAGTAGAATGCGGGCGAAGATGTGGAATGTTGCTTATTGTTAATTGGAATTCGGATTTGATGGGGTTGTCATTCATAATTAAGACACTTTAAAATAGTAATTATTTACTTTAAATGTCATCACGCTTATGTACCCATGTCTGAGTGTGGCACTTTGCTCCGACTTAATGTATATAGTTGATGGATACAATTCCAACAAATAACAACCCTTAAAGATGTTCCTAGAAGAGGAGCAATAAAAATAATTTGGATGTAATTTACACCAAAGTATTAATGTGTTTACCTCTCGTTAACCATATAATCATAATTTCTTTCAAAGTAAATATTATTGCTATATAATGTATGAATCTTGTATTATTGCACTAAATTTTCAGCCAATGAATTAAACTTTCATAATAATAACTGTATTATCAAAAATATAATTTATTTTGAGGAGATAATTTTTAAATAAAAAAACATTGTTAATTGTTTTCTAAAAATTGAACCCACATTGTTGAAATATAAAGTTTATTTAAAATGAAAGTTAGTTATGTAAATTATTAGCTAAAAAAATAAATAATGAAAATGTAGAAATAAGTATTTCCTCATATTTTATATTTATTATATACATATGTACATACAATCTTCTTCTTACTATTATTCAGTTTTATAAACAGCTATAAAATAAAATAATTACAGATAAAAATAAAAATAAGAATTTAACAAATAGATTCATATGAAAGTGTTCAAAGTTGTCTAAAATATTTATAAACATAAGGATATGTTGATGTCAAATATTTTACAAAAGCATAAGTGTTACATAAGACGCAGCCAATCAGAAAACAGTAAAAAATGATTGCTATATCAGTCTGTGTTTGTGAAACATTTCTCAAGTTGTCAAATGAAATAGAATTAAATGTAAAATTTCTTAAGAAAAGCTAATAAATTCATCCATGATTTAAATGAAAACTGAAAATGTCACTTGGTGAACTCGATATTGTGACAACTGGATGTTCTAGATGTCAGCAAACGTTAATTTGATATATTTTTGAAGCTGTGAACACGAATCATAAAGTTTAATTTCATTTAAATTTCTTATTGTAATAGCTATAAATGAGACTTATAAGGTTAGATCCTGGTAAACCAAATGTAGAGAAATATTTTAGTAGATGCTTTCCATCTTGTTTTTGGTATTCCAAAATTCCTTTTACCCTTTGATTTATATTCGTTTTAAAAAATGTACAATTTTAATTATTTTATAAAATAATTTAATACTGACTATTTCCCATAAAGAAAATAAGATTTGATTAAATTTCGTCACTTTTGAAGTATTACAGCGGCATTCTTTATTGTACCTATTTCTGTTTCTGTCAAATATTCTTTTTATTTTTTGTATTAGCTGGGAAAAACATTACTGTGGTTACTTATATAACCAAGTACATAAATTAGGGTTTCTACGAACAAGATACATAAAAGGAAGAGTCAATAAAACCCTATTATGTGCGTGTTACATATATAATATTTTGTGTTGAACTGTATTGCAGATTATTTTTCACAATTATATTTGACACATAACGTTGATTTTATAATTTCGAAGTCTGCTTTTTTCAGTTATTTGCTTACCAAGTTGTGTACTGTTCATAGATTTTACTTTTACTCAGACAAGTCCATAAAGAGCCATTTTATGCACGCTAACAATATTATAAAAAAGTGATTACATTACAGCCGAATATAAAACACATTTCAGTTCCATTATTTAAATAGTGAACAATTTAAATTACAATTCAAAATACAATTTTATTCGGTAAAATAAGTTCTCATAATATATTACTATTACATTTTTAAATAAATAAATATATCATCACGGCTTTTACCCATTATGGGTGTGGCACTCTGCTTACGCAGATCTTGGTAAGTGATATATTTTTTGCGTATGAAGTGCGGTTACCAGCCGTCAAATCATAACCACCAAAGATGTTATTGGCAACTGTCAGCTGTGGGATTCGAACTGAGGATCTCAAGACGCGTTACCACGGAGCTATTTACTTGAATTTGAATATTATATTAATATATGACTCCTTGGATATAATAGTACATATAGTATGTTTTTTTTCTTGAAAACTCTGAGGTTAATTCCTGCATGGCATTTAATTATGAACAAAATTTTATAGCTAATAAAAGAAAGTTAACATTTTTCCATTTTTCGAACATCAACTACCCCTCGGCGGCTTGAGGGAGCGTCGCGTCGGCAGCAGGAACAAAGACGCACACATCTCACTTGTGAGGCTCCGCCCCCTAATGACATTCCCGTCCTGCGGAGCGCATGCGTCGCCCGCCGTCGACAACACGCTGCCTGCTCCGAGTCCGAGCGTGCAGCTTCATTACAGCATCCGACATCCGACCCTCCCCTAGCAACCATCACCGCTAGAGCAAGTTGCTGTCGTGCACTCATATCCCGCGGCCGCGGACAACACGCATTGTGGACTTGATTCCGGTTTCTTCATTTAGGTTGTGTTTTGTTTTGTGCTGTGAGTGTGACTGTTGTGCGCGGAAGAGTTTCGGGACCGTCCGGAGCACCTCCGGAGTGACAGTGTTTCCCTCAACCGGACTTCAGCGAGCCGTAGGTGGGGATACCCCGCCAACGACCATCACGATATTTGGGGACGGCCACAAGGTAAATTAACACGATACTTTATAATAACAGATAATAGATAAAAATGGAACACTTCACATCAAAGATAATAACAATTATTTTAAACTGGAGTCAAAAATGAAACAAAACGAAGAAAAATGTTATCCATTTTTTGTATAGCAGTAATATTATTTGTAGAGTAAATTAATTTAATAAGTTGAAAAAACTTTCAGAACTCAGTCAATAAATGAAAAATTTTGTTTAAATACTTTATTTTTACCTCCCGCCACATCCTATAAAGGAGGTACAGGACATTTTAGGGTCCCTAGAATAAGATTTTAATAGTTTTGCGATGTATGTGTCTGTCTGTCTGTATGTCTGTGTGGATCTCTGGAGTTACGGTTTCTCAAAAACTACTAAACTGATAATTTTGTATATATCAATTGTGTACCCCCTTTGGAAGAGCTGATTAGTTTTGGTGATAATCCAATAATCGGAATCGGTAATTTACTTGAAACCCTATCAAGTTATTTTAAATGTCTCAGTAAATGATGGTTAAATGAAAATTTTTGTTACTAGAATAATATTTAAAATATCATTATCTTCAATGGGGTCTTTCACCATTTTTTTTTAAATATTTTTTATGAAACTTTATCTAAATTGAAGACTATCTACACTTTTAAAAAGTCTTAATTGTTATTCATTAAGCCACAATGATTTTTTTAAAAATGTTGTGACGTCATAGTAGAGGTGTTGCTGGATCTAAAACAGAAGAAATTAAATAATTTTTGTTACATAAATGTTCTATTTTATTGTAATAATAATAATAAAATAAGTAAAAAAATATATGACTACAATTATTTACAATCTGTACTGTTTTAGATCCAGCAACACCTCTACTATGACGTCACAACATTTAAAAAAAAATCATTGTGGCTTAATGAATAACAATTAAGACTTTTTTAAAGTGTAGATAGTCTTCAATATACTAGTTTCATAAAATAATATAAAAAAAAAAATTGTGAAAGACCCCATTCTTGTTTAAAATATTTTTCTCTTACTGTCTCTATTAATGAATTACAGCACATTATAGAATAGTATATTCTACAACAAGTAATGGAATGGAATGGCAAATATTCCACACGTGCAAAAAATGCGGGATATGCCATTCTGTTACAAGTTGTAGACTATACTTTCTATAACAAGATTTTGGAAATTATACAAAAAATACAAATACAAAACTGTTGAAAACGTCAAACTCAAATAATAGTTATTTGTTTAACTAGGCATCAAAATACCAGATTTACAGCAGAGGCTGCCGTTTCATTGACAAGGCGAAGCCGAGGTAATGAATGCTGCCGAAGCTAGAAATTTGTGTTTGATGCCGAGTTGAACACATAATTTTTTTGCCGATTTGAAATTAATGTTAATTTAGTGATTATTTAATATATCGTATATATTTTGAAGGTTATTGCTGTCAAATTAAGTTGCCATGCATGAGTTGAGCGGTTGCTATGTATTTATTGACGGTTGCTATGCGTTGGTTGAGCGGTTGTTATGTAAAATATTTTTACAGCCTAGGCATAAAAGTGGCATTTTGCAGACTGTTAGCAGTCCGTGAAGTGTCATCTTTAATGTCAATCTGCAAAAAATACATTTAAAACAAACAAACGTAACCAGAGTAACTGAATCAAGATATTTCATATATCGCGTTAATATGCGGCTCTGATTCGTCGAAATTATTCCATACGCGGCGTATGGAATGATAGTTGTTCCAATCAGTTTTTCAATGTAGAATGTATAGTTTCCAAACAGTGTTATAAAAATTTAATTTCTTGATAGTGGTGGTCCGTGTTCTTGTATTGTTTGATATGAAATCTGTGGCGGGAGGTATTGTGGTGTCCACAACAGGTTTTTTTTACTTGTTTTCCTGACGAAGACCTAAGAGTAATTTGAAAAAATAGTTGGTACCATGAACTTTGTTTTTGGGTGTTTCAAGAGAAGTGTTAACCAATTTAAACTCCCCAAAAACCGGGAAATTTGTTGGTTTCAGTTTTTGTTTACGCTGATCCTACTACTCGTATGCCAGCATCCCATTTTTTTCGAAGCCAATATTAGGTTTGATTATAAAGTAGAGTTTAATCTGATGTGCCCAGTACATTACATCTCACCATAGAGCGTAGATTTTTTTTTTATTAAATTATACACCTATAAGCATATGTAAACCAAAAAACTGTTCGGAAGGACAGTGCCGTATTTTATATTTTGCAAAATAAAAATGACAAATATCTAGTTAGAATAAAAATACTATGTTATTAAATTGGGAATAAAACTCTGTCGTGGGCACCACAATACCTCCCGCCATAGATTTCTTATTGAACAATGCAGAAACACGGGCTACCACTACACTGATAAAAATGTTTTCTTGGAATAAACAGATTTCGCTTAAATGAAGAGAAAAATTGATTTGAATAGTGCCAATCCGATTTCGTTTTCATTGAAAACTTTTGTAGGTTTAATAAATATTTTTGTATGGAAATTAATTTAGTTTTGAAGGAACATTTCAAAGTATTCAACTCAGACTCATTATGGAAATGAAGTAGTTTGAATAGAAGTAGTTTTAATTCAAAGTAATATCGTTTTATATAATAACGTTTTGTTAAAAATCAAAACGATTTTCTTTCAATACAGAAAAAAGAAGATAAATAAAATTTATATTCAAAATTAACATATTTTTGAATTGAACCTAATCATCTATCGAGAAACGCTTAACCCTTCAAAAAATTGAGTTTTCATTTATGACATTTTTCAATCGTTGTTGTTTTGTTTTTATCAAAAAGCATAGTTTTGCAGATTTATTTAAACGAAAATGTCAAAATATAATTTTTCTTTAACGTGTTTAATTCGTAAATGGTGACAGTAAGATAAAAATGTTTCAAACAATAATTGTAGTTAATAATATTTGAAACATTGTTCTCATAACAAAAATTGTCAAAAAATCATAATTTACTCAGATATTTTAAAATAATTTGATAGGGCTACAAGAAACTACCACTTCCGTTTATTGGATTATCACCAAAAACTAATCAGCTTTTTCAAAGGGGATACAATTGGTACAAACAAAACATCAAAATTTTCAGTTGACTAGTTTTTGAGAAACTGTAACTCCAGGGATCCACGCAGACTGACAGACTAATAGACTGACAGACAGACACACCACACAAATAGACATCATCGCGAAACTATTAAAATCGTATTCAAGGTACCCTAAAACGTACTCATCCACTGAAAACTCACTACCGATTTTTTAAGCATAATCCCTATAGTTCCATTTCAGTATGTGACTAGATTTCTTATTAACCACTAACCTATTCCACTTTGAAATATACTTTTTTCACGAGCGGAGGAGTAACTCGGTTTCTATGATACCAAAATCATAATTAAAACAGCCAATTTTATATCTACGGGAGATTTGTGCGCTTTCCTCTCCCGTTGCGAGGAAGAGTGTTCAAATACATAATATGAAAAATGAACAAAATTAATCAAGTCAAAGGTAATTATCATAAATTATATTACGATTCAAATAATTTTGAAACCCTCTAAAAACCAACCAACCAACCAAATTTATACATATTCCTTATATTGATTTTATGGTTTTTCAGATATCCCATAACCGACAGTTGTCATTTTAATATGGGGGTAGTGACTTGACATCTAGTAACCGCACTTACAAATATATATCTTACCGAGATCTGCGAAAGCAAAGTGCCACACCGTTAACGGGTAAATGGTAAAAATTTAGCCTTAATCATCACAAAAAATAAATAAAAAGGAGTAATTTAATTTTCTTTAAATATAAAAATATATTTTTTTCTTATTGTATAAATATTTAAATAACGATTTCATCATGTTACGGGTATAATTAAATAATGAACAGAGACATAAAATGATTAATTTGTGCCCGTTTCTTCTTCGCAAATATTTACAAAATGTTAATAAAATAAAATCCAATTTGCCGCTCTCAAAAGATTTGCAAGAATCAATTAATTTTGTAAATATTTCCATTTACTGTTAAAATTCAACAAAAATTAATTAATTTGTGTACCGAGATATTTTCCAGTTGAATTTGCAACCAGACATAGTCTTGAACGAATTTCATTGCACTGCTGTTGATGAGAGTGAAAATATTGTTCACATAAATGGAATTCATGTATTATAATTAATAATAAATTAATTTACATTTCGCAAATAATGGAGCATGCGTAAATATTTCATAATCCCACAGAAGAGGCTTACCCGGCGGTGACAGAATTCAGAAACATTTAAAATCATTTCGTTTTATTATTCTGAATAATTAATATGTACATGCCACCATGCCAGCGGAATTGCAAATTTATCCATTTACTTCTTTTCTTAATTGTTATTTACCGTTAGCGCTAGAGATTAACAAATAATTGTTGTAGATGCAAACATTACACCTATAGGGTAATTCTGCCTCTTATAAAGCTCTCTAGAGCATTTTGTTGGAGTAGATCAATCTCCGTTTCTTTTCCTTTAAATCCTTGTAGATAGGTTTATCCACATTTTCGGTTCTTTTGTTTTATGCCTGTTTTACACTAGCCAATTTATTGGTTATTGGTCAATAAATTGTTAAAATGTTCTTGACATTTTATTGTTTTGTGTAACACAACACTTTGCGTCAATTTTTTCTTCATCCATATATCGAACAATTTATTCAACAATTAGAACACGTTTATTTTCGACAATTTTTTAGGGAATTCTAGGGGATTTTAGTCATTGTCAACCAGTCTAACTTCTTAGTGTTGTTTATTAAGGGAAAATAGTGTACAATTTTACTAGAGAAACCTTAAAGATTCGAATATCTTTTTATGAACAATATCAATAAACAAAAATATTAATAACTTGAATCGAAGAAGTTGTAGGTTCTCGGTGAAACATTATTTTAAGAAATTAAAATATTATTAGCATAGGTGACAGTTGATGTTGTGTTAGTATTACTGAAATTGACGGGAAACTTGATGCGTGTAAAACTAACGACAATATTTTAATTCTTGGCAATTTATTGACAAGAAAACTTGACCAATTTATTAAACTTGGCCAGTTTTTAATTGCTGCTGTTTTAAATTTTCTATGTCCTTTAACCATGTTGGTCCGTTGCCTCGTCTTCTTCTTTCTCCTGGTCGCCATTATACTACTGATTTAAATGCAATTTTTCTTCTGCTCTCTATATATTTGTCCAAGACATCTGACTATCTTTTGCTTAATCTTTTTCACTATGTCTTCCCCTTCCAACCCTTATTCTATTTCGTAGTTCATTCTTATTCTGTTTTCGTTTTCTAAAGTATTTATTAATTCTAATAGTAATTATTTGTTTTTGTGGAAAGACCTATTTTTCAATCTCCTATCTTCTCTCCTCTGTTTCCATAGGTTTCTTTCTTTCTACTACTATTTCCCGCAACATCTCTGTCATTATCTATATATTTATTATGAAGAACCCAATACACTTAACAATAAATGACCTCAAACCTGTAAGGTTTTTGATTAATTCAACAGAACACAAAGTAAAAAAGGTTGAGGAACACTGATATAAATGTACCCAAGCCTGAATGTGGTACTCTGATCAAAGCAGATCCCGATTTGAGGTATTTTTACGCGAGTAGTTCCGACAAAAGATATTATTCATATTATCATTTTGTGTGTAGAAATTGGTGAGGAAATATTGCAATAATGAAGTAATGTATTTATTTTGAAATAAATTTCCTCAACAAGCTGTTATTCAATACAAACAACTGACTTAACAGGGGTTAACTATTTTAATCTCTGAAGCAATGAAAAAACAATTATGCCTCTTGTTTCATACGTAAGATCGAATAAAAAACTTAATAGATGTTTGCGTACAAACATAATTATTTCATCTCATCTCCTGGTGCAGCCCAGAACTCAGTGGAAACTTAGTTGTCAATCAGAATCTTCGCACTGGCCGTGTTAGCATGGATAGGACACATCATCAATTGAAGTATTTAATGGCGCGAGTTGTAGATGAGTTCAGAGATATAACACGTGTTAACCGTTTTCACCTTGACCACAACCTCCGAATTCTTCACTAATCATTGATAACATTACTGCTAAATGCTTGTAGGTATCGACCGATTGCCCTAATAATACACGTCTTTAGTACAGTACTACCTACCCTGAACTAGAGCACGGCAATATCGACAAATACGAAGCAAACCATGAGATTTAGTAGGCAGTTGCCAATTTCAACTTTACCCTAGTGGTTCCTCTTTCACTAACATCTCAGGGGGCAATAATTAGACTTCTGCTATATATCAGTTGATCTATCTACATTGCTGGACAAAACAATCTGGACTACTTTCTTATATATGTAAATATAGAATAGATGTTTCAAGAAATTCCTAAGGTGTACCAGACTTGATATGAATAGCGATGATAATATCAGAGAAGAAATATGAATATTTAAAGTTAACAACAACATTAAAACTACAACACAAAATGACAGCAACATTTACAAAGAATTGATAAGGATGGATGCCCAAAATCAGCAGTCCAATACTAACCTAAAAGCAAAAGAGTTATTAGACGATCAAGAGAGAGATGGATTGTTGAGCCAGGACAGGACACAAGGCCTAGTCTTTGACCGAACATGATGATGTTCATTTATATGTTTAATTACAAAAATACAGAGGATATCAAAAACCTCGTCTACATGTCTCTTCAAATATATCATGTACAGTGAAGACCAAAATAGGTAAATGGCCTGATAATATAGATTCCCTTAAATTAAATGATACCAACCTCGAAAGAATTGTAATAACTATAATAAAAAAACTGACAATAGTACAAAGTTTTCTGAATGTTTCAAGCAGACATTACACAATGAAGCTTTTCTTTTGAAGTGATTTTAAAATGACATTTGATAGTTAATTCGCCTATTGAAAAACATACATAGAGGTAATGCGGTAAGGCAGCAATGTACAAGTGTACAGCCAAATTTTTTAGGAAATTTTAAGCAAAAGTATCGCTTATTCTTTTTGTCAATTCATCTATCTTTCTTACACTTACGTCATTGTGCGAAAAACTTTATCGTGTAATGCACGCTTTAGTACAGCTCTCTTCTGTGACACCTTAAATTTGATATTATAATCGACAAGATTCAATTAACTATTTAAAAAGGAAATGATGATCGTTCAAAACTAATTTTTGTTTTTTAAATTCAAGTGTTTATGGAGATACTTTGAATTTGATACCAAACTCAAAAGGGTTTAATCAATATATTACGTGTAATTTTCAAAATTTAATATTAAATATATAAACACCGGAAATAGAGAAAATTGCAAATAATATTCCGAATGACATTTTTTTTTGAAACTTTTTTGACATATGATTTAGTATTCTAAATAAATTTATTTTATTGTTCTTTGTGTCCAATAAACTTCCACGGTTTTATAATTATTGCAAAAATAAACTCATTTCCTTGAATTGTCATGAAATTTAGAATTATGAAGATTTGTTACTTTATCTTTTCTCGTTCGTGAGTTATAGAACATATGGACACATATCCATCTACACAGACGTCATTGAGATAACTGTCAAAACATTGGCTAATATTATAATACGTATATCAAAGTATTTGATGGAAACGTGAATGTATCTAGAGATGCTTAATTGAGTGTGTATAATGGTGTGTTAGTTCCTATATAGATTGAAAGAATGTTGTTAAAAGAGCGGGGTGGTTTGGCCATTTCGAAAGGTTTATGAAACTAATATATGCGGGCGAGTTTGAGGGTGAACGTTTGCTTGGGCGTCCAAGGAATAAATGGTTTGTTGCATGAACGAATAATGGATGTGGACGAGGTAAAAGTGGTGTGCCAGATTAGGAATGTTTTTCTGTTGTCGCTGTTATTTCAGGATTCGTGCTATCCCCACTGAGTGGGATTTAACTTGATGTTATGTATGTATGTCACTTATCAAAATCTGCTTTTTGAAATAGCACTAGAAGAATTAACCAATTACAATCTTACTTCCAAATAGTACAAGACAAAGAAATCCAATAAAGATGGATATTTCTGACGATTATTTCAAGCGTCAAGCACTCCTCCATCACGGAAGACATCTGCAGACATTTGCGTGCAAATGACGAGGGCTTAATTGTGTTGTGAATGCGGGGGCGGCGGACATCGCCTTCGGCCAAAACCACCGCCGCCGCCGTAGCTAGAATGTTGCGGAACACGAAAACTGATCATAGGGGCTTAGTAATTACGTTAGCATGGGACACGGGACATGGGACGGGTTCCCTACACTTGATAACCCACAATCCAGAGCCGGATTTCATACTTTATTGCTTCTGCAGGCGGAGATTCTTTACTACACAACAATATGACAAGATCAACAGAGTATTTTTTGTATTTATTAAAGAATAAATTGGCCAAGTTTTTCTGTTAATAAATTACCAAGAACAAAAATCAGCTGTCACCTATGCTACTAATATTTTTGGTGCAAGCTATACGCATAAAAATGACAACTAACTTACGCATAAAAAGTTTGACTGATTGGCAGACTAAAAACCTTTAGAATTCCTTAAAAAATTGTCGAAAAATAGAACATGTTCTAATGCGTCAATAAATTGACAAGAAAACTTGGCCAACTTATTGACCAATAAATTGCATCTTCTAAAAGAGGCATAAAAATAATAAAATAAATGAAAAATTTTGCAATTAAAAAATGGCCACTCGTCGTGTTTTCGAATTCCACCAAAGAGCATGGTCGTTTGGGTTCACATAAATTCACAATCACCCACTTATTAAGTTTTGTATTGGTTTTAAAATTCTTGAACGACATTAGATATTTGAGGAGTTGCAATAGTTTCAGACGTGTTTTTAATTTGATCAAATTTAGCAGGTTTCCTGTACATATATTCAATATTTCATTTATTGGGTTTTGTTTTTTAACTCTACGTGGCTTAGTCATTTTATTCATAGCTATTTTATTTTCCTTACTATGTCTTCACCTTCTAGTTCATGTTCTATTTCATGGTTCATATGTAATCTATTTTGAAAACTGAGAAAAAGAAGAAGAGGAAGGCCACAATAAAGATGAATAAAAGAAGTAGGAAAGGACCTACATACAATAGGAATTATAAATTTGTTAGAAACATTTACAGATAGAAAGTGTTATTTGAAAAAAAGAAGAACTGAAGAATGATCATCTCGGAACAAACATTAATTACCGTGTTTTAATTTCGAAGCTCACCATTGGGATCTCGAAAACTATAAGAGCTACGACTTCAGGTAAATTAAACAAAAGTTGCCACACTAGTAGGTCAATTTAATGACATTTTGGTTTTCTCAAAAAATGTATAATTTTCTAGATACGGATAAAAAATTAATTTTTGTTGATTTTTTCATTTGTTTTCAATAGTAAAATATATCATAGTAAAATAACTTTTTTTATTTCAATAACGTAACTTTGCACGCTTCTAATAATACTTTATGTGAAATTAATTAAATGCTAATTTTTGTTCTCCTGGAGATGAGTTTATGAATTAATTTTACAGTAACAAGCCAAGTTACATTTTAATTAACAAATAAAATATTATATTCGCAAGCTTGCTTGTGTTCCAAATAAGCACTATAAGCATTCGTGGAAAGACTGCCTTCCCGCACTTGATATGTACACAACTATTTTGTTTAGATACCTGAATTAAAAAGAAAATTAAACATCAACCTCATGATTGTTCGAAGCGGGTGGCGATACATTTAATTTCCATGGTCCACGTTACCTCGGCGCTATTTCCTGTCACCTTTTGGTGGCAGCTCCGCTTAGCAGACAACTCCGTCTCTGTACATCCGCAGACGAGAGGGATAGTGCGTGTGCGTGTGTACAGCTACCGGCGGATCGTTCGTCGCTCGTCGCTCGTTAGTGAATTAGGCTCCTAATCATACGTATGCAATGCAATTTGTATGTGCCTCGGCTCAGTTGTACACCAGCAGGCCGACCGGTCCGATATAATATGCTAATCATACTTAATTCAGAACAGCGCGTATGAAATTTTGCAATTGATATTAATGATTTGCGGGGTGTCACCGCCCCCGGCTCGGGGATGAGACGCAATTACTTTAGCCCTCGTCTCAGAATGGGTGCACTAAGAGTACACCCGGAAATGGATCAAATGGCGCGATGATATATTTATTTATTTATTTCATTTAAAAATAAAATTCTGAACGCTTACAGGGTGTTATATATATTTAGTTCAAATATATACACACATTTTTAGTAATAATATAACAACAATTTGACAAATTTTTCGAAAACATGTTCCCTGGAAGGATATTGCCAAATGGCAACAAGTTTGAGAAAGAAACTGGATAATTATTTTCAAATTTTAGAACTCTCAAACTATGTGGGGTAAATACCTCCGTGGTAACGCATCGGATTGTGGATTGTGAGATCCTCTGTTCGAATACCACACCCGATAATTTTACACCTGTAGATCCCCCTTCACTAATACCTTCTGAGGGCTTGACTTGATGATTGGTAATCGCAATTCATGCGCAAAAATATATCACTTCCCGAGATTTGCGTAAATTGAGTGCCACACCTATAAAGGATAATAGGCATGATCTTATTTATTTAGAGGAAAGTAACCTAATATGAAAGAAGATCTTAATATGGAATACCGCCATTTACCATTGCACGAATTAAAGACGTTTATTATTAATCATAATCACTAATCAGTCATACATTTACGCTTATCTTAGTAACAGTCTTATGTTTAAAAATTGATTAACAGTGTAATAATTGTTTAAAAATTTAAATAACAATAGGAGAAAGGGCGATATTCCATATTAGGATCTTAATCCATATTTGGTTACTTTCCTCTATTATTGAAAAACGATCATTCAAAACTAATTTTTAATCTTTAAGTCCAACTTACTTTCCTCGTGAGACCTTCGATGCCAAAATAATTATATATTTAAAAAAAATATCATTACGTTTTTTATCCATTTTGGGTGTGGCACAGACTTCAGTAAGTGATATATGTTTGTACGTGAAGTGCGGTTCCCAGCCGTCGAGTCGCGCCCTCCAAAGATGAAAACTGTCGGCTATGAGATTCGAACTGAGGATCTCATGAAAATGATCTTTTCTCGTTCATATGTTATTGCAGATACGGACACACAAATGTCCTTGAGAAAGTGGTAAAACTAAATCTTCCTGCTTTATACTATTTATAAGAAAATTCCCACCTGTCTCAATTATTAGTTACAAAATTCAGCTATGAATTAAAATTATTTTTAATTAAAAAATGTCATGTTACACTCGTGTATATTAAGACATATCATAACTTACATTGTACAGTCTGAGTAGTGGAAATACATGACAAGGGACCAATTTAAATGTCATTGGTGTTAATGACGCCAAGATGGGAAGGGTGCCGCTCTGATACACCAACACAATTATGTTTACTTGTGTGTGTACGCGTACATGTCCAGTGTATTCGTAGCTTCACTTTCCCCTATCAACCCTGGCGCTGTGTTCACACTTGTTTTAGCATTTGTCACCCGGCGATGTGCAACTGTTCACCCGGAAAATAACGTTTCATACGTGTTTGCCATTTGGTGTTCCACTACAATAATATTATTATTGAAGTTAAATCTCTGTTTTTCATTCGTTTCAAATGTAGTAAAAAGATTATTCGAAAGGAATAAGAAAATATTTTGGAACATGATAGTGTAGTTCCCAACCATTGTAAATTATTTGACCGTTAAATAAAAAGATATTTTGAAAATTCACCGTTTTGAATTAATACACGTAATTCTTCAAATTTTGATCTATAAAACAGAGGAAGCCATATCTTCAATTCATAGATTTCTATAGCATCTCTTATGAGTCTGCTGTTGTCACATTTCGATTGTACTATATTCTTTGTTTCTTCAAAATTTATTCAATTTTATAATATTTCTCAGGTTGGTTAAAACGAATGGTTTGTGTTCTGTAATTTTTGTTGTTATTGTTCTGCTAGTCTGTCTGTTCAATGTAACATTTTCCACATTCACATGGAATTTTGAAAAGCGGGAAAAATATATTTCGCACTCTTTAACATAAGTTATAATTTGAGATGTGAAGCAAAATATACTAAGTTGTTATTTTTTGACAGTAGTCTTTACATTATTCAAAAATCTATAGAATATAAATATAGCCTATAGGGGTTTCTGTGATACTTTTTTTTAAGACCCATAGTACAGAAAATACATTGTAATAAATAAATAATTGTATGTAATGCAGAATAGTTTAATAAACATTAATTTTAATTTGATTGCTATATCGTAAAATACTAACATTTAATTCCATATGGACCTTATTGCATGCATTTCTAAATTGTGAGCAAAATTGTATTTACACTTTTACTGGAAAGTAATGGTAAAAAGATACAGCAATATAAAAAAAATAGCATTGAAACCCCTATACGCCACGTTTCAATTCTACACCCGGTATATTGCCTATTCATATTTACTAAATCCAAAAATTACTTATTTTTTCTAAAATATATTTGCTGCAAGTATATAATGTAGATAGACTCAAGCAATTGTAGAACCTCTAGGCATTAGGGTCATCTATGAATTCTCGTGAAGAGGGTGATTATAACGGTATTCGCACGACAATGGGCCTAGCATAAGGGATGAGGGTGCTTCATCTGAGTGTGTGTGTGTAGCATTGTAAGGGTTCTGGGTGCATAAGTGCACCACTCTGCAACACCCGCCCTAAACCCTACAGTGGCGTGTGAGAGCACTTGTTGATTACACAAAAAAAAATGTTGCTCAAGATCATTAAACTATTGCAGTATTTCAGATCAGAATATCTTTGGTTAACAATGTTAGTAAAGTGAGATCATCCATCATCATCCCACATATACCCATATGTTTCCAACACCAGTATCATTATTAGGAGTTGTAATTTGTTGGAATTGCACGCGTAAAATATATCAAATCGAGATCTGCTCCAAGTAGAGTGCCACACTCCGACATGTATACACACACGGATTGACGATATATTTGTATTTTTATCAAATACAAACATTTTATTTGTCAGCCGGGATCAAACTCACCAAAGGCGGTTTTTTTCTTATTATTACATTTTAAGATCTGTGAAAAGAAAAGTCGTGTCTGCGTAACCTAATAATGCAATCACAATAGCTGAAATGACATTAATTCAATAAAAACTGTTCGTAACAACATTAATTTTAGGTTTATGGAAGGAAAATCAAATCAAAGAACAACTGTCGTAGTTTGACAGTTATTTGAAACATAACCTTAAAATATTACAACAATAAATTTTCATTTTCAAATCTAATTCCTTTATTTCTTTACTTGTTCTTAGACTGCTTCCTTCTTGGGTAATATAATTTGAATTTGAAGTAAGAACAAAATTGATTTTTAAATAAAATAAATATATCATCCCGCCATTTATTGGGTACATACACTCTGCTGTCGGAGATTTCACAATGACGTTTGTGAGGGTGGATGGATGTGTGTCTGTGTTCAATAACATACCAACCAGAAAAGATACAGTAACGAAATTTCATAACTGTAATGTCTCATGACAATGCTCAAAACTGAGTTGATTTTGTTCTTAGTTACAAATCCGGTGAAACAGTCTTCGGTTATTAGAAAAAACAACGCGGCACCAGAGAGATTCTAACTGGTATTTTTTTTTTTAAAGGTATAGAACTTTAAAATGAAATACAATACATAAAAATTGTGATAATTGCAGCGGGATAGATTAGTGTTTGAATACGATTTCTGAAAGTTGGATGCCGTGGTTGGCTCAAATAAAGCACAATTTGGAAGTCTAATTTTCGATAACTCTTTTAAGCACCTGGGGCCGTATATCGGCAAAAACGCGATGGTTAGTTTCCATGTCGTTTCTGGTTTATCGACATAGACTAGCAGCTTCAAATATCTCCGCAGAAAATGATCATAAGATCTTGGAGGCCAATTCTCAAGTTCATTATATGCACTCATCGAATATGTTGCGCTGTGTCGTCTTGTTGAAACCACTGCTCTTTTACATTAATATCATTCAATTGGGGGACGAAAAAGTCAGTAATCATGGTTCTATAGCGATCTCCATATACTGTAACGTTCTGAAAAGAAATATGGACCAATGATTCCATCAGCGCGTAAATCATACCAAACAGTAATTTTTTGTTTATGTAACGCCGTATCAACAATGACTTGTGGATTTGTTTCACCCCAAAGACAAAGACTTGTTGACGTAGCCATTCAATACAAAATGAGCCTCATCGCTGAATAAAATTTGTGAAATAAATTTGCACAATTGCACATTTAAGGTGAAGTGGTCAACTTGTTGCACCCGAGTGTGATTAAATATCTGATATTGCAATATCTTGCCAACCGGTAGATTCAAACCGCGGCTAAACGCTTCAAGTGTCAATATACAAACATGCATTAGATTCCGACGTTAAATTCATCGCAGTCGCATCAGGGCCAGCCGAGATTCCAATGACAATTCGCACTACAAACTGAGAGTAATATACACTGTTAATATAATCAGGTCCGGTGCCGGTCGCGGTGTGATAAACTGATCAACATGTCGCCAGTCAGGGGGACCGTACACCGTACTCTGGACTGTCACCAGGAAGCCATCCATTAGTGCGGGGCATCGGGCATCTCCTGTACGCCACCACATGCACACGGACACACGCACACTCGCGCGCAGAGACTGCACGACGCACTGTCATTGACAAGAATTGTAACCAAATATACTAAATGAATCGCTCGAATTATGTTGTTGGTTGTTTATGAAGGCAAATGTAATAAGCGTCACAGTGAGGATGAAAACGCTTTTGTGGATGATGTGTTATTTATTCAATTATGCTTTGAAATTGCCTCGTGATTAGATTAGGATTAGAAGGTTGGAATCGGCTTGTCCGAATGGAGCTCTATCTAAAATATTTGATGGTAAATAAATTACCTGTTTGAGAAACAACGTAGGTCAAAAGGAAAACTTTTAGGAGACCAGAAAACTATCCCACATGTAACTGGTTAATGAAAAATAATTATTTATTTTCAAAATTTGACAAGTAATATTTGCAATATTATTCTATGAAGGATTTGCGTCTGAGTGAATAATGACCATAATCCCGAATATAATACTGTACTTTTTCTCCTCCCGAAAATTCGGAAATCACTTAGAAAATGATCGAAATTCGTTGAAAATACACGCTAAAAAACGTCAACATAAAAATACCTAATGACAACTGACTACATGTCAACTGTTAGACGGCCGTTATTTGGTTATCCACGTCACGTCTTTAAAATAAGCGTTAATTATGGATTCTGGCTCTGTGATTGGTCGAGAAGAGTGAATTATGGGTACTATAATAAAATAAAAATAAATAAATATATCATCACGCCTTTTACCCATTACGGGTGTGGCACTCTGCTTACGCAGATCTCGGTAAGTGATATATTTTATCGTATGAAGTGCGGTTACCAGCCGTCAAATCATAGCCCCCAAGGATGTTAGTGAAGGGGGAACCACAGGGGTAAATTTAAATTTGTAACTGTCGGCAGTGGGATTCGAACTGAGGATCTCACGATCCACAGTCCGACACGTTACCACGGAGCTATTTACCCCATGGGTACTATAATTAATGGAAAAAATTGAAATAATGGGGATATATTTATACAGAAGTAGAAAAATGAATTATTTCATTGCTATAGCTACTACTAGCATCAAACTATTATGAAAATACTTACCTCGTTAAGTGGTAAAAATGCTAAAAAATACCGGTGTGAAATTAGCAAAAATTTAATTTAGAAGAAAAAGTTATTAAAAATATTGTTGTTTCCGTCGAGTTCTCTCGGTGGTTAAATTTATGTACTTATTTCTGTTACACCCAGTATTTTTGCGCGTGCAGTTCTGTCACACAACAACCCCCTAAGATATAACAAAGGGGAGAGGAGCCAGAGGGGATATTTACTACTAAAAAAATTGGTTATACATATTTTATATAAATTTGCATCAACAATAAAAATAAAATTTGTTGTACAAATCAATAAATTAATTAAAAACATGATAAATAGCAGGGATAAACTAACATTTAATTAATTTTAAATTTGAAAATATCAGTAAAAATTAGTTATTAAAATGCAATCATTATTTGTTGGAAAATATTTCGCTAAAAACATTTTATCGTATTGCATTTCCCTACAGCAGAATGCAACACTGATAATACTATAAATATCCCTATGTAAATAATTCTATTTATCAAATATTAATCAAGTCATTATTAAAATTAATAGAGTTACTGTAAATTAACAATTCATTAAAACTGATTAGGATTATGATGTTTACATGTGTTCACATATTACTAAAACGTCACTCAACGGCCAGCAGACTTCGCAGTATATTACCAGTAACGGACTGGCTCAAATGCAGTTTTTAACTTATGGTATTATATTTTTAGAGTATATCCCGGTAAAATTGAATTTATTCAAAAGTAATCACTTTTTTGTATAATTTATATTATAGTACAATAATAAATTACAATAAAAAATGATAACAAATTTTAAATATTTAAAATTGCAATTTTTACGTGACGTTAAACGCCCTTGAAAATTGTAATGTCACGGCGCCTATTGCTCACGTCATTTCTTATACGTCTGGTATAAAAAACAAACATTTGAACATTTTTATATTTTGATTGCAAGTATGTGTTGTTATGACCAATTTTCTACAAATGCTTGATAATTATTAAACGAACTAATGACACACTCACAGGTTGATAGTGACAATCATGAGCACGTGCTAGTTTATGCTGAAGTTAGTTGTAGGCGTTGTGACGTCACAGCAGTTCATTTAAAATTTGATGAAATAAAAATAAATCATATCTCACTTAACTAATATTTATTTTTAATTAAAATTTCATGTTTGTGTTTCTAGTGACTTAAACTAATGAAAAAAAAAAAAAATAATAAATAAATAATAATAAACAGAATGGCTGGTACCACGATCTCTGTTTTTGGGTTTTAAGAAACTTGTTTAAGCTGTACAATATTCTAAAATTATTTTATGAAAATGCTTCAAATAGAAGCCAAAGCCTGCAAATAATTTAAAAAAATGTGTTTACAACTTGTTTTTTCAACTGTCTTCTTATCAAATTTCTTAGCAACCAGTGATTGCTGACTTTCCTATTGCAAAATTTGTAGGCTTTGGAGTGTTTCAGTTAAATTTTGATTTCGTTGATGAAAATAATTTTGTTCTTTACAAAGGATATTGTACAAACTTCTTGCGAGAAGACGTTATCGATGCATTCGCTCAATGCCTTAACTAAGCACTCCAGTGGGAAGACTATCTTCCTGAACTTGGTATGTAAATAACAATTGAACACCTAGTTCGTTTTAAATATTTGTTTTAAAGCAGAAAAAACTTTGAACTCTAGGTACAGATTAACTAATAAATAATCACAGCGCGCATCTAATGCCCTGCGGCGAAACCATGAACTAAGTTGCGATTTCTAGTACAGCCCTGATAGGTTCGCCGCTGCGCAGTTGTTTTCCAAATCGTTTCTAAATCAGAACAGGACATAATTCTGTATTAACTCATCGCGAGTGTAAGAAGTATCAGTTGTAGTTAAATTCGATTAGTAAATTGATAAAAACAACAGTTTAATTAGGTTGTCAGAGGGACCCGGGCTTGCTCGCGTCGCTTGTTATAGAGACATATCGCCTTTCACTTGTTTTATTTTTTGTTTCTTAATTTTATCTCTACCCGTATATGTACACTATAAAATGATTAACTGTTCATTTGGACTTCTTCTTTGTCGGCTGGTGGTGATTTCAATTGGCTTATGTTTTATACTTTCTTTATTGCGCTCTGCTGCCAATGTCATATTGATTTAATTCTTCATACCAGCGATAATTAAATTATCACTGATATAAAATAACGAAAGCATTTAATACATTTATAGATCTAGAGGAATCGTTCGAAGGGGTGAAAAGAGAAAAACTATGGAATATTCTTCGTTAAAGCAGAGGAGTTCACCCTAAATTAGTTAATGCTATAGAAAGGTTATACATAATGTACATTAAATTTGACCAGTGATAGAACTCGTCTAGAACAACAATATTTCTTAATAACTTTTTTCCTAAATCTTATAGTTTTTAAGTTAAAATTCTTTAAAGATTTGATACAAATTTGGTTACCCGCCAATGGAGATCATTATGCAAGAATGTAGTTCAAAGCTCAGCAAGTTACATATATGATACAGAAACCTAAGACCAATACAAATATCAGTAGTGGTTTTAGCAGAGAATGAAGAAAATATGCTATAGTTTTTAAATATATGGAATAAGCGACTAAGAAATATGATATGAAAATTAATGCTAAAAAGACAAAATTTATAGTAGTGGCAAAAAAGAAACAAACACTATGAAACATGGCTATTAATATTGGAAAAATAGAACAAGTCAATAAGTTTTAATATCTTGAAATGATAATAGAAAATAATGGTAAACAGAACATTGATATTAATGAAATAAAAGACAAGCCGGCAAGAATGTTTCAAGCAATGAAAGACAGTTTCATAGGGAAAAAAGAAATTAGTACGACAAGAAAAGTAATAGTATGTAACACTATATACAGATCTATTGACATACGGTAAGACATGGGTACTGTCTCAAAGAATGAAAAGCAGAATTCGGGCATTGGAAATGAAATATCTAAGAAAAGTACAAGGAATAAACTACCATGGTGAGGCCATATGATCGATTGATGTCCGGTTGCATCAACGTTATTTAAATTTTAAACTTGGTTTAAATAAATAAAAGCAAATCGAACTTGTATGTCATATGGAGAAATTGACATTGATGTCAAAAATTAGATACGCTTTTATTTATTTAAACCAAGTTTAGAGACCGGTACGGCAAATGTGGTGACAAACGTGAAGGAAGAGAGGGATCATCAAAACTCTGAAGAAGAGGAACTGCAGCTTGTACGAAGGATGGTGATAAATAAGTAAAATTTCTGCATCCAATACTACGGCAGAAGGGCTCTTATTCAAACAATACATACTCGTACTGATATAAAATAATTCCAAGATGAACTGTATCTTCATTTACAATTCTCGTTAGGTTTGGTCGTAGTTTACGATATGTGGTTATAGTTACATTCAGAGATGAGTTGTATTCTGCTATTCTACATATTTAAATGAATAGAACCGGTAATGGAATTATATAATAATTGTGCGAAACTTAATGCTAGCGTTAAAATTATTCACAGAGCAAAATTTGTTTAAGTACACTTATCATCACATCTAATTTAGATCCCAGAAATGTTTCTTCACAACAGAATTTGAAAATATAAAATGTATATTGGGTAAATAAATATATTATCACAGCATTACCCATTTTCGGCGTGGCACTTTTCTTTAGCAGATCTCGATAAGAGATATATTCTACGCGTGAACTGCGGTTATCAGTTGTCAGTTGTCAATTCTTGATCCCTCCTTTTATGTTCTATAGTCCGATGAGTTACCACGGAGCTATTTACTTGTATAGAATGCAGTTTTTCGCTTACAAAATAAACACTTGACTCTCTCATATGTATATGTATTAATTTCATTGTTTAATAATAAATTAAATTTGACACATATAAATTTCAAATAATATTCATCTAACACTTAACACAACCGCTTGCTTCGTAATGCGGGAAGAAATTAATAAGGTATTATTACTGTACTGTAAAATGACATTTTTTTTATTATGAAACATTTTGGCGCGTTCGTCAACTGGAAGTGGTATTTTATTTTGGCCTATGAAATTTTTTAAAAAAAATCTTTTCAATAGTATATACATTTCTTACAAAAACGTTCAAATTATTCTCAATTCAATGATTAATTATTCGTAACATAGATGAAAATCATAATTTCCAACCATTTACAGGACGATATACATCTTTTAACTAGGTATTGAAATTTTATATAAATTTTTGATAAAAGTGTGAACGTCTGTTTTCGTTATTTTGTTGCCTGCACAGTGGCGAATTGTGCTACTTTCTTCTACTATTACCCATAAGACGTATTGACGATTAGCGTAATGTATGCCTGTTTTTGAATAAATTGTTTACTTACATATTTGAATATAAGAAACGTTAAATATTTGCTCGAATTCAATTAAATTTCCATGGTTACTCATTATAAACATTTAATTTTTATTATTTATGGACGTCTTTTAAGCCTTTATTAAAAAAGTAAAATAAAATTCGTGCACTAATTCAGATGCTGTTTATATGTCTTCAACTTTTATTTGAAACGTTTCCCTAAAATGATTCAGATTAGTATTATTTAACACGTAAAACGCCTATGATCGGCTGAGTCAGTCACCATTCTGTATATGAAAGTAGTTAGATAAGGATTATTTATTAATACTTATTCATACATCAGGCACCGTGCGCTCTTTGCATAATCCGAGCCCTCGAGCATGTGAACGACGTTACCAGCACCAGCAGCAGTAGCATCGGGCCCGCTTAAATTAACAGCGAGAGTTCATTCTGATTAATTAAGCTAATTACATTAAGTACGTGACATCAGAGTCAGAGTAGCCATGTCTACAACAAACCACACACACACTTCACGTGGCCGCGTGTATGTGTTTGGCGCATACATTACAATTGAATGAGTGTCGTTGTGTCTGGGCCACCACGATGGAAGAAACTCATCGCGAGTGTGAATGCGAGACTTTGTGGGGGAGGCGATTATGCGGGGAATTGTAATTGTGGGAGAAATCGTTTGTATTTTTTCTTGTTTGTGTGTGGCATTCTGATAAGTAACGTGTAATTGGGTTATGATATAAATTGTACATGTAGAGTAGTGTGGTTTATATGGTGCAGGATAGGCGCCATTTCAGTTAATGGTAATTGTTATGCTGAATGATATTTAGGGAGACAATGGGAAGTAGTTCATCAGGTTCAAAAATTATGTTAATTTCATTTGCGTCAACGCTCAACAGTTATTTCCTTATGCATAGTTTGGACCAGAAGACAATAGTATTATACTCCATTTGAGAATGTGAGAGAGTAATAAATCAGAAATTGCAAGAGTAATATTGGATTTTTGTCAACTATGCGGCAAATAAATCCATTACAAAAATAAGATATGGTTCTACTACAATGCTCATAACCGCTCGATTTATAGCTAGAACGAAAGAGTTATCCAACAATAGAAAAACCGCTGTAAACGTTCCGATAATCATTAATAAACCATGATTCTAAAAGCCTAAACATTTTTGTAAATAATATACAAAATAACAATAACTAGGTTTATTTCTGTATAATATTTATTTATTAAGTCACTATGTTTTCAAATCTGCTGGTCAGATTATTCTTACAATTTCTATATGATTGACTTTAAACTTGCACAAATCTTCCCCGTGGTACAATCTAATGGTATACGTAGGATTTTTGCTGTAGCGTTGTTATTTTTTTTATTGATGCACCGTTTTTTAAACTTTTTTGCCCTACAAAATTGACTGCCATTTCCTTAAAAATTGGAATTTCGTAAAAATCCAACATACAGGGTTAATATTACTTTACAAGTGGGTATTACCCACGAGAGAAATTTTAGCACACGAAGCCGAAGACTGAGTGTGATACTTTTATCGAGTGAGTAATTCCACTTTGCCCATGTGTGAAGTATAACGTTTTATCCAACACCTCTTAATAAATGCAAAATTTATTAAAGAAATATTATTTGACAGTGATGTTTTAAATTTTCTAAATTAAAATGTCAATCGAAGTAGTTACCAAGGTGTAGTGTGTTATTGTTATTGTTCTAAACAAAAAATTCCTCACTAGTGACTTTCTCAAAATTATACCCACTAGTAGGTAATCAGTTACTTTCCTTGTTTAAAATCGCCATAGTTATAGAGCATTTATTGAGAGATGTTGGATAAAAAATACTGTTGCTAATAGGAACTTCCTTTGATTTTTGTGCTAGGAGCCATGGATAAGGTGGAATTTGATCCATAGTCTGACGGTGTAACTCAAAAGAAGTACACTTTGGCGCCAACTACTTGAAGTTATTTTTAATATTTCACTTTAGAAAAATTGATAATCATAGAAAAAAATTGTACAAATAAACGGCTAAAACAGATTTTATTTCTGCGCATTCCTTGTATGAAAAAAAATTCATGAAAAACGCCTCCAAAATCACAGACAAAGGTGGTATCCTGCCTTAAATGACGTTTCTTCAAATTAAATATAAAAATAATGTATAGAACTAAATCCAGTTATTGTGAGTTTTGAAAGCTTCTACTCGTATTTGTAAAATATTACTTTCACCGGTTTCTGTATATCAAAACCCGCAAATACCATCGATAATTGTAATCATTTTAAAGAAAAGTGTAGGTATACATAAATTGTTATTCAACTGTTATATTATCAAATTTCTTGGCAACCGGTGATTGCTATGACTGTTTCCTTGAATGTGTAAATTACAAGTATATTGATTAAATTTTAATTCCATTAAGAAGACGTCATCCACGCATTCGCGCAAATGAGCGCTTTTGTGGGAAGAAAGTCTTAATTGTTTATTGATGATAATAATTAATTCAGTTCAATACTATATGCATTGTAAATAATGATTGTTGTAGACTTACCATTTTTTGACGCAGTGTTGTCCTGTTGCAGATAGCGGGGCACGGGGCCCGCGGCATGTTCTGCTACCACTGCCCGCCGGCGCTGCACCCCGGCGCCGCGCAGCCCCGCCTGCCGCAGCTCGACTACCCCTTCACGCCCACGCATCCCTGTAAGTATCACCATATCACTCACCCACAAAACACCCCATTTGGTATTTTTAAAATGAAGATGCATTAAAATGTACAAACGTGCCTTGAAAATTCGTAATAATAATGAAAACAAATATTTCTTCAATTTTAAGTATGCAAAAAAATTAATATACCTCTCTGAGTTCAAATTTGCCATGGAGCAGTCAGATTAGACTTTCTTGTCTCTTATATCATGTTTATTATGTAAATAAAAACAATTTGTTCCGGTTTCTCCTATCGAGGAAGTTGGGGGCGGAAATTCATACGTTTCATTGATTGAATGCTTTACATGCATTAACAAAGTTGCTGATGGTCAGTCAGCAGAGAACTGCAAGGGACCGCCGAATCACTCAGACCCATCTGTTAATCAATTTTATATTTCGAGATGAATCTCCGACTGTCATATTACAGATTGTAAATCTAGCTCTTTTAACCTCTTGACCATCAATGGCTGTTGGCGCAGTCGGTAGGATACAAACTTACGCTTTTATACGGATGTAAAATTAAATGTAATTTGTACAAGTATTATCAATTATAAATAAAACAACTAATTGGAGATGCAGTCCATATATTAACAATTAATTATTCACCGACGTTAATTAATAACTTATAAGATATACATGTAAAATTCTTTCAACAATTTATCGTCAAAGAATAAAATAAATCACATACACTTTTTCTGTTTAACATACTAAAAGACAGGGACAATGTAAGTAAAAAGTTGTTCAAAATTAAAAAATTCACGCAATAAGGCCCCACCCAAATATTAATATTTCACGATATATCAATGAAATATATTATTTTTTACGAAGATGGGAAGCGGACTATCGGCTTTGATTATATGCCGCCTCATAAATGGACACAAACGACCATGCTCTTCAGTTGGATTCGAACCCACAACCTTTGCTGTGCTAGGCTAGTGACATAGATATAACACCAACGAGATCTGCAAATTATTATTTATTAGATAAATTATAAGACGGCCATAGAAAATTTAACTAAAATGAAAAATATTTGATATATAAAAAAAATTAATTTAATTGATATGTCGTGATTAATGAATGCATTTTAAAATTTTGAATTAGTTTTGTACTTAGACTTTTGTTGTGAATATTAAAGAAATAACAAAGAACTCTTAAACGTCACATTTCTATTTAGTTCCGTCATATACCAAACTCCAAAAATGTTAATGGAGGATAAACTGAAGAACTCATGATTCGTTAATTACAGCATACTTTATAAATATTAAGTAAAAATAATGAAGAAAAGATAATTATACTTTTAAAATTACATACATTATCAGATCAGTCCCAAGTAAAATCATTAAATCAAACTACCCCTATATCCCTCCCCCGCCCCTTTAAAATTCCCTTCCCTATTCAACATCCCACTAATGCTAATTTGTAACTAATATCGCGTTAGATCAGATCAGATCACGATCACTAACACAGCCTGTCATTACACCCCCACCCCCGCGTCTCTCTCACCCCGACGACAAAACAGCATCACGTGTACCAACATCAGAACATCACATCACAGTGGCAGGATGTAATTCAATAAACGGACCTGCACTTAGCATGTAAAATAAGCAGTGCGCTAATTCCACACACGGCCAATAATAAATCCCACGGGAACAGGGGCGGAAGGGGCGGATGGGAAAAGAGGAGGAGAGATCCCAGGGGATAACCACCCCGTAATCATCTCCTTAACACCGACATCGCTTGATATGAAAATCCCCTAAACGTGCTCGATGGGCAGTTGGTCAGTTGAATAGTGGATGTGTCAGAATTTTTTGATTGATTTTGTGACCTGATAGGTAGATATAGGTCGACAAACTGAAATGGGACCGTACACTCAAGTTAGAGCAAAAATAGTGTATTATGTAACAAGTTCCGTAAACGATTCTCTAAAGAGTATCTGGAGAGTTTATGAAAAGTGACAAACTGTATTTTTCCTATGACCATAAATTAAGATATCTGAAAAATATATTTTTTTAAAACAGATTTTTTAGGTTAATATTTTTAGCACAGTAACAGATGCAACTTGACCGCAAATTAAGATTAGAAACATGTAATATTTTATCAGTTATTTAACGAATTAAATTGGAAAATTTTTGACAATTACTGAAAGAAGCAGCTCGTGCTTAATAAGTTGCTTAAACGTGATTAAAATGTTATGTAGTGCTATGGAAACCAATGCGTTAATAGTTATTTACAATACAAGTACGTGAAACTAGTGTTTAGTCACGAATGGATCAATTAAGACTCCCGAATGACTTTACGTATGTGTATCGTACAATATTTTATCTACGATATAATGAAAAAAACCCAATAAATATAAAAAAAAATTCTAACTCATAAATTAGGATCGCAATATTAAATGAGAAGTTTACCATGTTTTTTATTTTTTGCAAATTTGGCGAATTTAAAAATTTTAACCACTCGTTGCGCGGCAACCCGTGACATGAAATCGTGTTACTAAACAATCGTTTTACAAACATCAATTTTTCACACTATTGTAGATAATAGTTATTTACTTTACAAGTGGGCAAAGTAAGGAATTACCCACGAGATAAATTTTAGCACACGAAGCCGAAGGCTGAGTGTGATAAATTTATCGAGTGGATTATTCCAATTTGCCCACGTGTGAAGTATAACGTTTTATCCAACACCTCTTAATAAATGTAAAATTTATAAAAGAAATATTATTTGACAGTGACATATGCTTTAAATTTTTAAATTAAACTGTCAATCGAAGTGGTCACCATGGTGTTGTGTGTTATTATTATTGTTATAAATAAAAAAATACTCACTAGTGGATTTTCTCAAAATTATACCCACTAGTGGATAATCTGTTACTTTGCTTGTTTAAAATCGCCATAGTTTTAGAGCATTTATTGAGAGGTGTTGGATAAATAATATTTTATTGCCAGGAGTAGAATAATAAATTTATTTTTTAACAGTGTATTCAGTGGCGTCTTCTCCATGCAAGCAAGGCAAGCAGTGCTTGCCTTTATATTTTATAATTTTTAATATATTTCAACAATATATTTGTTTATAATTATTTATTTAGAATTTTAGTATTTCTAAACTTAAAAGCAAACAGAAATACACAATTATGTTTCAAATTGCCTACCGCACCGCTAATGCAATACGAGTTCATACAATGAAGTATGAACTATTAGGATCTTAACCTGTTGTTCAAAACCTGCAAGCACAACTTCGAGTGCTTTCGCCGCCCATGCATACAGTACACCGAACATTGTCGAACATGTAGCTTTCTATACTGGAAATAATGCGCCGTAAACGTTCCGTTGAAAGCAGTTTTTAAAGTGCTTCTATGAAGATAATTTACTGGTAAAAATTAAGAAAGGACAGAATAGAAGTAAATTTTATTTATATGGTATATTGCTGAATTAAATTTGTTATAAATAAATTTTGAAAGTAATAATAACTCTTGTATTTTAATAGAATTAACGACATTTACGCAATAAAAAAATCTTGCTTCGTTGGACGAAGAAAAAGCTTTCATTGTACGGGGTAGACCTGTTCCTCGTATGAAGTTACTGTTAAAAATACAATAAGATATTTACATTATTTTTCACAATTTTTTTTTTACCTATCACCTATTTGTCATTGCTTGCCTTATTATAAAATCCACGAGACGCCACTGAGTGTATTGTACACTCCAGCATAAAAAGAGTAAGGCTAGATTTAATATTGGTATAGTTTGTCTAGACTCTAGAGTCTAGAGCATGCAATTTAATGTTTAAATACCTAATTTTTTTTTACTCCCGGTATTAAAATGTCATGTAATGCATATGAAAGAAATACTAACACCTACATATATTTTATGTACATGGTTGTTAAATATTGCAGTATTCGTGTTTTCTATTTAGTCATGCGTCACTATCAAAAAATGAGACGACATCTATCGAAATGAAAACAAACATAGTTTAAAACAGTTTAAAATTTGCTCACTAGGGGGACATTACTGTTAAAGGCTATAAATAAATGACGTACTCTGGCGTATATCAAGGGAGATTTGAAATTTATTATTGTTTTCGAAAAATTATATTTTGAAATGCATCATTTATATGCATGACCCCATTATCAAAAAATGTTAATCGATATTCCAAACCTTTGCAATTTATTTCTTTCAACACTATATCACATCCGCATTACGTGCAAAATGTAATTAAAACACAAACTTATAATTGATCATATAATATTAACGCTATTTTAAATATTAACGTACAATCTAGGACGTAGCTAAACAAAATATTATTTTCGTATAAAATCTTGTTTAAATAAACATTTTGCATAAATAAATGAGAAGCAAATCGTAAATGCGGTAAACGGTGGCAGCGGATTACATCCTCCACTCCCTGTTGGTCTTTGCGTGTAAAGCAAATTAGTCGGATTAAATGATTAAAAGTAATGCCGCAGCCGCAGACCAGGAGAACAGCCATCAGCCGGCTGAATCATCCCTCGACTGCGCTTCGTACAGTCATGCGGTGTTGTGTACATCGACAACTGTGAGATGTTGACGTTAAAATAATTTTAGTTGAGGTATCCATCGAAATATAAATCTAGTAATGTCTCAAAAAGAATGTGAGGTAGCTGTCACTGGATAATATATCTTCCCCCTTATACAATTTGATACCAAACTGGAAAGAATTCTAATAACTTTTAAAAAACCAATTGGCGATCGTCAAAAATTAATTTTTGATATTTTAATTTAAATCTTTTCCCTAAAATTTAATTTGATACCAAACTCGGTATGACTCAATTAATTTTGAACATGTCCCTGATACCTTAAATTTGATACCAAACTTGAAAGAATTCTAATAACTATAACAAAATTAATTGACGATCATTCGAAATTAATTTGTGATGTTTTAATTTAACACTCCTCCCTGAGATTTTTAATTTGATACCAAACTGGGCAGAACTCAATTAATTATTAAAAAATCAATTGACTATCGCACAAAATTAATTTGTGACATTTGAGGTCAAGTCTTCTCCCTGAAATCTTTAAAATGATACCAAACTCGACTCGACTTTTAGTTAATCAATATTTATTAGATGGGCAAATGAAGATTGTACATACAACTTGTTAACTATACCAATAACGGTCATGATTGCATCCCTCAAACTGAGAATCTTATGATACGCACTAGTGCATAAAATCTTATGTCCATGAATATAAAATAAC
This sequence comes from Poecilus cupreus, assembly GCA_963942605.1. Classification (NCBI taxonomy): domain Eukaryota; kingdom Metazoa; phylum Arthropoda; class Insecta; order Coleoptera; family Carabidae; genus Poecilus; species Poecilus cupreus. Next base: position 20,520,555 of record OZ012718.1, read on the forward strand.
ATCAGGAATTTAAGCAGAAGAGCAGAGAGAATCCAGCAGATGGAAAGTTGTGCGACGCTAACTTTACGGTTTTAATTAGCGCGGCAGGTTGGCGGCGGTCGTCGTTCGCGAAGCGGCCGTTGGCCGGCGGCGGCGCCACGCGCACATTGAATTTTTATGACTAGGAAATTAATTTTCGGTTTTTACATGTAATCCCCTTTCCGGCGTACAATATGATTTTTGCAATGAAATGTAGGGATTAGAAGCAATTTTAATGTAAATTTCGTAATTTGCTATTTTAAATCCTGAAATAACTGGAGCTTTACGAACCAAAATGGACGTTGTTTATAACCGGCCTTTCAATTATTAATTATTCCATTTAATAACGGAATGCACACGGAAAAACGGCGCCGTAAGGCGGAGTGCGCACTGCTCGCCGCTCGCATGCAATTTTAAATATTTTTGCTCGATTTTTACAGAGTGCGTTTTAGTTTTGCATTAACTGTTTTTACTCGAACTCTATTAAGGATTGATGTATTTCGAGTCGGATAAACATAATCTGGAATCTATGAGGAACAATTATTTTTTACACTACTCAAATAAAAACAATACAAGATTGGTGTTAGTTTTATTCAAGTGAACCAATAGTATTAAGGTGAACTATTCGTAAGAAAACTTGAATTAAGTGGCGGGTTGATCCGTGAAAAATAGAAGAGGAATAAGGTTTAATTAACTGTTATAATGCGATATTATTTCTGTTGTTGTGAAATGAATTTGTTTTGTGAGTATTTCAATGCAGGTTATTTCATTTCAGTGCAGGTGCCATTGCTATGATATGATACTTATTTAGAATTGTCAAATATTGGAATGGTGAAAGCGGGACTTACTATTAAAATTATATTACTTATGAAATAATATTGTGGTCATAGAAAAAGTATAGTAAAAAACTCGCATGGAATGTCCATTTTATGATTGTTGTGCAATATTTTATTCTTTTGCTTTTGTTTGTCATTATCCAATATGTGTGCAAAACATAGTGCACTAAAACTTCCAAACACTTTTTGTTTAATATAATAATTAAAAGTTGTATTTCAATGCAAGCAAAGCATGTTTCCTTATTCCTCCAGTTTGTATTTCTGGCGCAACCTGTCAGCCAATGTTCAAGAAACGCACCAAAATAGCAGATGGGACCCAAACAATAAAAAAATTGTTATGTAGTATGTGTACTTCTGAAACCAAGGACTTGAAATACCGAACATAATGTTGTGCATGTGCATTTTAAAAAATTATATACTCCAACCCAGTACATATACAGGAAGATTCATAACATACGGAAAATATTAAGAGTTTAGCTAGGATGACCCAAATTAATTAGTATTATATTTATGTAAAGTGATTAATGATAATGAGACTTTAACTCCTTCACTATAATAATATGTACAGTATTTTGTTTCACAAGCATTATGGTCGTAGGATGAACCGTAGCTAATTTCGCGGAGTATTTTATATTAGTTTGAATATATGTATATTTGCAGGGTTGCATGTGTGTGTTTGTGTGTGTGTGACGGAGGTGACGGCACACGGTGGCGTCTGCACGTCCCGTGGTCGCTAAAGGGATTAGCCGCACCGGCTGTCCACGTCAACACCGACATCACACACCTAAACAACTACATACATGCACTCATAAACGTAAACATCATATTACACCCGAGCTTTTATATATGCTTTCATAATAAAATTGTCTTACCTACAAGTAAATATTGACTCAAATGTATAAATAAAAAAAAATGTATTTTGAAGTGCATTTAAGTCTGAAGAAATGGGTTTTCTATAACACTGTTTTGGAAACTACGCATTCTATAACTAAAAATTGTTATGGAATCACTAACATTCCATACGCCGCGTATGGAATATTTTCGATAAATCAGAGCTGCGATATATGTTATCTTGATTCAGTTGCTATGGTTACATCTGTTTGTTTTATTTTAATTTTTTGAGTTTGACGTTTTCAACAGTTTTATATTTGTATTTTTTGTATAATTTCCAAAACCTTGTTATAGAAAGTATAGTCTACAACACATAACGGAATGATATATCCCACACTCGCAAACCGTAGCCCTCGCCGGCGGCTCGGACTACAAACTTTTTGCTCGCGTGGAATATGTGCCATTCCATTACTTGTTGTAGAATATACTATTCTTTTCCAGAAGACATTTCTATGTTCCATGATCTTCTTCACATTTTGGCATATTGTCCCTCTATTTCATATCCTCTGTCCATGGTTTTTTCGTTATACTCTGTTACTTTGACTTCACAATTTTATTTAGCTGTTCTCTCTTTCTGTGTTCTATGTACGCGTTCTCTCCATCCTAATTGTCTTTCTTCTATAGCCTCTTTCACAGGTCCTGCATTTAATTTTGTTGTGCACGTCTCATTTCTAATGGGATCACATTGGCTGGTACCACGAGCTCTGTTTTCGGGTATACTAAAGCTGGATTTATTATTTGCATAGAACAGGAATAATTTAACACAGTATACTTTAACATATAGAACAACATCGTTTGGGGTTTTTATAAATTGCATAGAACGATATTCGAAGTGACAGAAGAAACCTTATACTTGTCTTTGTTTATACCAGATGTTTTCACGCCGGTTATTGGAAGCAGTTACCCAAACTAAAACGAAATATAATAAAAGTACATGGAAAACATAGAATATACAGCACAGACACAAAAAATTGAACATTTTTCAATTCGTGTGCTATTAAATTTTTCCTCTGCATACTACTACTATGTAATGGAAGTATACATTACCATATGGCCAAAATTTTAGATTATTCTGTGTTATATTATTCCTGTGTTCTATGAAAACTATTAATCCAGCTAAAGAGAAGTGTTTTAGGGTTGTACAATGTTCTAAGGTAGCCCAAAAATAGCTGTCTCTTTCGACTCGCATTTTAAAAGTCAGTTAGCGTTCCAGTATTATTATATTTCATTGGTTATCGGCATCAAATTATGTTGCTATGCGCTTATTCAATGGTTGCTAGGTGTTTTATTGAGAGGTTGTTAATGCAAAAAATTCTTATTATTCATAAAAATTAATTGTTTTCTTTGTTGCAAATTCCTAATCTGCACGATAAACGTGTATATTTGGAACATACAAATCGCGGTTATTTTGATAAATATAGAAATATCAAATTTGTTTTTTCACCATAGTATCAATAGTAAAAGTGACATTTTTTCGTAATCAATATTAAAGTACACGCAAAACAGTAGCTAAAGTTAAACTTTACAGACTCTTATGACAAACTTGAATTACAAACCTAAAATAACACACAAATTTTCTCTAAAACTAATGGGGAATTTAGTTATTATTTACCTTTGAAAATAATTTATCGGATTTAATGCATATCACGTGAAGACTACGTCTAAGAACATATGAAAAATAATTAAAATTATAACCAAATTTGACACTTTGTTATCTTAGCCATTCCCATCTCAACAGCTAGCTGACGTTTTACAAATACATAATGCTATTTATTTATGGTTTTAATTAATCATTTAACGATGTCGGAAAAAAAATATAATGTATACCTCGGCAATAATAGTTATTTACTTTACAAGTGGGCAAAGTAAGGAATTACCCACGAGAGAAATTTTAGCTCACGAAGCCGAAGGCTGAGTGAGATAATTTTATCGAGTGGGTAATTCCACTTTGCCCACGTGTGAAGTATAACGTTTTATCCAACACTTCTTAATAAATAAAAAATTTATTAAAGAAATATTATTTGACAGTGACATATGCTTTAAATTTTTAAATTAAAATGTCAACCGAAGTAGTTACCAAGGTGTTGTGTGTTATTATTATTGTTATAAATAAAAAAATACTCACTAGTGGCTTTCCTCAAAATTATACCCACTAGTGGATAATCTGTTACTTTGCTTGTTTAAAATCGCCATAGTTATAGAGCATTTATTGAGAGGTGTTGGATAGAGTATTTTATCCAACACCTCTCAATAAATGCTCTATAACTATGGCGATTTTAAACAAGCAAAGTAACAGAATATCCACTAGTGGGTATAATTTTGAGAAAATCCACTAGTGAGTATTTTTTATTTATAACAATAATAATCCACTCGATAAAATTATCACACTCAGCCTTCGGCTCCGTGTGCTAAAATTTATCTCGTGGGTAATTCCTTACTTTGCCCACTTGTAAAGTAAATAACTATTTTTACTCATATGGTTTATTCTATTTTCGTAATAAACTTTAGTGCCTTGATATACAAATAACTATTTACAGACTATCAAAAAAAAAAAATCAATTTCAAAAAATGTGTATATTATGTTCTTTTCAAGATTTTGTGCAAAGAAAACTTCACCAGACCAAACCTAATTGTAAGTTGTGAAACAGCACTTGCGAATAATGTGTAGCAATGCTAATATCTTAAAAGGTATTCCGGAAGTATACCGAGATCACCTTTGACGGCGCGAACCAAATTCACAATCACACAATAATCTCCGTGTATATACAATCCGCTCAAAGAAATCTCAAATCAAATCCAGGATAATTCTACGATTAAACACGTCATTACCCAAGCTAACAATTTGTTTCTCTCACCGCCAAAGACGTTCGCCAGCCCCGCCGTTGCTATATTACAGAGATCACGCGCGCAAATGACAGAACACAAAACAGAATCGCATCGGCGATGGGGACGCACTCTGACACCCACGACATTTGCATGGTATCGGTGCAGGACCGGAGCGATAGATCGTTTATTCATTTTTTTTAAATCTGTTGTGGGCACCACAATATCTCCCGCCATAGATTTCTTATCAAACAATGCAGAAACACAGACCACCACTATCAAGAAACAATTTTTAATCGTTGTTTTGTTTTCTTTCTCAAAATGCACAGGTTAGCAGATTTAAACGAAAATGTCGAAATATTATTTTTCTACGACCACTACTGAAAGTATGTCATTACAGAACAAACTACAATCAATGTAAGTGCGTTGTTACGAATAGTGTTACGTAATGTTCATTCAAGTTGGCATTACTGACTGTCACATTACCAATATAATTAAAATTTGATGCATCAAATCTTAGATTTAAATGTTATGGATTCAAAGGCTAACTAATAAAATTTTATAACTAAATTCATATTTTGCTGGGTTTATTATAAATTATGACCAATAAATATTTCAATAATATATGTAGAGGGGACTATGTTTCGTCATGTATCCCTACGCTCAATAATTGTCGTTTATTTTTATAAACATAAACAAAGCTTGTTTGACATTTAGGTTATGTGTGTGATTATTACATGTAAACTGGTAATATTTTATAGTCTCCCATCTGCATCTATAGTTTATAATCTGTGTTTTATTGTGAGGTAAATATATACTACTAAATATTATTATCCTTTACTTAATATTTTAATTAAGAAATGTCAAGCGACAGTGATATTTCAATTGGAACACCACTGGAGATACAAGCTAAAGCTAAAAGTGCAACAAATAATCTTTTGGTGACAAAATCTCGAGAACGATACGAATTTGTGTATCAAAAATTCATGGATTAGAGAAAACAAAAAAGCATAATAAATTTCTAACTATATTGTTTTTAATTTAGAAATAGTATTGAGTGGTCGTAGAAAAAGTATAGTACAAAACTCGAGATGTAAAGCAATTACGCCCTCGTGAAATTACAAACTCGCCGCTACGCGGCTCGTGTGTCAATTTTTTCACTCGTGCGTAAATTGCTTCTTACTTCTCTCGTTATGTAATATACTATTTTATCCAACACCGACTCATAATAAGGCTGTAACTATGGTTATTTCAAATAAATAATGTCCAACATTCCTCATTTAGTGAGAGAATAATAGAAAAGGCACGGAAAAAATAATTAATTAAATTCACTAAATTATTTTTATAAATGTCTCTAGACTTCTTCGGAATTAAATTCAGACATACTTCTTGTGCTTCTATTCAGATATTCATATATTTCTTAACTTGTTTCGTGTTTACAATTTACAATAACAGATCAGAAACAACCATTCCATGGCTACTTTGTAATTTCCATATTTTATAAACAGCATATTAAATGTCTTGTCATTGTCAAACAAAAAACGATAATATACAAATGATTTAAGACGTTTTAAGAGTGGTGTTGGATAAAACACTCAAGACCTTTCTCGACTAGTATGTCACATTCCACACTAGTACAATAAATTACTATTCTTTAACGTGTTGTAATTCGGAAATGGAGACAGTAAGATTAAAATGTTTCAAACAACAACTATAGATAATAATATTTGAAACATTATTCTAATAACAAAATTGGTCATTAAACCATAATTTACTGAGATGTTTCGGGCTTCAAGAAAATTAGCACTTTCGGTTATTGGATTATCACCAAAAACTAATCAGCTCTCCAAAGCTTATATACAATTGACATATACAAAATATCAAAATTTTCAGTTTAGTAGTTTTTGAAAAACCGTAACTCCAGAGATTCACACAGACCGACAGACAGACAGAAAGACATCATCCAGATACTATTAAACCATAAAACGTGTTCATCCACTGAAAACTGACTACCCTACTCATTTAACATTTCAGAAAACAGATTTGGATTTATTTATTTATTATCTTCTACGAATATTATTAGTTTTCGTTTTTGTTTAATTTTTCATCATTTGTGCAACATGTCCTTACATAGCAACCCCTCCACAAACGAATAGCCGGATTTCTACAAATAAGGATAGCCTTACGACATCCATCTGTCTCAGACTAATTTTTCGTTTTCAAACCTTCAAGTTAGCATTCTAGTATTTATATATTTCTGTTTCAGAGCAGATATCCATTTTTGAGCTTAAAACAACCATCAAAGATGTTAGTTTTTAACCTCATAAACATTTAATACAATATAACTATTTGTACAAGATTTTAATTTCTGGAATGGTAGGGCTCGCTTCTTGTGCAATGCGGCCCTGCGTGCCAGACAATCGCGCATCGCGCACACTATGATCTTGCATTGATAGCGCGGGGCGAGGCATTCAAAGAGAGACAGATGCATAATGTAAGCCCGATGTTCGATTACTAAAAGCGTAGATTAGCGACTCTTAGTGACATAACGGTGATGTGCTATTTTTCGCTGTTTTTGTTGTTGGTGATTGTCAGCTGAATCAAAGCCCGGCTCACTTGATGCGCCGATGTTTTTAATCGCGGAATAGGGCCTGACAGACGAAATATATTACACTACCTTGTTTCATGGATGGGCTCGTTTTTTTAATTATGTCAATACGCTTTTGGATTAGCGGATTGACGAGGCGAAACGAAAACTTTTTATTAATATTTATAATTGTTTGTTAAAAATTCTCTCTATGAAAAATGTTTTATCGTGATAATTTATTTAATTACAAATGATTTTTAATTAAAATGTATTTAGGAATGTTGTTGAAACACATAAAAAGTTAAAAAGGATGAAATGCAAAAATTATTAACGCATTCAATAAATAATTTTTTGATTGGCCGATGAAATATTTAATAAGCTGCGATGCATTTTAATTAATTTTTCCGTCATGGAACATTTTATCGAAATACAAACAATTTTTTGTAGCAAAACAAAATAAAATAATTAGCAATTTAATTAATAAATATTTATATATACTTTTGAATGCTTTAATAAAATTTGCATCTATTAATTTAAAGATATTTTAATCAATAATTATCAAATATTCATGAAAATATATATTTAATTTAATAAAATAATTAAACGTATGGAATTCGCAATGAGTTTTTCCATCAGCGAAAAATTTTATAAAATTATGATTTTATTCGAATGAATTTTTAGTTACATTCTTTAATACTAGAATGAGCTTATGAGCTTATGATCTTCACTGATTTTTTGTGACATTGTTTCCATTGATATAAGTGCACTAAATAAACAGGAGTAAATGTGATACTTTGTGTGCTGAGCATGTAAGTTTGAACGACGAGCAAAGCGAATCGGACAATTACATGCGAAGCACACAAAACCACATTTACTCCGAATAACAAATGCTATTTTTTCTTCAAATATAGAAAATAGTCATATAAATCATTAAAAAATGTTTAAAACTTCAACAAATATTCTGTCTTACCCAGCATTTATAGTTGCCATAGGATATGCTGTTCTGTTATTTTTGTTTATTTGTTTTATACTCAACTGTCAAATTATTGAATAACAATCTAACTATTTAGCATAACTTTGTCCGCCGCCGGAGTAGAAGCGTTGCCAGGGAGACACCTATACGCCGGCGGCGACAATGTTGAAGTTTTATGACGTTTGAGGAGAAAATATAATAGGTAATGATCAGCATTACTGTAACCAATTTAAATATTTTACCAAAAATTTCTCATGATGGAATTTTTAATGTATATAACTAAAGAAATGATGGAAAAAAATTCGAAACAGGGAATTCATTACACTTTGATTATTAGTTCAGAAGATGTATATGTTCAAAATATGATATTTTTGCGCAAGTAACTGTAAAATATCTAGATTTGGTTCGGTGCGTTTTACGCTTAAAACATTAACGAGACAGTATTATCAAAACATCGAAATGAAATTTAGTACACTCAGGTAAAAACCCATCAAGCAACTTGGAATTATTGAGTAATGGACATCAACAAAATCGGATTTCAATATAAAATTGATGCGCGATCCAGCCGCGTGCAGCGAATATAGAATTCGTCACAACCAATATTTTAATTCGCGGCGCCGAAGATTATCAGATTAAATGTACAATTCACTGAATGAAACATGAGATTTTAATTAATATATCCACACAGTATAAACGGTAATGTAATTACCGGTAGAGTCACAGCGGTTGCTACTGGGATGGAATTCTATTCTATCGTTTCTGTTGACTAGCAGTCTTCAAACTGTACAACCCACAATGAATTCTATTGGGCTTGATTTGTTTTCTTCGTGGTTTTATTCCTCCAAATTTCTTTCCATGTCTCAGTAAATTATTGATTTGGGTTAAATTTTGTTGCAGTCCTTTTTTTCTAAAACTACGCATTCCACAACTGAAACTTATATTAGAACAACTATCATTCCGTACGCCGCATTTAGAATAAATTCGACGAATCAGAGCCGCATATTAGCGCGATATATGAAGTATGGTTCGTTTGCTACGTCTTTTTGTTTAAATTTTATTTATTCAAGTTTGACGTTTTCAACAGTTTTGTATTTGTATTTTTTGTATAACCTCCAATATATTGTTATAGAAAGCATAGTCTACAACAGGTAACGGAATGGCATATCCCACACTCGCAAACCGTAGTCCTCGCCTTCGGCTGGGACTGCAAACTTTTTTCGTGTGGAATATGTGCCATTCCATTACTTGTTGTAGAATATACTATTCTATCTTATACATCAGATTATTAATTTATAATCTATTTAGGGCCGATATTTTCATCTCTTAAATAAATACAGAATAAATAAAATAAAATAAAAATAAATATATCATCACGCCTTTTACCCATTCAGGGTGTGGCACTCTGCTTACGCAAATCTCGGTAGGTGATATATTTTTGCGTATGAAATGCGGTTACCAGCCGTCAAGTCATAGCCCCCAAAGTTGTTAGTGGAGGGGGAACCACAGGGGTACAGAATAAATTATTCGTCGAATAGATGAAAAAAGTCGCAACGAAGTCATAGCTCTCAAATGACAGTAGGTAATTGTTGTAGCTATCATGTTTTGATGCCTAATTTATTATTTATTTGACGAACAACTTATTCTCAAGTTTATTCGTAGATGGATAGACCGGCCCTTTTATGTAACTTTAGGTAAATGTAAATCTGTTAAATTATTTTTTGTTGTAATCAAATAAATATGTACATTAATCATTGTACAAGTAGATTCACTAAAAGGATTATTACTTGTAACTTTATTTTCCATTCTCAGACTATATTTTTATCTTAACTGAGGTTGTAATCAAGCATAAAAATTGACACATTCTTTTTAAATTTAGAAACGAAATTATAGATGATAAAAAAATGAAGTTAGCGTTAATTCGTTTTGTGAATCTGTCTGGTAGTGTCTACCATAAAATTTTTACCTCCAGCACACATATGTAAGGGAGGTACTGTGACAGGTATTGAGTTTTCAACGTATAAGAACGTTTGGGGTTCCAAAAATACGATTTCGCTATATTTACGATGACGTTTGTTTGTCGATTTTTTTCGTCTACGATAACTCAAAATATAATAAAGTTATCAATTACATTTTTAATATTACAAGGTTTTGGAAGCAATCTTTTAACAGGTAACGGTCATTTGCTTGAAGGCCTATCGGGTTTTTTGGGCACAACTCAATAAATACATGAGTTAGAGTAAATTTTTTTATATTCCAAATGATGTAAAATTACATTGGCAACAATTTTATATTTGAAATTTTTGTCTATATTTTGTACGGTAGTGAATTTTTTTTCTACCGAATTTAAACACTCTGTATAATGAACTGCTATTATTGTTGCATTAGATTCCATCTGGATTAATAATAATAGCAGAGTGTAATAGTAATAATGATATTGGTAGCTGGAACAAGATATGAAGGTATGGTAATTTTGGATAATACTAATTAATTTTATTACTAGATTTAAAGAGATTAGCTGTTCATATCCTAATGGAAATTATTATTAATTACTAATCATATGATCGCGTTAATTAAATGTGGAATTAATAATGTCTAAAACTGTAATGTATTTTACTGAAAATTTCTATATTATCTTTGGAATGTATCGAATTATTAATTCAATCATTTTTAATTTTATTTGAAACGCAGTTTTAACAAAATGTAATACTCGTTGTACTGTAAACTCTAAACTAGGCGTCGGCAACCTATGACCCACGGGTCACCAAGAGACCCATTTCATAATTTTGTCAAGTGATCAATTTGAGCTACACAAATAAAAACAAAATCACCTGTAACTTTCCAACATTTAGCGATAATTATGTTACCATTTCTATACCTGACCTGAATAGTATTCTAAATGAATATATTTTGATTGTTTTGGACCCACGGCCAAGAATGGTTATCTTTGGTTTAGAGAAACATGACTTATGTGGTTCCTCAAATAGATGATTCATTTATTATTTATTTGTATGAGAAAGTCGTGTATTTACCACACCAGATTTTTTTTTTCTAGTTCAAACAAATTGCGATCTAGTGCATATAACTGAGAAACATTTCCTTAAAAAGTTGTCTCTGTGTGCAAATGTGCATCGCATTTTGTATTGTAATGTCTCGGGCGTCGTGGTGTGGGGTGGTTGGCGGCACAGAGGGTGGTTGACTTGACACACCTGATTCGATCAGTGCTGCACCGCGGGTCAAAGTTGACCGAGCGCCGACAACTTCTAAAGTGAATTCCACGAGAAACGAGCTAACTCTATACAACTCAAACTGTATTATCTTGTTATCTGATTTGTGCGAGTGTCTGATGTCACCGTCGCTACCGGAGACTCCATGCACTCTCCAGACGCTTTTGTTATCAGCTTTCCACTTCTGGCTCCGCTGTTGCTCATTACCATGCATATGCACTATGCAAACTCATTTATTACGAGAATATATTACTATAACTTATACTGGCTAATTTTATTTCGCTCGCGGCCTGATTCATTCAAAATACCACGTCTTCTTATTTTTTCTCTCTAAGACTGATCTTGGTCTCTAGCTTAGTTATGTAATCCCGATTTTCTTTCCTTCCGAAGAAGCTTTCTAAAACGCAAGTTGAACCGCTAAGCTTTGTCATAGATAATAATAAATATCTGGATGTTTATTTGACTGTGTTTAATGTAAAGTATAAAAAATATTCGAATTCTCAATCATACAGCATTTACTCTTCTTACATAACCGACATTTCGGTTTACACTTAAACTTTCTTCAAATAGAATCATTCAGTTTGTTAAAAACTTCGTACAAACAAAATCATATCACATATTCATATTCTCAGTACCAGCAACGAAATAAGGATAAGTATTTTTTTTTTTTTTTGGCTAGATAATGGATGACAAAAGAAAGTCTAGGATATCAGCCAATAGTTTATTTTGAAAAATCAACCTCTGCTAGTTTCGACGCCACATGCGTCTTTTTCAGGAGGTGAATTTTCAATAACTATTACAGAACATTTTAAATAATAATTATAATTCCATTGTTGAAAAATATTAACTAACTGTTTCTTTTTCAGATACGAGTTACTCGTATCACCCGGCCATCCATGATGACACGTTCGTCCGAAGGAAACAACGAAGAAATAGGACGACGTTCACCCTTCAGCAGGTTGGCCTGATTTAACTTTCTAGTTTAAAGGATAAAAGTTACTAATCTCGCATGAATATTTGGTTGCAGTTAGAGGAACTGGAGAGTGCTTTCGCGCAGACTCACTACCCGGATGTGTTCACCAGAGAAGACCTCGCTATGAAGATCAACTTGACTGAAGCGAGAGTGCAGGTCAGTCAGTAGTGATTTTTTCGTCCACGATAACAAAATCTCATGGCGATATTATTTGTATTTCACATTTACAAATTGGATGTTCCACTGACGAACTGACTAGATTTTAGTAGTAGAAATGCCTCAACCGGAAGTGGTAGTACATTTCAAGGCCTATCAAGTTTATCCACTGAAATATAGTAATACTGAAATGCTTACTGACGTTGAAAATGCGATCCTAGAAAGACAAGCATTTTTTTGTATAGTCCACTTAGTAAGTTTAAGAAAATACATTATTAACATTGAATGATTTTGAAATAAAATGTTTATAATATATTTTAATAATCCAAATAATAGAAATGAGTTCAATTAACTATTATATAAAAATTTTCAAATAATTAGACCACACAATGCTAAATATGTTTTATCACTTTTGGACAAGACTGTGTAACATGTTTTTGCATAGCAATTGCTCAACAAACACATAGCCCAACGCTCAAGAAACCCATAACATCCGCTCTAAAAACAAGTGTAAGACAAAAAAAGGGTAGCCCACAACATCTATCTGTCCCAGGCTCGTTTCGTGCTTTCATAATAGTGCGTGTTCCAGTATTAATTACTATATTTTAGTGGGTTTATCAAAACATATCTCAGAATTAACTATAATTTTTATTTTAAATATTTTTCTCCATTTTGTACAATTTCAAAATTATTATTATAAGAAGTTCTTTAGGTGATTATGTGCTCTTAAAAAATTTGTACCTTCCGCATATTGTGACGGATAAAGAATTTCGATAGTGAATTTTCATTAGAGGAGCACGTTTACAATATATACTATTTTCAGGATAACATCATGTGTCTGACGATGTTTTCATCCACGATAATTCAAAACCTAATGACGATATCATTTTGAAATTTCATATTTAAAATATATATTCGCCCAATGCAGACATTGTTGAGCGTTAAGTGTAGTTACCAGCCGTCAAATTATGATCTCGAAGGATGTTAGTGGTACAAATTTCGGAATTTATTTTTGAAACTTTGTGGCTGTGAGGATGATCTGAGGATCTTATTTAAATTATCTTTGAATTTTCCCCTTTCAAATAAAGGGGCAAATATATAAATTTTGGGGTAATATCTAGACGAATAAAGTATCTTGTAATTCATGCTTTTGACAGTACAATATGTACGGTGACAATGTGCATTAAACGAAATCTACTTCGTCCAATATTTCCATTAATGTTTGTAAGAAGCAGTGTATTGAATCCACAAAGTTTCTCGTTTTCACCCTTCATCCCCGGAAGCCCGCAAAGCCAGGCTGAAGCCAGCGAGACACCAACGTGCGGCTTTACGTGCTGCAAGGCAGTTAACAAGCCCATCATTTTGTGTTAGTCTTTATCCATTTCCCAGTTCGAGCTCTCGCTCTCATTCTCGTTCTTCTCCTCCACTCTCCGTCGCTCGTTTGCCGTTCCAACCGGATATATACTTCGATTTACCGGTAAACCTTCGGCTCCAAATAGATACTTCACTGCTCTTAACAATAAACCCAATTGATCTCTCTCTATTATTTTACAGCGAGACGTTTGTACTGTTTAAATCAACTGTGGTCAACTTTGTGATGTACTACTTCACCTCTGATTTAGATGATTTCTTTTGATTTTTTTTTATCCTATTTTACTTCTAATTTAAGGAAAAAATAGTATTAAGTGGCGGTCAGACACATATACCCTTGAAAACACAGTTTAATGGGTCACTTTAATCGTTCAACGTGGAAGCGAGCTTATCTTCAAATAAGTTCCATTAAAACGGAGTACTGAGTGTTTTGATTTGTGGTTTATTTGTGAAAAGTGCTAGCAAAGCTAGCTTACAAACAGGTAAATTTAATAAATAATATACAAAACTTGTACATTATTATTGGAAATAGGAAACAATGAGGTGACAATAAATAATAGTTATTTATGTATCAAAGCACTGAAATTAAATTTTTTATCACGAATATGGAATTTAGTTGCCGAGGCCCGTAGGGCCGAGGAAAATAAACCATGTGAGTAATAAAAAGGAACTTCAGTGCCGAGATACATATTAAGTTTTATATGAAATCTAAAATTCGAAAAAACTGTAAAAAAAAATACAATATAGGTTAAGTTTATACATCTATCATTTGTCAATTGAAATTGACAGTCAGTGTTGCCAACCTCGAGAAGTGAAGTTATCGTAAATAACACTCAAAATTATGTGTTTTGTCCTCAATTTCGTCATCGAAATTAATTAGTTAATTCTTCTTGCAAATTTTGTTTCATGTTACGTCCAAGTTACGTAAATATATCTACCAAACTATCCTAATTGTACAATAATTATTTAACGGTTGCCAACACTGGGTTGCTCAAAATCGTCGTATAATGGGTTACTTTAGTGACGATTTCTGAGCTTTTAATGAAGATTTTTGAGCACTTTAGTGCCGATTTCAAATAAATGTGTATATATGATATATTTGTATGCATGAAGTCTGTTACCAGTCGTCAAGTCATGACATAAATACGGGTTTACATTGGTGTAGTAACTAAGCTTAGTTACTTGTACTAGTAGCCTACTGTCTCAGACACATGACAGTGGATGTCTACACTTAAAAAGTATTTATGTCCACTTTTACTGGTAAGGCTCTGTACAAAACAAAAACTTACTGGCACTAGTTTACAAATGTACTAGCGAGCAAATTTTCCATTGGTGCAGTAGACATACAAGACTGCAGACTAGTGCCAAATACGCTGGTGGAGCAAGGAAAGTGGCTCCACAAGTGGTAAGGAGATAGCCTGGGAGGTTTTCCACTTGCTGGGCCTAATTACTTGCGCAAATACTGGTATGAGTACTGTTCTATAGGGTTTACACTAGGTTAGTACCTATCTTGCAAGTTACTGGTATAAGCAACTAACCCATTTACTATACCAATGTAAACCCCGGTTTAGTGGAAAGGGATAAAGTTAAAATGGCAACTATCTGTTGTGGCTTCCGAAATGAGGATGCGTTACCATGGAGCTATTTTCCCATAAGATAACTTGAAGACATTCTCGGGAGTGATACTGAACACCATTATCCGATATTACTCTACGTGGATCTCTGATCATTAAAAATATATCATTTTCTAAATGTTTAATGACACCTGTCGCATTAACTTGCCCAAGGGGAAAAGATAAGGAGAATTTACTAAAACAATAAACTAGAACCAAGATATAGGAATATCCTTATCGTGATTTCGCGAGAAGCTCAATCAAATTTGTATTGATTATTTCCCACGGTCGCGATATTTTGAAATGTCTACCCATTTGGCCGACCGGATTCCTCTTTTCAGGTTTATTTATTGGGATTGGCATATCATAAGTGTACTTAAAGTCTTTTATGTCCGATTTCACCAACGTTAGTTAAATTTTAAACTTGTTTTAAATAAATAAAAGCATATCGAATCTTTGATATCAATGTTAATTACTCCATATGACATGTAACTTCGATTTGCTTTTATTTATTTAAACTAAGTTTAAAATTTTACTATCATTGGTGAAACCAGGCATTAATGAAATAAAATAACGTAATTGTAAGAGATATAGATAAATCGACTTACAACGAAATACTTCAATATGGGGTACTTTTTCTTAAAAAGAACTAAACGATTTGGCCGTGCGTTTGCGCATTGCTGCTTTTATTACAATACCAACTTAGTGCATGTTTAAAAAGAGCCGAAGTAGCTGTTAAATATCATTTGTGTTTGTTTTTGGTGTTTACAAGTGTTTGATTCAAATTTAACTTAAACTGAACAATGGGGTAGAGAAGAAATGGAAATCCTGGTGGATATATACAATTATCCATTTTCGTACGTGGTGACATCGACTGATTATCCATAATCGTAATTTGAAGAGAATTGAATGAATACAAGTTATATTGGTTTAGTAAACCGCATTGTAACACAAATAATAATTATGAAAACTCACCGATAAGTAGAATAATAGCACAAAATTTGCAATCTGTTTTGTAATTCACTGCAGCAATTTAAACCTGTTATTAAAAATTACTTATTTAAAGTTTAAGAACTTATTTATGCAATTTCATTTATCTCTTTGTTTCATTGTTAAATAGTCGAACTATACATATTATGTATGTACTGTGGAAATCTGTAATTGGTACTTATGTACTATTGGTTTTCTTTTCTTTTTGATTTTATTTATTCAAAAAGAAGTTTTGCCACTTGAATATTTTAATTCACTTAAAACTTGATCATGTGAATAGATTAAATACAGTTTTAAAGTTACATGAAAAGAAATACTTCATAGTGTAATGCACGCATTAGACTAGACATGTCAGTAGTCAGTCATACCAGTTAGGTATGTAATAGAATAATGCTTTATAATTTATTTATTTCAGAAATTGTAGATATTTTGTAAATTCTTAACTTAATTTTTTTCTATATTAAAATAGGGCGGCTCCGTGATTCCCATGCTTGTCCACCTTTGATCTGGGCACAAAATGAGGATCGGGCCTGCCTACAATTATTGCGTTATTTTTGTAGGTGTGAACGATAGCCTTGTTTCCCGTCAGTCTAATCGCTACTGTTCATTTCAATTTCATTTATCAACTGACGCTAGCTTCATAGCGTATGATTCGCATCTTTTTGTCAATCAATTCGAATAAGAGACGAATTCTGTTACTAAATAATTCAATTCTTTAAAAAACACCACCCCAGTTCTTCCGTGACAGGTTGAACCGGTGAAATGTCACGATTCTCTCCCAACCTGACATCGGCCATCTATCGGCTGTCAAACGTACTAACGACCCCAACCGCGTGTCGGTGGGTAATCCGCGATGTTGCCACGTCTCCCTGAAGCCTGCAGGCATCTTGCACCGCGTGCTCCCCGGGGACCAGGCCGGCATTAAATAAGTTTTAAGCTTTGCCGAACTACTTTTCAGATAATATTTCCGTTAGCGCGCCAGAGTCGTTTAGAAGAAACTGTCAGCTTCATTAACAGTTTGTTTCGTCAAAGCTTCGTCGTGTCGGGAATTGTTGGTTGGCGGAAAAATAATCTTCTTTAATGCTTCAAGTGTTTTCAGAGGACTTTTTAATCGGTTTGCGGTAATGCTGCTTGCAAACGTTCTTTGTTTAATTAAATATTTTGCAACAAAAACATTCCCTTAATAAATAAACACGACGCTATTGTGGGCATAAATGAAATAAGGGAAGGTTGAAATCTGTTATTGAATACCAATTAATATACAATGTTGCTGCTTAAGAAGAATATTTGGTGATTGTAATATTTTCAGTGAAGGAATTTGTATGTTTTCTAGGGATGGACGTGTTGACCGAGTACAAGAGTACTTATTGGGTGCTCTAGGTATATTTGCTCGAAACGTGAATGTATCTGGAGATGCACAATTAACTTGAGTGCTTATACTCCATTTGAAAATGAGAGAGAGAATATTAATTAAAATCAAAATTTGCAAAAGTAGTATTGGATTTTTGTTATCTTGTGGCAATTAATTCCACCAGAAAAATAAGATGTAATTTTACTAGGATGCTCGTAGAATGTCGCTCACTTTGTGCCTGTAACGAAACATACGTCTCTAATAATAGAAACACCACTATAAACGATTAGATAATCCCTTTTTCTGAGTTTTAGAGTGCTTTGTTTATGTATTTATATTATTATATTAAAGGTTTTTTTAAATTATATATTAATTTGTAAGTAATTTAGTGGTAGATCTCTATCTAATTAAGTGTTTTGGATTATCCCTAAGCAAACAATTATTGGCGCGCCAGTGGAATGTCTTTGACAGACTGATTTATTGCTCTCTCGGTCTCTCATTTTCAAATGCAATGTATATTGATGGTTGGTTGTGAATAAAGAAGCATGAACAACTGTGGAAATAAGATATTTGCGAGGAGTGTGTGGATAAAAGAAAGGTTGGTGTACGTTGAGAAGAATGATGTTGAAAAGTGAGAGTTAGTCAGATGAGGTGGCTGGAACGAAATTGAGGGTGGACAATTGTATGAGTGTCAGAGGAATAAGTAGTTAAGTATGATTGATGTTTTTTCTTTCGTAAATAAATGATTTCGAGTGTATAGAATAGACGTGCATGTATGAAAGTGGTGTGCCGGGATAGAAATATTTGACAGTATTATCACAGTATCACAGTAGAAGAATTCACACAGTAGTGACACTTCAAATATTTTATGATCCAAATATTTCAGTGGTGCGCAGCCGGGAAGATGGCCGCTTAGTGCAAGCTGGTAAGCTGATATCTTAGTAACTATAGAAAAGAGAATATAGTATGTCAGTGTCAGTATCAGTTGTATCTGTCAAATATCAAGCCACAGTATTTCTGTCATATTAAGTTCATAAAATGAGTGCAAAACAGAAAGGTAAACTTATTTGTTCAGGTGAAATAATATTTTTAGATTTAATCCCCTTTGCAACTGACAGCTATTTAAATTTACCGCCGTATGCCGCAGCTGCCAATATGGCCGATTATCTCAAGGTCATCGGTCGACGCGATCAAAGGTGCTGACAGCGAGTGTCGCCACTGTGTGAATTCTTATACTGTTGTATTATATTTAAATTTCATATTAAGAACTTGGATATTCTTGTTACGAGCTGATTAGGTTTTGGTAGCATTCCATTAACCGAAAGTGGTAGTTTACCTAAGGGTAAGGGTTTTTGAGCATATATCAGTAAATAATTGAGTTAGATTGAAATAAAAACAATTACTGGATTTCAGTCACAAATTAAAAATTTTATTCCAACCTCTACCGGTTTCAAGAAGCGTACATATTATCAATTGAGTTAGAGTAAATTAGGTATGTAAAATATTTTGGCTACAATTTTTAAATGAAACTTTTACGCATATCTCGGTAAGCGATATATTTTTGAGCATGAAGTGCGGTTACTAGTCAAGTCTTTCCCCCAAAGGTGTTAGTGGAGAGAGCCACAAGGGTAAAGTAAAAATGGCATCTGTCGGCTGTTGGGTTCGAACTGAGGATCTTACGATTTAAGCAGAAGGTTATGTCAACACATCAATGTTTTTTTATTTTTCTAATTTGAATAACGTATAATGCTACGAGTATACATATTTAGGTGCTTATAAAGTCAGCTCATCTCATCGAAAGTTCGTTGGCATTCCATAAAATAATTAAGTATTTACATCAAAGTATAAAACGCATTACAACGCCCTGGGTAAGCCAACAACCTGCCAAGAACCTATCACTCCATGTCAGCCTCTTGATCATGTTTGACAAACTCTTTGCCACGGCTGCTTGGTGAGTGTCTCCTCGACTTTGGCTTCAATCACCAATCAGGTCCTCCCGCCCGCAGCTCCGGCGCCGGCATCGGTTCATGTCAGCGGAAGCAGCAGCGAAGCGCTCCGATAAGTATTATTGAATTTTATGGCGGCTGACGGCGAAGACGCAAAAGGATTATGTGCCTTTAACGTGATAAAAAGTTTCAGATGTGGTTTGGAGGAATTTTTACGAAGCGCGGAAAAGTGGAAGCTAAATGATGTGATCGCGGAAAGTGGGTTTGCTATTTTGCGCTAAATTGTGCTATGCTTTGAACAAACAAGGAAATACATCAACATGGTCTGTACCCATACCTGAGTGTGACGCTCTGCTTAAAGCAGATTTCGGTTTGATATATTTTTGCGCGTGCACTTCCGTCAAATAACAATCCCCCAAATATTTTGGTGGAGGAGGAGCTACAGTTGTCATTTTACGTGGCGTATTGTTTATTACATAGACAAGTAAACTTGCTTAGAAATCATCAACTTTGCATTCACAAATACATGCACAAAAGTTATCTTTCTATAGCAGCCTTTGGAAAAATACATTACTACTGAGATCTGTCCTAAGTAGAGTATCACATATCAAAAATCATATTCTACATTAATTTTTTTGGTTACGTGAGAAATTTTCATGTATGATTGGTTAATAATGTTGTTACATTAACCAACACATTATGCAACTGACCCTAAGTCAATTTCGTTTATAAATTAAAGAAAACGCTGAAAATTATTTTCTGCAATAATTAATATTGTATTAACAAAAATAATGATAATAATAATAATAATTTGTATTATAATAAATGAAATGTGCAACGTATTAGCAAAGCTGCTATCTAAATAATAGTTATTTATGTATCAAGGCACTGAAGTTTAACTTTTTATCACGAATATGGAATTTATTTGCCGAGGCCCGTATGGCCGAGGAAAATAAACCATGTGAGTGATAAAATGGAACTTCAGTGCCGCGGTACATATTAAATTTTATTTGAAATCGAAAATTAGAAAAAAAATTATTATATAGGTTAAGTTTATACATCTGTCAGTTGTCAATTGAAACTGACACTCAGTGTTGCTAACCTCGAACAGTGAAGTTAACGTAAATAACACTCAAAATTATGTGTTTTGTCCTCAATTTCGTCATCGCAATTAATTAATTAATTCTTCTTGCAAATTTTGTTTCATGTTACGGCCAAATTTACTATAGTACGTCAATATATCTGCCAAAATTATCCTAATTGTATAATAATTATTTAACAGTTGCCAACACTGGGTTGCTCAAAATCGTCGTATAATGGATTACTTTAGTGACGATTTCTGGGCTTTTAATGACGATTTTTGGGCACTTTAGTGCCGATTTCAAATAAATAATATTATTATAATACAAATTCTTTTGATAGTTTCAAAATTTATTCAAAGCTCGAACAATTTCCGTTAACGTGGCAATACTAATGCAAACTTTCAAATTGGACTTTTATGGTTTTCTTTTGTTCATTTGTTTATTGTGAGTTCCCTACATTTCATAACCTATGAGAATAGTGACAGTTTCTTTTAAACATAAGCAAGCGATTCGTGAATTTAGACGAATATCTATTAATCGCTTGCATGAATAATATCGTGTCCTGCAATCCAGTATGGAGGCACGCGATCCGTCGGACATCGCGTTCAAGCCCCTCGCGTTGCTAAGCAACCCGTCACCGCCAAGGCAAGGGGTGTAATGTAGTCACTGCAAACACTCGCCGCGGTGCGGCGGGGGCGGATAATGCCGCCAACGCGGATTTGTGTGCAGGACTGCAGGGGATCAGCCAAGAAGAGAGTGCGTTCTGAGGGTTGTTTATGCATCGGGACTTGTTTGAAATAATATTGTAAATGTTGCACACAATGTGTATGCTTGTCAATGAATTAATATTACAATTACATATATCTTATACGATTATTCTAGTAGAGGTATAGCTTGACAAAGCTATATCCAGACCTATGAGGTGTGGTTTTTATGGTAAAGCATCTCTGCTACACATATAGAGTATAGAATTGAAATGCAGCGTATAGGGATTATAATGTTTTGTTTTTATATTGCTGTAAATTTTTACCTATCCACTGCACTGAAAAAGTGTTTTTTCGCGATCGCCCAGAAAATGAGCTATTTCTGATCGCTTTTTAGACCGGAAATTCCTTCTTTACCGATCTAGCTCGGAAAATTCCTTCTTTTCAATGTTTCCATAGTGATCAGTTCTTTATTTATTTATTTTTCATTCATGTGTCAAATATTGCAATAAGGTGTAAGAATTATTATTTCTTTTTTCAGGATCGCGAAAAAAATATTGTACTAAACATGACCTGAAAGTGTCTTCACTGGGCTCGCAAGCTTCCAAACTTCCAAAGCTCGCCTACGGCTCGCTCTGGAATATGCTTGCTCACCCGGTAAAGTATCACTTTCAGGTCTTATTACGTAAATTACTATATTCAGATTTAAGAAATGCTCGTAATGTTAGTATTTCACAATATATCTATTAAATCATTATTTAATAGGAAATACAAAATATACAAAAACAAAAAATATAAAACAGATTAAGATATACTTATTATTTATTACATTATTGAATTGTTTTTCCTTAGAAGATTGTATTGATTTAATGGCGAATTTGAGAGATTTTCCATAGCAGGATACAATTTTCCTAAAAAATATTAATTTCTATATGCTTGATATATCGTGAAATACAAACATTGAGGTAATTAAAGAGGCCTTATTGCATGCATTGTTAAATTCTGGATAACTTTTTTATTCACACTTTTTCAGTAAAGTGAATAGGTAAAAATTTACAGGAATATAAAAAAAATCCATCCCTTAAGAAAGGAATATAAGATAACCCATGTTGTTGAAGTTTTATTTGATTGATATATCATAAAATACTAATATGTATTTATGTAACCTAAAGGACCTTATAACAATTTTGAACAAATTAAACTTTTGTATTTACACTTTTTCTGTAAAACTTAGGCAAAAAAATTAATTGTATTGAAAACCCTATACGCCACATTTCAGTTACACCCTATGTCTATATAGAGAGGTCTTAAGACGGGTCAAAATTTTCGATAGTGAGTTTTCAACAAATAATCAAGTTTTCGGTTTGCTCCTACAATAAGATTTCATTATCTTCAAAATGACTTCTGTGTGTGACGATCATTTCGTCCATGATAACTTGAAATCGAAGAATGATATTATTTTTTGAATTTCATGTTTAGAATTGGAGTGTTTAAACCATAAGCTGATTAGATTTTAGTAGTATTTGGCCGGAAGTGGTAGTTTATTTAGAGGTTTTTTGGGCATACCTCAGTAAATAGTTACCTACAATATAAAAAAAATATCCGACTACTAGACTGATTGCAACTAACAGTTATCTCTGTTTTATGCTCTTACTTTATGCGGTTGTTTCTTGTTCAAATAGTGTATTGCAGTCCTTTTATATTCTAGTAATCTAGTTCATGGTACAAACTAATGACGCATATAAATAAGTAGCAACTGTGAACACAATCAATTCACCCCCAATTACATCTTAAATCTCAAATCAGCCCATCAAACCAATTGCCACACAATACAAAAATTCATCACCAGCAGCTAATCCAGTAAATTGTCCTATCTCTGATTCTCCCATTCCTGGGGGGTGGGGGATTGCTGGTGGCTATTACTCGGCTAACAAGCGTGTAACTAGCCCCCGCAAGCGTCACCACCCCCTGCATCCTAAGTGCTGATTGGCTCGATCACAGATGATCCTATTAGTAGTAGTGGGAATACGACGCGATTACGGACAATACGAATAAGATGTGTGTAATGCAATTGTAGCTATGGGTAATTGGGTGATTATGCCTAGTGGGACTCTGTAAGATGACAGTCGATTGTTGAGCTACTAAGAGTATTCGCGAAAAAAATCTAAATGGCTGGTACATTCCAGCTGAAGTGTAAAATGATAAGGAAAATGTATATATTGCTTACATTGAAATAATTCAATTATGTATTTAAAAATTATAAAAACTTTAAATTAGCAACTGCTAAAAAGTTTCACTAGATTCGAGAGGAACCATTTGACGGAAGGCGATGTGTTGCACACAGAAGATATTTTAAATTTATGACAGTAATTACACAATAAGCTATTTGTACTGTAAAATTAGTATATTTAGAACGCAAAGTTTTTGCATGTACATAAATACTTTGCGCTCAGATTATACACAATATTATTCCGACGTTTCATTGTAAAAGTAAAACATTGATTTAATTTCGTTAAAATAAATGCATGTATGACATTCCTATCATCCTGTCACAGATTGATGTTGCTGATCTTTTGCTTCGTATCCATGGTGATGAATTAGTAAAAAAAATATATATGCCAAATGTTTGTAACTCGTTGTTACAGGAGACGAGTAAAAAAATAAAATCCCTCAGAAAACATCAACTTTTCGTTGACAAAATTTAAAATCGCAAAGTTCAAATTTATATAGCAATAGTCGGAAAAATGTATTTACTTACCAATTGTTGTGTATATTTCATATTCGCATGTCCAGCAACTTCTGAAACAAAAGAAAATCATTACTTAATACATATATTATCTATATTAACTTTAACTTCTTAGGTGGGTTGTTATTTGAACTATACGTTTAAAAAAAAAAATTAAACCAAATGTCCTCTGAGTAGAGTGCTCCACTCAGGCATGGGTAAATAGTTTGACTATATATATATATATATATATATATATATATATATATATATATATATATATATATATATATATATATATATATATATTTATTTATTACAAAGCTAATAAAGAAATAAAAACCACAATATTACAACTCTAAATAATATCGAAAATGGTAACCAATTATTTTGACGTTGATTCATTTACGGTACTAAAATATATTCTACGCCATAAATGCGTGAAATGATATTATTTAATTACTATACATTAATAATTGACCTAATTAATGTCGAAAGCAATCAATACGAGTGCACACATTATAATTAGCCACACATTCAATTAACATTTCACACCTATCACAATCACCAATAACAACCAAATTATAAATTGCAATTAATGTGAATCTCTTTATGGTATGACACTGTCCCAAGAGCAGCAGATTGCTAATTTTACATAAATGTTTCAATACCGAAAAACCTGGTAATAGAACCGTATAACTTTCTTACAAATAAATATAAAAGACGTTTCAGTAATAATGTTTATTGAAAAATCAGGGGAACCAGAAAAATGAAATACATAACGTGATTTGCTGTAAATGTAAGTAGTGTTCTAGTTCAAAATGGACAAATAACCTGATAATGTACATTTTCGATATTTCAATGCAGCTCTCCTTTATGAAACCTTTAATTTTACACCGATTTCAACAATATCCAATTAACAAGCGTAGAAAAACACTTGATAATAGTTCAAAATTAATCATTGAAATTTTAATTTGACTCTCCTCCTTGAGACCAAACTCGATGTGGTTTAATCAATATTTATTACATATATTACTTTTACAGTTTTATAAATAAATAAATACATCATCACGCCTATTATCCAATATGGGTGTGACACTCTACTTACACAAAAGTGGGGTTACCAGACGTCAAATCATGCTCTCCCAAGGGTGTTACCGGAAAGGAAATCATTCTGTTGGATGTGAGATTCGAACTATTTACCCCATTAATGGGGTAAGGGTTATTAAACGTATAATTTAGAAAGTTACTTGAACATACAAACACATACCCATCCATCCACACAGAAAATGTTCAAATTGTATAAGAAAGTAAAAATGGTCCAACTTAAGTAAAATCTTTGTTAAGTTTTAAAGCTCCAACCAATTAGCTATTTATGATAGAGGATTTATATTTTTTGGCTACAAATATAAGTTTAATTCTTTAAAAAATATAATTATATTTGGATGGGGTAAATATTTAAATTTACCCCTGTGGTTCCCCCTCCACTAACATCCTTGGGGGCTATGATTTGACGGCTGGTAACCGCACTTCATACGAAAAAATATATCACCCACCGAGATCTGCGTACGCAGAGTGCCACACCCGTAATGGGTAAAAGGCGTGATGATATATTTATTTATTTATATTTTGATTCAGAGACCTTTTGGTTAGGGTTCACTGTTGCAAACTTCATATCGTATATTTTCAGTCTCGTTCTGTGTATCCATTAAACTTGTCTTTTTAATTTTGAATGAACAGCAAGTACATTCCCGATAAAAATCAACTAATCAAATTACAATAATCACATAAACAATGCCAGTAGCTAATTCTCCCACGCGAAACCGAATTAACCTCGCCTAGTCTACTAATTGAATTTCCCGGGTCCGAGGAACAAAAAGGAATTAAAACCCTCCAAGGAATATCGCCACTAACCGGACACCCTGTACACATATCCGCGTGTCACTGATTAGCAATACGGCGAAGTTTGGCATAATAAAATCCAATAATTCCATTTGTGCGCATCGGCCAATTGTATTAAAGTATCGAGTTTCGCGAAATCAAATAAACCGCCTGCAAAAAACGACACTCGGACTGTTTCTCATGTCAATTGCGATATTTCTGTGTTGTGCGCCCGCTTACATAAGGGTGGGTTTTAGGGGCAGAGAGTGATTGCTCGTGACCGACGCGATGTTTGAAATTTGACACTGCGCCCCTGGACGGACGTATACCGAAAGGAAGGCTATAAACTGTCCAAATGTCGAGATATGGACGGAGTTATACCTTAAGCATGTGAAATATAGTTGGAACGCTAAATGTCGTTGAAAATACGAACCGAGAGAAAAAGATAGTTGTTGGGACATCTGTGTTTGTTGCACAATGTTTATATATAGCAACCGTTCTAAAAACAAGGGTTAGACAAAGAAGGGAGGCCCTATAACATCTATCTGCCTCTGACTCGTTTTGCGTTTTCAATAAAGCCTAGTTAGCATACCTGTATTATTATATTTCAGTGCCTTAAGGTTATTATTATTAGTGTTCCTCAGTTCATCTTTGATTTGAAGACTGGATATATTTGATATATTTATTCGTGTAAATATTGTCTCTTTCAACTTGACCCCTGTAGTTTCCCTCCACTAATATCTTTAGGGGTTTTTTATTTGACAGCCACTGTACGCGTAGAAAAATAAGATCTGTAACATGGGCCATCATCTGGAGCTACAAAATAGTATTTTTGATAATTAATTACAGAAACAAACGAGAATAACAATATACTTATTTCACATAAAACAATTTACTTATGTGAAAGTCAAAAAATAAAAATATAATTTATCGTTATTAAAAATGTTTTAAAACAATAAATAATTAGAAAGAAATACATTTTTTATAATTTTTTGACTTTAAATTTGTTTTTAAAATATTGTTATAAATGCTGCATACATCTGAAGTCTCTGTTTTTATATTTACATTATTTTTGTCTATTGTTGGCCAATCAGAAAATTTCCAAAATGAAATATTCCCAAAAAGAAAATTTACCGGGAATATTTCCTTGCCTTTAGAAACTTTTAAAATTTTTGTTTTTAACATAACCTATATTTCTTGTTACTTCTTGTTTAGCATATTTTAAAATGCAGCCCATCAGCAGAAAAACAAAAACTTAAAAAAGAAATTAAATACATTTCTACTAATAGCATGGTATGTGTGTTATGATTATGATAGTTATTGTTTCCATTGTTGTTATTTTAAATACAATTATTATTTATTATAACTTTGAAAACATGAAGGAAAGTTTCCGGAAAATTTCCGTACTTTATATATAACAATTCTAATTTTCTAGTCAAACTTTTGTAAATTGAAAATGTAAATTAAGTAATGACCCTGTAGTTTAGTTATATTAGTTTAAGTAATATGTCTCCATTTGTAAGACTGTTCGTTTTTAATTATTTATTGTTTTAAAACGTTTTTAATAATGACAAATTGAGTATTTATATTTTGACTTTCACGTAAGTAATTATTATACGTTAAATAAGTATTTTGTTATTCTGCGTTTGTTTCTGTAAATAATTTTCAAAAATATTATTTTGTAGCTTCTGAGAAAGACCAATGTGGGGGTAGAAACCGGTCGTGGTTGGGAAAAAATTTAATTATTTCCTGGAGTCTTCAAGCTTCCTGACCTATATAAACTGCAGTGTATCTGTCGTATCGTCCTAGAGATTTTGTGCAATTTCACTTGGTGTGTTTAAACTGGAAAACGATGTCCTGATGGCTATGTGTCATGTCAGTAAACTGACACACGAGTTGAACGCATTACCAACCGATTCTAATTCTTATTCTGTCAGAGTTTCTATTTCCAACCAACCAAATCAAACGGAACGTTTTAGACTTTTCATTTCCAGCCACCGGCTGTCATGTATCGCTATCAAATTTAATTCGTTCGCTGTTCAAAAATATCACAGATGAAATTTCCCCTTTTTGCTCCCGTCTTAAAAATTCTGAACCCGTCACGCGGCCAATCTTTAAGGGCTGAGACAGACACATGATACCCTGTTACGACCCACTCTGACATGAGTTTAACCTCACATTTTTATCTCGAAACCTTTTTGTTTCAAATTGATTCGATTTCTCTGAAGGAATTTCACGTGTTTCAAATTTTGAGATAACTGTCGAATTCGGAATAAATTCATTTTTATTACAAGCGCATAATATTTTTCTCTCCGACAATCTGCAATGCTAGAAACTGGCATAATAACTAGTTTAAGGGTTGGTTGAAATAGAAAAATAAAAACTTATGAATACAGATAGTCTAAGATATAAAAAATTAGCCAAAGCCTGATGGAAATCTTGGATCATTTTCATGTATTATCACGTAAACGGGGAAATCAAAGACCAATAGAAATAACGACACACGCCTGAAATTGTTGAAGAACATTTTATTTCAAACATTTCGGTTTGGCGAATGCTGAAAAAACATAATTTGAGACCGTATTCTCATTGATTATTATTGGCAGTAAATAATACAGATAATGGAGAAAATTTCCCAATGTTTTTTTATAAGTTAATTGAAGTCTATATTCAGATTTTTCGATCACAATGTTTCTTTATGACACTAGAGTTTTAACTAGCCCAATAATTAATGTAATGACTGATCTAACTATATAAAAGTTCAAATATTATCTTCCTGTATTTATAAGAATGATTTTAAACAGTGGGATGCAGAAAATAACGATGAAGAATGTTATAAAATAATTGAAGAAGATTAAAAATGAACCCCTTCTAATTACCAACAAATGATGCTAAAATAAATTTGTCCCTTCAAAGCACGGCACAAAAACAAAAGAGTTTCATTGTGTTGTCATTCAAATTATGAAGTGTTCTCAAGCAACTGTCATTTGTCATTTGTTTACACAAAACAAAACAAACGCGCGCGTCGCCTGTGTTCATGTCCGCGGCACACTGCGCGTGCGCAGCGCACACAGGCTCTTGTGAGCGGCGCACTTTGCTCCCATTGTTTCTCTAATTGGAGCGCCGTAAGTGGTGTCGCGTTGTTGCTTTGTTTTATTATTTTAGCTAAATATTGTTCCTTTGTTCTGATGAAACAACGGCCGCCGCCGCTGCCGCCTGCGACGATTAATTGCGTTTCGCGTTTGTTTGCGCGGTGTGATTGCTGGAGATGCTGCGCGTGCGCACTATGCCAGATGCTGGACTCCAGGATTTCATTAATTGTTATTTAATTTTTTAGTTAATGCGGCAACTTGATACTTTCAACACATTTCCTTCAAGACCGTCGCCTCCATACACGTGTGTTCAATAATTCGAAACGTTGAGTTTAAATAAATTTATATTTACATGTAACTATATCCAAAAGTCTTTTCATACTTTAATGTATTTATTTCTGTTAAGCCCTGTATAATGATTTGTAACAAATATAACACAACCTTAACCACAATGTATATGGATAAGCAAATTTCCTTAGGTTGGAACAAACAAATAAATAACGTCACACCCAAAACACTCTTTCCACTGTCGTAAACGTTATGCCGTCCCTCGCCATCGCATTAATACAACACCGCGTTTTCTCCAAATTCCCTCAAAAAGCTGTCACGTTATTCTCAAGTGCAAGACGCCGCAGCGTCCCTCACTTGAACCCGGTGCCGGATGCCCCGGTCCACGTCCCGATTATAAACCGCATGCGGGCAGCGTTGCGCTCCCGCGGGAACTCCCAGGGACCTGGGACGCAGTGTGAAGAGTCCCGCACATCGTACTCGCGTGTCCCGTGTCATATTACCATCACTTATCGGCCAGTGTCTTCCCTGATCACCACGAGGCCGTGAGACAAATGAAAATGTTTCGCTTAAGAGAAGGAACAAAGTCAAATAAATATATCATCGCGCCATTTGTCCATTTCTTAGGTATATGATATAATGAGAAAATAATCAAATTCCTGGATTTTAATAAATATTGATTGACTGCAATCTAGGATTTTGATTATTTTTGCAAACATCCATCCAGTCAAGATGTTTCAAAATCATATGATACAGTATTGCTAGTTCATTTTCTTAAATTAATAGGGGCAATTGTTAACAGAAAACATTACAGTATTTCAAAACTAATTTTTATTTATTTAATGTAATTACCTTTTAAGTTTAAACACTTAGCACAACGATCATCAAGTAGTTCTAAGCCTTTAAAAAAAAATCTTTGGTTTGATATGCAAACCACTCTACCACAGTACGTATTACTGCTTCATTTCTTGCCTTTTATATTTTTATTTAGTTTTGAATACAGGTAATAGTCAAACCCAACTTCATCAATTTTCTGCTTCGCAATCAAGGACATGTGAGCGGAAGCACTATCTTGTAAGACACCTTTGGACAATTTTCCACGGTGTTTCTCCATAATTTTTTTCTCGAAGCCTCGTTAATAATATAGAATAACACGCGCCTGGCACAGTTTTACCCTGTTTTAAGTAGTCCGACATAATTATTCCGTCCTTATCCCAGAAAATTGATGCGAGAACATTTCCTGACAATTATTGGATACGAAATTTCTTTGGGCGGGGGATCTGGCGTGTTTCCAATCCTTTGATTGTTCTTTTATTTCTGGATCGTAATGATGGATTCATGTTTCACCCCATAGTTACAGTATGATCTAAAATATTCGAAGAATCTTCTTTAAAAAGACGGCAAGATGTCACTCTGGGTCGTTTTTGATCAGCATTCAAGCATTTGAGAATCCATTTGGCAGATAATTTTCTCATACTCAAATCATGATATTCGATATGAAAGATACGTTCGTATGAAATAGTTAAAGTCTCTGCTAAACATTTGAGTCCAATTTGTCGATCGTCCAAAATCATATCGTGGACGGATTCAACATTTTCAATAGTGTATATAGAAACGGGTCTCCCAACACGGTCTTCATCTTTGACATTTGTTCTTCCTCTCTTAAATTCGGGAACCCATTTTTTTACGGTGGCGTATGAAAGACAATGATCCTTCAATGTATCCAACAAATCCGCATAAATTTTCTTACCGGACAATCCTTTTAAAAACAGGTATTTGATCACCGATCGATACTCAATTTTATCAAAATTGTAATTTTTATCGGACATGGTATATTTAAAAATTCACAGTGTGAAATCGGCTGAATTTTTTATCTCTTATAGAAACTATTTGTCGAACAAGATACTTGTTGTTATGGTAACCGCTTTTGGTTTTGTTTATGGGAAAGTTGTCATTCAGGATTCAAAGGAACTCGAAATATGTGTTTTCTTGATCCTTTTACTCCTTTATACTGCGAAAGCAGAGTGCCACAGTCCAAAATGGATGATATAATGATATACTTATTTATTTACGAAAGCACAAAGGAGACATGTCGAAGTTTCACTTGAATATTCGTATATTTATATATTTAATTACAAATAGTAGTGTAGTCTTCTAAACGACAAATAAAATTTTACTTGGCGCAAGTAATATGCGAATTTTGCTGACGTATTTTATATATTTTATTTGTGACGACTTTTCTGTTTTTACAGAATTAAAGCACATGTAATATTATTATATAAATTTATCTGTTAGCCTTGAAGAAGACACAAGTTGAGACGAAACGTTGGCCTTGTAGAAAATAAAGAATTTTGATTGTATCATCGATTATTATTTATCTACATAACTTCTCTAGTCTAACAATAATTTCTTCTTTAATTTTACAATTTCTTCAGTACTTTAAATGATATTATTAAAACCAGCAACTCCCAATTTCACTATCTCAAATCACCAGCCGCCCTCCGTCCGTCGCAGGGGTAGACTTGGCTCCAGACGCCCCGGGGCCACGAATATATTTGCGGAGAGCACATTGTGGAGCGCAGTGGCACTGTATCAATTTAAACTCATAATGCGTGTAATTCTACGGCAACATTTGCCCCGCGCAAACACACGCCGGCCCTGATGTTTTAATTCCGTGTTTGTCCGGCCCTGTATGCTTGGTTTACCCGGCCGTTGTTGTGTGTTTGTTTTGGCCGGTTTGCGGTGAGATTGGCTCGGGATGTCTGTGTTTGCGATATATCATCTGCTATTATGTTTCCACAATGAAATGCTTTATTCCGAACAGATATAATTATCTTTATCCTCAGACTTTTTGGAGTTAAAAATGTGAGACATTCGCGGAGAACTGATTTCACGAAATGAAGCAAGTTTGTTTATTTGTCCGCGATTATTTCGAGAACTACTAGATCAATTGGGTCTAAATCTTTTATATATCATTAATGTCCGGTTGCATCAACGTTAGTTAAATTTTAAACTTGGTTTAAATAAATAAAAGCACATCGAAGCTAAACGTTATATGGAGTAATTGACATTGATGTCATAAATTAGATACGCTTTTATTTATTTAAACCAAGTTTAAAATTTAACTAACGTTGGTGCAACCGGGCATAAGTATTTTCCAGCTAAGTTTAGGCTATTTAAATATTACCCCGCCATCTTACAAATAAAATGGAGACCAGCAGTGTCAGAAACTACTTGCTTATTTTTAAGGAAATGATTTTTGTTGAAGAGTACGGAAGATATTTATCCCCTTCAGTTCTCTGTAATTTACGAAGTTCTATGTGAATGTAAAAAATGTTACACTGGATAGATTAGCAGAACAATAACAACAAGAATCACAAAACACAAACAGGTCATTCGTCTTAACCATCTCAAGAAATCTGCTGTGGTTGGTTATGCCATTGAAATAAATTTTGAAAAAACTGAAGTTATAGCAATATCGAAATATACTCGTATCAATGGTAGACTTATAAGAAAAACTATAGAAATCTTTGTATCTATCTGTTTACATTATCGTGTGGTAATTTTATTTGTTTATAATACTATAAAACAATTGCTAACTAAAAATATTAAATCTGTTTCAAAATACTCTCTTCATCCAATCAGTATTTGGGTTTTCTTCGTGTAGTATCCGATGTGTAAATTTGATATTTCTTAGGTCTTTACAGTTTCTTCTTAAGTGATTTATTGGCTTAAAGTCTCTCCCACATATTCTTTATTGTTTGTCATTGTCTCTTGTCCATAAATTATTTATTTTTTCTTCGTTGCTTATTCCAAAACTTTTAGATTTTTTGGTCATATGACGCTGCGTAATTGTAGAAAATAGATACTTATATCCTGAATTATAAGTTTATCTATTCTCTTCTTAAATAAGTCTGTATGTCTAGTCTAGAGTCTAGATCTATCCATATAATTTCGTCCATCCCAAACTTTATAGACATGTATCTTCGTCTTTCTATATCCGTCGTTGATGCCCGTTTCTTTCATAAAATATTGTCCTTTTTACTTCTCATTGATTCTTTTCCTGTTGTCTTCCTTCTGTTCTTGATATTTCTACCCCATAATCATATGCGAGATGACTTCATTAGTTTCTCTTCATACTCCTTGCTCACTTATTTGCTTCTGTCTTCATTTTGATTTTTTTCCTCTAATATACATTACCTGGGTTTCTAATCCAAGTAGCCATCTAATAATCTTATTACTTATTTTTAATAAAAATGTTGCGCTATATTACCAACGTCTAAGTTAACAAAATTCGCCAAATTTTTTAATTTTCTTTTTGTACTGAAATATTGTTTAAGATTATCTAATACACATTTAGTGACTTGTTTTTTCGTCCATTTGACAAATTACAACAGTTCTACATATTTTTAAGTCATTTTGACGAGAAACCTACATCAAAAGATTTACCCTACATTACTACAAATATTTCCTCTTTCTGTATATGTCTACGTTGTTTTTGCTCTGTGTAATGAATTGGATAACCGTGCAGTCTATGATTTCCCGCACCGAAAAAACCAACAAATATTTTAATTTCCATTTTGATTATTGAAAATAATTGGCTATTATCAAAACATATCCTTTACTAATTACCAGTACTCCCACCGCGTACCAAACCAAACACAACTCTATTACTCTACCCTAAACAAAACCAACCCCTTGCCATCACAAATCACCCGACATCCGACCGCAAATTATTATAAACCAACTTGCGATATTTGCTGGGGCTCCGCGAGCAAGAGCTACATTGTGTCAAGCGGGATTCAAGCCGGTGGCTGCATCTGTTTGGCGCATCTGTTACTATTGAGGGAAGGGTGCACTTTCACTTGTTACTTGTCGGGCTAATCGGGCACAGGGGTGCAAACACGATCGAGAGAGGGGTGAGGAATGTACACACAGAATTGTTTGTTTGGTTTATAGGATGAATTCAAGTATGTGAGTGGTAATTACGAATTATTTTTAATTTATTAAAATTTGCTGAAAACTACGAATATTTTACAGAATGATGAGTTGGGATCATCATATTTTTAATTTTGCGTATAATTAGATGCCATTTTGTTTTTAGCATAGGTGCTAAAATGTAAATAATTTATGATGTAGCTAAATAGTATATTGTACAACGAGCATGGAATGGTATTCATTACCTACGAGTATGAAAGTTTGTAGTATGAGCCGAAGGCGAATGCTGCAAATCATACGAGTATGAAATGGACATTCCATGCGAGTTGTACACTTTACTTTTTCTACGACCACGATTTATTTCAAAATTAATTTAATTTTAATGATTAATTTTTCCTCTTTCACCATTCCAATATTTGACAATTCTAAATAAGTATCCTAGCAATGGCACCTGTACTTAAATGAAATGATCTGTATTGAAATACTCACAAAACAAATTCATTTCGAACGATGCTTGCAATGTACCTCATATCCCTAGCAACAACAAACATACAATGAGCAGATTTCTCAGTGGTCGTAGAAAAAGATACTTATGCTCGACTTCATAAAGAATGATCAAATCTACTTTATCTACGGAAAAAGTGAACGTCATCCAATAATGTAACTATTATTATTATTGTAAAAATGAAAATGCAATAAGTGTGCGTATTGCATCAAACGTGCTGCGATTTTGAAACCCAATTTATTGCAATTAACACAAATTACTATCAGTGTAGACCATAAAACACACGACCATGAGGTCATGAGGAGCACAAATTACAACTAAACCTAGTAAAGTGACAAATAGATTTGGTTTTTGTTTGCAAATATGATCTAGCACCAACGTATGTAACAAATATGAACTATAATTCCATTAATAGAATAAGATTGGCTTTAAAAGCACTGTAAATTATATTAATAAATATATATTTTTCCGACGACCACTATGAAAAGTACATAAATTCACACGCTAAACCATTACTATCACTAGCAATGCTGTGTGTTATAGAAGCTCGTTAGTCAATCAGATGTGTCCGCAACTGTGTGATATGATTTTATTACACGCTGCGATAACTGAGCAAACTAACCTTAAAATTTGTATTTAAAAGTTTGACAGTTGCAGATAATTTGCTAAATTTACACGGATTAAGAAGGATAGACCCTGATGTATCAGATTTTCACATAATTTTTGGTGAATTCTCATAGGAATTATGTTAACATAATTTGTTTTAGTATTTTTATGTAAATATTATGATTTTTTCTCAATTGTGGTCATCGGAAAAGTATCGTGTACAACACTTGCTGAAAGGGTATTTCACACTCTTGTCAAATATCCAACTTTCAGCACTATTTATATAATATATTATTTCAATTCAAGTATTTTATCTTCGTTTTTTTCTAAACATAAGCGTATGTGAATCAATTTTAATAGTTATTTTTCATTTTATTAAGTTTTATTAACCGATGAAAATAAAAGGAGGTTATCAAGACTACGTGTGTATATATTTTTACTTTCTTATACAAAATATAAGGAAGTATTGGAATCACGAAAAAAATTGTTGACGAGATTTTTGCGGAAATACATATTTTGACGTCCACTGAATCCGTTAAGACCAATTTCTCAATGATGTCTGTGTGAGAGGATGAATGGATGGATGGATGGAGGATGGGTGGATGTCCGTGTGCGCAATATCTCATGACCGATTCAAGATATATAAACGAAACTTGGAATTTATAAGTTTCATGAAAAACTGAAGAGCTGAGTTGATTTTGAATGAAATTGAAAAACCGGAAGAGGAAGTTTACTGGACACACAGAACAATAAATTCCATTTATTTCAAAAATAGAATCAGCTATGAGAAAAAGTTTCAAATGAAAAAAAAAATTAAACTGGCGAAAAAACAAACTGAAAAGAGAAAAATAAAATAAACCTTTTTAGTCTTAATAACTAAGATCCTAAACTAATATAAGTAACTAATTTGTAGTCGCCGTTCGTTGATTGTTTGTTTAGCGCCGACTAAAAGTTAGTTACGTTGGTTTAAGAGCTTAGTTATTAAGACTAAAAGGTTTATTTTATTTTTCGCTTTTCAGTTTCTTTTTTCGTCGGTTTATGTTTTAATTAAAAAGTTTTTATTTCAGGTTGGTGACTTGTGTCTTCTGTTTATTTCCTATATCAACATTTCATGCAACTGGCCTTTAATGATTTACTAAAAGATCTCATTCGGATCAGCGATGAAATTTGAAATTAGAATCCCTCCAATAACGGCAGTCTTTCGATATATTGTAAAGATATAGTTTTAATGTTTACTGTACAATAGTTATTCCTCAAACTGTACAGTATGTAGCAGCTATACTATGGAGTGTACAAATGTAGAAACACACATGCACATATGCCACGATGGGGCGCTAGGGGCGCTAATGGGTGACCAGAAGGGTGCATGTGTGCAATTAGTGGCGGCTAATGAGATCTTCACATGCACGATTACACTCGTCACCTGGCTGCAGCAACCATATTACCCGCTACAGCGCCTCTGTGAGCACACTTCACAACTTCACAATTCGACAAGCTTTGTTCCAAGTCGCTTTTATTGCTTTGTTCTGTTGCTTGTCTTCTTTTCATAGTTTTCATTTCTTTATTGAAATATTACCCTGCCGATTCTGTCATCTTACAAACAAAATGGCGGCGTCTCAGACACTACTTTATTCATTTTCAGGAAGTGATACTTATATCTCTAATTTAAAGTTTGACCTGAATGTGAATATGAAATGAATTAGTATTACAGAGTATCTGAATTTAAATTTGTATGTTATACTTGACAGCTGTTTCACATAGTATGTAATAGACAAATATGTGTTTGAGTTATTTGTTAGCAACTATAAATTATTAAAATATATTATAAAACATATATTTTTGTTAGAAGTAGACACAAGAAAATTACAAATATTGTTATTGTAAACAGCTACCAATTGAAACTATTGTTGCAGCTGATTCCATATTTGAAATAAACTGAATTATTGTTTATGTATCCAGTAAACTTTCTGATCAGCATATTGTTATGAAACTTTTAATTATTTTAGTTTCTTGTTTATTTTCGGTATGGCAATTCAGTTTCTCAGATCTTGGTAAGTGATATTTTTACGGGGTTACCAGCCGTCAAATCACATCCATCTAAGATGTTATATGAAGGATAGCAACAGGGCTAATGTTAAAAGAAGTGACTGTCGATAGTGGGAATCGAACTGAGAATCTCATGATTCATAAAGGTATTGACACCATGAAATATGGTGGAGGAACCCGATTATAGTCGAAACATCATCTACACATTAAAATAAATATTTTCTCGTTTCTGCTTCCGGTTCTGATAAAAAAAATATGTCTACTAATATATTTTTAATATTGATTATATCCCACCAAGTTTGATATCAAATTTAGGGTCTCTGGAAAAAATTAAGATCTCAAGGAGCAGAGTTAAATTTAATATCAAATTGAACGATAATTTATTGAATCTTGTCGAGTTTAGTGTTAAATTAAAGGTCTCGCGGAGGATAGCTGCACTAAAATATTAAAAATTACGAGCGATCGACAATTGTTTTATAACAGTTATTAGAATTAATCCAGTTGGTTAGCAAATTGATGCTTTATGCAGGGGGAATTTATATTATCAGGTTATTCACTCATTTTGGACTTCACGATGTGCAATACATTTTTGTGAGGTTACTTTGCTTGGATTATAAGCATAAGATAATATGTGGTGGACACAGTTTAAGATATATTTAATATAGTGTTGCATTATTTTTTTCTTTGTTTCTACTTGTTTAATAAATAAATGTAAAACTAATTTATGAAATATAAAAAAAAAATATTTTTAGTTTTTGTTTAATTTTTCATAACAGTGTTACAATTTTCTTAATAAATATTAATTTAAATTTGATGGATATGTTGGATATGGATTGGATATGTTTAGGTAACCAAATGGACCTTGAACATGCATTTTTATTTTAAACAACCTTTGTATTTACACTGTTGCTGTAAAGTGAATAGGTAAAAATTTACAGCAATATAATAGTTATTTACTTTACAAGTGGGCAAAGTAAGGAATTACCCACGAGAGAAATTTTAGCACACGAAGCCGAAGGCTGAGTGAGATAATTTTATCGAGTGGGTAATTCCACTTTGCCCACGTGTGAAGTATAACGTTTTATCCAACACTTCTTAATAAATGAAAAATTTATTAAAGAAATATTATTTGACAGTGACATATGCTTTAAATTTTTAAATTAAAATGTCAATCGAAGTAGTTACCAAGGTGTTGTGTGTTATTATTATTGTTATAAACAAAAAAATACTCACTAGTGGCTTTCCTCAAAATTATACCCAGTAGTGGATAATCTGTTACTTTGCTTGTTTAAAATCGCCATAGTTATAGAGCATTTATTGAGAGGTGTTGGATAAAAAAATTGCTATGAAATCCCTATACGACACACTTCAATTCTACACCCGGTATAGAATGTAACCAACCTATAAATAACTTAAAATATTTAGGTATGAAAAGAAGTAAATATGTTATGATTTGTGCTTGCAGGTGTGGTTCCAGAACCGACGTGCAAAATGGCGCAAAGCCGAGCGCCTGAAGGAAGAACAAAGGAAGCGAGAAGGCCAGGACATCACCAAACGTGACCCAGATACCAAAGAAGAAAAGGTAAGCATATTTTATTCATTTTAATTTATTTACCACACCATACAGCCGTAAACCATACCGCTATATTTATAATTTCAACAAGGTTATTAAAATTTAACGAGCATCCAGGACGATA
This sequence comes from Poecilus cupreus, assembly GCA_963942605.1. NCBI lineage: Eukaryota > Metazoa > Arthropoda > Insecta > Coleoptera > Carabidae > Poecilus > Poecilus cupreus. The sequence continues at coordinate 20,559,871 of OZ012718.1, forward strand.
AATCAGGCGAGGATGTGACGGGGTGTAATCTTTTAAAGTTTCAGACATACGGGCTTCATCTATATTCGTTACACATAGGTACCGTCTAAGAGCATCCCCTGAGACGCGGTGCATCCCTTAAAACTTGCATGCTCCTATCGCAATATTTAAAATACTCGCCCGGTAAAGTTATTTGCAAATATCATCTAAATTTAAATTTCGCGGCGCGCGCAAGTAGGTAATTTGTATACGGAGAAAAATGAATTGAGCGAATTGAATTTATGGCCTCCGCGGAATATTACAAGAGCTATGAGAACAATTTTATTTGCGTTACACGCTTATGGAATTGTTTTACATTTTACCAAATGAGATTTCTCAAATATTTATTGCGACATTCAGCTGTTTCTTCACGAGCTACTGAAATAAAATTCTGCCTTATTACATAAGTAACCAAAATTTACTCTTTGCTGTTGCTATTTTGGTTGGTGACGTATTACATATATTTATGTGGATCATTAGATCCTCAGTTCGATTCCGACACAAAAATATTCTTGTTGTTCCTCCACCACTAATATTTTTTAGTTTTATCGGATCTATACGCACAAATATATTTCAAATAAAGATAAACGTTTCCTCAATCTTTCTATACTATATACTATCTTCCAGGTGGACGACGTAGGCCAGACAAGCTCATCCCCCGGGTCCGGAGACCCGGACCGCGAGCGCTCAGCGCGCGAGTGCTCCGCCAGCCCCGCGTGTAGCCTGCGCGACAGCCCCGAGCCGGGGGCCGGCTCCCCCAGCCCAGGCCCTGCGCCGCCGCCACCAGCTGCCAGCACCTCGCCGCCGGAGTCAAGGCGCACTCCCAGCCCTTCTGGCACGGCGAGCCCGGGGCAGCCGGGGCCCACCTTGACGTCGGCTCCACCGCCGCCGCCGGTGTCCTTCGCGCAGAGCGTCTTCTCCTTCACCGACAGGTCAGTGGCTAGGAGTTCTTTCATTATCTTAAGTTGAATGTTGGGTATGGATATAAGAGCATGTAAATGCGGTGTAAATGAGGTATTTCAGAGGAGCTTCTGGTTGGGGAAACAGGATGAATCTCTTTTATGCGAGCGAGAATAGAAATTGGTTTCTGTGACATCAAAATAGTTATATAAATGTCACATTACTTCCCAAAGCAGTATATAGAATTATTTTTACTAGATAAAAATAATATATATTTACATTGTAATATTATATTTTATTATTAGAAAAATAAATATATTAATGCACTTAATTTATTTCAATTTTTGTTTCATTTTACAAAAACATTTTGACATTCTCGAAGTTAGGTAATTGGTGGCGCTAGTATCGAACAGTTTTGCAGTGAGTGCTGCATATTAAGCAGCAAACACGCAAGGACAAGAAAATCACCCGAGAAGAATCCGAATAGATCCGATACGCCCGAATATGTATATTCTAAATTAAGGAGGAGTGGAAGTAAATACTTGAATACCATTTGCTACACACGTCCTACGTCATCAAAAACAAAACATGCCGTATTTATAAAAGGGAGTAATTTATAATTAAAAATATGGAATATTCCGCATCCTTTAATTCTTATCTTTCATATTTTCAATAAACTTTTGTCATTTTTGATTATGGTGGAATAGCCTATTGTTGTTAACATCTTTAAAAAAAACCCTCTAGCTAAAAATTACATCTCATGAAAAATTTATTTTTTTCTCCCTTGATATATAATATACTATTTCGTACGTGTTTAAATTTGACAACTGCAAATGAAAGATTTATAAAATGAGTCTTTTATACTATTTTTTATATAGTAAAATATTTAAAAAAACTGCTGTATTGAACCGAGTTGGTTCAGGGAAATTTGTGTGTGTATTGTTGATATAGCATGAAAGCAGGTGGCATATACACTTGCCGTGCTGTATTTCTATTTGCCAGAACTCTTATCCCATTATAGGATGAAGTGGATGAATAACTTTTTAAATTGTAAACATTAATATATGCTCTAAACATAATTCACGAAAAGAAATAAAAGCTAATGTAATAATTTCGTAAATTTTTCAATTAAAACAAAGAAGCGTAAGACCTCATTGAGTTCCGAAATGACTATTATGAACGAAAAATATAAGAAGTATGTTTGAAAAAGAAAGACGTTCACAAGTTGGCTGGTCGGCCACATTCGCAGCGCCGCGAGACCCAGATGAATATGCGGACGAAATTCAAATTACATAAGGACACACTGAATTTATTAAAATAAGTTAATATTTGCCCTCGTCTGCAAACACGGAACGCGCAGCTCGGGAGCTAAAAACCCAGCCTTCTTTGATGTTGTATCCTGCATCGCGGATCTTCATTAAATTTAATTTTTTATGTATGTGCGATACTCCGTATTAGAGGAATTATAATTAAGTTTGCGCAGGAATATTTTTCCATATTTAATATAAATAAGGTAAATGTATATGACATCTTTAATGTAAACGTCACAGGAAATATCAAATGAAATATACTTTGCGAAGAACGGTAAATATTATTTATATTGAGATGCAGCTAATTCGTTTTTCCAAATAAAAAACTAATTTGAAATTTAAAATGTACTATAAAATAAAATATATTCTGCTATATGGATCAAGATATTTGATTTATTTTGAAAATGCTATTTTATTTAGTGGGGACTCGCAGCCAATAAATTATTGAAAATACCGAATGTTGTAACACATAACTTTTCGTCTTTACAGTACAAAATACACTGAAATATAGTAATATTAGAGAAAATAAATAAATTAAATTTACTTATCTCTGGTAATAGTGAAACGCTAATTTGTAGGATTTGATGAAAGCGAAAAGCGAGCCCAATACAGATAAGGCCACCCTTCTTTGTCTAAGCATATGATTGCAGAACGGTTGCTATGTAAATCATGTTGCACAGCCTTGTGCAAAAGTGATAAATAATATTTAACAATGCATTATTCAATTATTGGAAAATTCTAATAAATTCACTCACATATACATAATACTCATTTCTATTGATGCCAACCACGCTAACGAAGCCATTATGAAATTGTGCTTAAGGTGTTTATTTGCCGATAAGTCGATTGACGAGCTTGCATACATTAAACTATTTAGGATAGTAATAGTAGGATAGCAATATCATGTTTCATAGTTTAATAGAAATAGCATTGCATGATTAAAAATTTTTTTTTAATGAGCCCTATACATAAATTATATAGTTTTCTACAAACGTCATAAAAGTACATTGTTATGAATATTTGTATTCAACAAGCAGAAGTTCAATTTCTTCACCGCCGGCGTAAAAGTGTTTCCTTGTATTGTATGTAACGCGTAAATATTAGTGTTTATCCAACACCTCTCAAGATATGCTCTATAACTATGGCGATTTTAAACAAGGAAAGTAATAGATTACCCACTAGTGGCTATAATTTTGAGAAAAGTCACTAGTGCGTAATTTTCTATTTATAACAATAATAAAAACACAACAATTTGGTAACTACTTCGATTGACATTTTAATTTAGGAAATTTATAACATATGTCACTGTCAAATAATATTTCTTTAATAAATTTTGCATTTATTAAGAGATGTTGGATAAAACGTTACACTTCACACTCAGCCTTCGGCTTTGTATGCTAAAATTTCTTTCATGGGTAATTCCTTACTTTACCCACTTGTAAAGTAAATAACTATTTATTCTGTGTGCCTCGCTTCGCTTCGCTCCTTCAGTCGCTAAACAGTCTCATGCGTAAAACCCTAAATTATGTACTTCTTACATGTGTTATTAAATTATTGAATTGTTTTCTGATTACTTCAACAATATTGCAATAGATGTCACTTTTCGTAAAACTTTCTCTATGACCCTCCTCGTCCACTAACATCTTTGAGGGTTGTTATTTGCCGTGAAACAGTAACCCCAAGAGATCATTGTAGTGCTCTTCATGTACCAAATTCAGGAGGTGAAGGTATTGGATGATTGTATTAAAATGATCAAAGTTACATGCGCATAATAATGCAGCCAGATACCATAATGATTATAGCAACACATCCTAGTGACATTTCATCTCACATTAGCCAGCGAATATCTCTCACAAACCCCCATAATAAATAATTAACCCTAAAATTACGTGACCAAATCTACAAATTCCACAACACACCCGAGCACTCGGCACTCGACATCAACGTGCCTTTACCTCCGTCACGTTGCGTCACGTTCACGTTCACGTTCCAATCCGTATCACGCGCGTCACACGCGACTGCTCGTGACACGCTCGCATCGCCCAATTAACACGCCGCGCTGTGACGTCATCAATTAATTAGTGGAGAGCAGAGGAGAGAGGATGAAATGAGAGACGAATAAGAGAGAACGAGCTTGGATGCTACACAGCGACTGTAATTACATTAACATTGTAATTGATCGTAATTAGCGCGCGAGCCTAGCGCCGATGCTGGACGCCGAAGGACTCTGCTGCTACTCGGATGCTGACATCCTAATTCTACCATCTATTGAGTCCTCAAATGCCCACGCTATCGCTCATCCGCAATCTCGTTCTTCTACAGTTCCTTTACCTATTTTGAGGTGCCTAGATTCCTAGACCTTAATCTCAATGAGATCTGTGTGCACAAATGGATGAATGTTCAGAAAATAACCGTCTTTGTCCTCTTGAATGTATTCCCCTTCCCAACACTGCTGGCTGGTTTATGCAAAATGTAACCTTCTGAATTTATATTAGCACTTATCATTAAATTTAATCCGGTTCATGTATTGGTCAGTATTCTTAGGATAAGCCAATAAAAGTAGGCCGATAAAAACTACTGAACAAATACGTCACTTTTCAAAATAAATACAAATTGATTGAAATAATACAGACATAGAAAACGGATAGTGGCACAGAAGAAGTTATAATTTTATCTACCATTTTAATAACCTTTGTTGCTTTAGCAATAAACTTGAAGAAAATAAACTGTTGTGGACACCATAATACCTCCCGCCATAGATTTCTTATCAAACATTTTAGGAACGACCACCATTATCAAGAAACGCTCATCCCTTCAAAAAAATTACTTTTCAATTATGACACATGTCAAGAAATGACGTACGAACATAAACAGATCTGATTGGTCAGCATTAGACTTATGCATTAAAAATTGAGAAATTCCCATATATTAGGGTTACTACATAATGCTATTCAACTGTGCGGCTGCCCTAATACCACAACATGTGTTTCCGTATGATTTAAATCCTAATATTACGGCATAATGTTAATGTTAGGGTAAATTCATAATGTTACAGCTTACATAAACCAGTGTTAACGGTTTTTGAGAAACAGCCCTGAATAGCTTCTGTTGAAATTGTCTTAAAGGAATGTAATGTATTAATTTGCTTTGATATTGATATCATTTATCAGTATTGTATGATAGATTTGAACCTTTTCATACTTCATTTATGCTCACAATCGTTCTTCTTAATCGCTCCTTAGTTTCACCCAACACAACAATATTATTCGCATAAACTAACGCAGACACTCCACGAAGTCTGTTCAGAAAATAAACAAACAACAAAGGAAATGTGCAAATCTACAATCTACCTATTTAGAACTAGAGTGCGAGGATCATCCAGAAAGTAAAGAACGATTTGGCATAATTAAGTAAAAATGAAAGATATCAATACAAAACTTTATTTACAAAGTTACAGCACATTACTTTATTTTTCAATGTAATTGCCATAACTGTCAAGGCATTTGTTGTAATGTATTACCAGTTTTTCAATGCCGGTGTTATACTCTTCTACCGCCAAACATCTAAGCCAGGATTGCACTGCTTCTTTGAGGTCTTCATCAATTGAGAACTGTTTTCCACTAAAAATTCCTTTAATTTTGGAAACAAGTGAAAATCGCTTGGTATCAGGTCAGGGCCATAAGGAGGACGTCCAAAAATTTTCCACTTTAAAACAGTTCGCAAACGATGAAGACCACAAAAAAGCAGTGACATCCTGGCTCAGATTTTTGGCAGGACAAGAGTGTAACATCGGCATCGGTACCACGTTACAATAAATGCCTTGTCCGCTATGATGATTACATTAAAAAATAGAGTAATGCACTGTAACTTTGACAATAAAGTTTTGTATTGTTAGTTTTCTTCTTAGTTTAGTTATGTTAAATCGATATATGACCCAAGTAATTTCGTCAGAAATTTGAGTATACTGTGTTAATAAGTACTTATGTGAATAAATTTAAATTGTATGAATCTTATCCAAGATGTCAACGTATCGATTCGGTCGAAACAGGGAAGAGAAGATACTGTTTTTGTCATAAGGAGAGTTCGATTTGGTCCGCTGGCCATAGCATGTGCTGTAATAGGGTATATATAAAATGCTAATATTTGCGAAACCAAAAATTATACTTTAAATTGAACTGTCCAATAGCGAGTCTGCGTCTGCTGTTTGCTTTTGATATAAAAATGATATTAAATTGTCAAAGGAACTTTATATTTGCTTTTAATGGAATATTAAAAATTGTTTATCTGTTTTTTATCACAGGATGTAGGTTTGAATTTGGTGCGCGCGTATTTGGTTGTGTACCGTATCGTTGATTATTAATTTAGTTATTCTATTTTGAATATGTTTGCTGATTTCAGAGGAAATTTTTAATTATGAGAGTGCACGATGGAGAGTAATTAAATTTGCATCGATCGCGGCCACCTATGCAAATTCGGGACATCTGTGACCCTGCGAAGAAGGGGACAGCGTGAGAATTTTTTCTTTGTGAATTTTTTATTGGACCTGTCTTGATTTCACTCCCATGTCCACTCTCTGTTCGCGAATTATGCCTGCTAATGGGTAAATTGAATAAAATTTTCAAGATTTAAAATTATGTTGTTTTTATTTCGAGGATACTACCATTGGGATCTCGTGAACTATAAGAGCTACGACTTCGATTAAATTAGACAAAAGTAGTAGGCAAATTTACTGATGTTTTTGTATTCACGAAAAAAGCCATTGGTGACTAGATATAAACAAAAACCTATTTTCGTTTATTTTACAATTTTTAAATAATGGCTTCTAAACTGTCGCGTATTTAGAAAAATGTTTCAAATGAAAAAGGTACATATGGGGTGGTGACTGATTTATATGTTATTGTTATGGGTTTGTTGAGCTGTTACTATGAAAACATGTTGCACATATATATATATATATATTTTTTTTTTTCCGTGGCTCTTATTCGAGATATGACACAAACTTAGAATTTTACAAATGGAACCAATGATAAAATATAAAGTAAAAAGCTTATATCTGTTAATGGAGGGGAATCACAGGGCTAAAGATAAAATGATATGTGTCAGTTGTGGGATTCGAACTGAGGATTATATGGTTCACCAAATTTTAGAAATGAAGTATCAAAATGTGTAAAATGTGTTGTCAGCCAGTGTTAACTGTAATGCGTTGCTAGCTAACAATGTAGTTAACAACGTTTTATGCATTTGGTCCTTAAATTGCTACAATATTTTTATTGTCGATTGTTTATAATATGCGGGCGAATTTATAACTTAATTTAACTCTGAAAATATGCTTCTTCAACAGAAATTTTAATAACGCATTATTCTAAATTAAGCTAATTATAATCTGAGTATACGTACATTTCTAATTTAAGTATTCATTAATAAAGTCATAATTATCCAATTAAACACATGTTTCAAAAAAGCAAGAAAGAATCACTTACGCTCGCACACTTTCAATAAACAAAACTCGCTTCCAAGAACGAATTAAGCGTCAAAAATTTATAATTACATTTCTCACATGCGCTCGTCAACTAACTGAGTAGATTTTAGATTAGGTATTATTTATAATATCATCAATTCTAATAGAACAAAGTGACCTCACTGCATCAAATGCCCATAGTATCCGGGCATAGCAAATAAATTACAAACCGAGAGAGATGGAAGTCGATTAGAGGGCCGCTCCATAAATAAATACATTAATGAAGCCAGTATGTAAGCAACGGCTCGGCAATTAATGCAGTAATTAATTTAAACACTGCTTAATTGGCAATATCACGCACATAAAATTAACAGATGTACGCTGCGCTCAACAAGAGAAAAATGTGTGTAGAGCTGCTTGGAAATCTTTCATCTAAATAAAGAATGATGTCACTGAGCACAGAAGCACAGTGCACTTAATTGCATTGTCGGTACTCCCGCTTTCTTCACTGCAGGGCGATGAGACGAGCGCTTGATGGCTGCTAAAAGAATTGCCAAGAATTGTATAAAAATTGCAAATATTTTTTTAATATTTGTACTTTCTTATACAAAGTATAAGGAAGTATTGAAATCACGAAAAAATCGCTGACGAGATTTTTGTGGAAATATTTTGACGTCCACTGAATCCGTTATAACCAATTACTCATTGATGTCTGTGTGTGAAGATGGATGGATGGATGTCCGTGTGCGCAATATCTCATGAACGAGACAAGGTATGTAAACGAAACTTGGAATTTATAAGTTTCATGAAAAAATGAATTGAAAAACCGGAACAGGAAAACAATAAATTCCCTTTTTTTCAAAAATGGAATCAGCTGTGAACAAAAGTTTCAAATGGAATATGTTAGCAAAAATATTTGGAATATAAAATGTTATTTACACTTTTCTTGTACATGCTTCTAATTTTAAGAAAAACTAAATTATATATTTAAGAATATATTTCAATCATTTTAGTTACAATGGGAACAAAAACTAAAACATTTTTAATATCTATGTGTCAAACGTATCAAAAAATTGAGAAGTGTGAAAAAGATGTCTCTTGTTAAATTCATAGTTACAATGAGAACAAAAAATTAAACAAGTTTAAAATCTATATATCAAATAATTGTCAAAGTAAAGTCATGCGCAAGGAACAGGTCATACGTGTTCAGTTGGTTTTCTATGTATAAGAAAGTAGTGTGGTGCCCATGCAGATTTTTTTGCCCAAGTCTTTCGTAATAATTTTTTTGCATAATGCCGTACTGTAATATTTCTATGGTGTTACTCATTATAAAAACTGAATCATTAAAATTTTTAAATGTCTTTTCAGCCTCTATTAAATATGTAAAATGAAATTTTTTCACTGATTTAGATGCAGATATTAAATCTCTTCAATTTTTAGGGAAATTGCACAAGTATTATTTAACATGTAAAATGCTTATGACCGGCAGGGTCAGTCACAAGCCTATGGGGCCTATTTTGTAACTTACCTGGTAATTTTTAACGGCCAGCTAAAAAATTTAATGCATTATTAAATTGTGTAAGTTTTGTGTTTACACTTTCGCTGTACAGGTAAAAATGTACAGTAATACAATAGTATATTATATAACTAGTGCTGAAATTTGGATATTTCATACGAGTGTGAAATACCCTTTCAGCACGTGTTGTACACTATACTTTTTCGACGATCACAATTAAGTAGAAAAAACAATATAAAATTTACATAAAAATATTAAAAATTAAAACAGATTATATTAACATCATTGCTATCAGAATTCACTAAAAATTATGTTAGAATCTGATACATCAGGGTCCAACTTTCTTAATCCTTTTATCTGCAACTGTAAAACTTTTAAATACAAATTTTTAGGTTAGTTCGCTCAGTTATTGCAGCGTGTGATAAAATCATATCACACAGTTGCGGACGCATCTGATTGGGTAACAAGCTTCATATCACACAGCATTGCTAGTGATACGCAACTTTCAGTAACAGTTTAGCATGTGAATTTATGTACTTTTCGTATAGGTCGTCGGGAAAATAAAATAACATTAAAATCCCTATACGCCATATTTCAATTCTATACTCTGTATATGTTCAAAAGGTAAAAATTTCTCACAGACCAACAAAAGAATAATATTTATATGTTGTACCATAAACGTACTATAATGTGTTAATACGAGTAATTACCTATTTTTTTCTACGATGTACAATACATAAATACGAATTTTAATTACTCGGTACATTTTAGTATATTTTTATAATTTTCGTTGGAATTTTCATTAACGGTATCAGCTCTATTTTGAAAATTAAAAATTATGGACCTAATAACATTCCATATAGATTAATTACTTACGCCCGTATATATTACCCTTAAAACAAAATACAAACGTGCAGTGAACAAAACAAATTCCATTTCGCATTCCGCATTTTTTCGTGCACTTTTTCCAAGCACTGAATATAAATTATGACAGAATTTACGTCTAGATGCAGCGAAATATTACATCCATTACACCAATTGTTTTATAAGTGAACCGCTACAAAAATTCTCTAATATAAATTCATACACGTCAGATGCAGCGTATACGTTGTTATACTATGAAACAGTGGCGTCCATATAGGGGGGCGGTACGGAGTGCACGCATGCGCGCCGCGGGCGTTGGACGGAGACAGAGAGTGGAATGTAAACGAGTTATCGTAGCTGAGTGATCTTGTTCGTTTTTTCACAGTAACCGGTAAAAATATTCAGACTTTCATACTTTCAGTAGTACCATGGTGAATTCCTGATGAGCCAGCCCTGTTTGAGCTCTAGTCGCTCGGATAAATACTGACAATTTTATTACAGCGCAGCTGAAATACTACCTAACAGAACAAGGCTTATAAGACGCGGGAGATACCTTTCTATTTTGAGCTTTTTATATATTTATAATAAATGTTTGTTATAGCACAGTGCTTGACAAAATAAAATGGGAAACTGTTCTTTCGCTATTTGTTTAAATTTTATGTAAGTTCCTTTTTTGATGTTTAATTATTGTTCCTTAATTATACCCTTTCATCTTATTGTCATTAAAATTTTTACAGACAATTATCAAGCATTTTATTAAAATTTAACGGCAATCATAAAAAATTAAGTGTTTTATTTTTTGCCCAGAAGGGTATTAAATCCAAGGGAACTTAAAGTAACCCGACGACTGATAGTTGAATATAAGGGTGGTAAATATATAAAATAAACCAATTAAAAAAGAGTATGCCATGGCTAGTGCAGGAAAATAAGAAAAAATCAGCGAACTTTTTTACTCTGAATTTTTTTATGAAAAAGTGTAGGTTTTGATGTCAGAAAACATGCCATACACGCTATCACCAGCAACACACAGCGTTTTTTATTTTTTGTTGATAAATGCATCTTCTTTGAGATATTAGCAACTTTTGGTCAAAAAAACTTGAAAAATCAAAACGCTGTATGTTGCTGGTGGTAGCGTGTGTGTTATATGTTTTCTCAACTCAAAAGCTACACTTTTCCTGTACTATTAACCGTTACAATAAAACAGATAACCTGTCTTTTGAATTGTCAGAATGTGTATTTAATTCAGGGTTGCTTATTCCACTTTCAGTAAAATATTAGAATAGAATTTATTCTGTTGTTAAGTTTAGTGTAGAGGATTTATTTCAAAGTCAGCAGACATTTTATAACATTGCTAAATTTAAAAAAAGTAATCGAATAGGTACTTGATGGACTCATATAATAAATAATACAGTCACCTGATGGGAATTATACAGAATATTTTCGTAATAGGAAAAAATATTTCTTATTAAACGTACAAGCTATTTGCTAAATTTAACGTATGACAGTGAGGTATATTTGGCAATTCTACAGTTTTTGCAAAAGGTTCCAAGCTATGGAATAATGTTTGACGATAGTGGATACCCTTTAAAACTATATTTCATAACAACACTTGAACCCACGAAATCAAGCACAATAACTCTTTAACAATTCTCAAATTCATACGAGAACTGTTATAGTACATTTACTTTGGGATTTGGAAACAAAGGTTTCTTATTTTATGTATGGGCATAGACATAATACTTAAACTTCCGAGAACACACCTAAATATTTTTTCAATCACTGAGTACACTCTGGATCAATTTGAACCAATGCTTTTTTGATCGTCTACCATTCTGTAATGACTGGATAGATTGATCTAAAAAAATTTTGAGATATACTTAAGAGCAGATAGAAATAATTTATGCAAAATTTTATAATTGTTGATGTCTATGACACGGATAAAAATAATCGCAAAACAAATTTACAAAAATATTGAAACTTTACTTTTTAAATATTGAAAAAAGCTTTCAGAAATCATAGTATAACAAATAACAATAATTGGGCCGATCTCGGTGGCGTAGTGGCTATGTCACTAGCCTAGCGCGCCAGAGGTCGTGGGTTCGAATCCCACTGAAGAGCATGGTTGTTTGTGTTCATATAAAAAAATTCATTATCATCGACTCATGAGGCGGCATATGACCATAGTAGTTAGTCCGCCTCCCATCTTCGTAATAAAAAAAAAAACAATAATTGGGTTTAAGTTCTGTAAATATTTATTAAAATCACAACGTGTCGACAGCAAGAATTAAAGTAACCAAATATGGAATAGTATCTTAATATGGAATACCGCCCTTTCTCTTATTGTTATTTAGATATTAATACAATTATTATACTGCTAATTAATTTTTAAAATATAAGACTGTTACTAAGTTAAGTAAAAATGTATTAATGATTATGATTACTAATTAAACGTCTTTAATTTGTTGCAATGTTAAATGACGGTATTACATAATAATTAGACTTGTCACTTTAACTTTTAGTTCTCCCTCCACTAACAAAATTGGGGACCGTAATATCAAAATCTGCGAAAGGAAAGTGTCACACTTAAAAATTAGATTTATTTTGTTAGAATCTTAAAATAATACAATTGCAGTTATCGCCCCCGCGAAGCATATCATCGACGCCACTGGCACCATTGGCAACACTGCGCTGGTCGACTGGCGCACCGAGCTAACTTGTATCCGGGAAACTTTATTGGGGAAAATTTGATTTAATTTTTATAACAGCGCCAAAGAGGAATGAGTGCTGTAATTTCTTTTGAAGCTGCAATATAATTTCTGTATATCAAGTACCCGCTGGAACACAATATTGAGCGGTGTGTGAAACTGTGGGAGACTTCATGTTTTCCTGATCAAATATTTAACAAAATCTGCTGGATGTAATGTGTTCTCATTACTTGTTTAGTTTTTAATTGATAGTACGCCATTTTACATATTATTTTAAAAGTTTATATTTAAAAATGAAGCAAAAAATAAATATATTATCGCTGTTTACCCATTGGAGTGTAACGAAATTCTAAAAATTTCTTTTTGATCCGTGATCAGTTCATGTTATATCTGCTCTTTTTAACTTCCGCACATATATGTAAACGAGGTATTGTAACGGGTCAAAATTTACAATAGAGAATTCCCAACGTACCTACTCTTATAAGTACATATTAGGGTCCCCAGTATTCTTTATTTAGTTTTTCCATGTTTATGTTTCGAGTTGATTAAATTTTGTGAGCAATCCATCAACCGGATGTTGTAGTTTACTTCAAGGCTTACCAGTTTCTTTTTGGTTGTAACTCAATAATTAAATAAGTTAGAATAATATCTGTTATATTCCAAAAGAAGAATAATAATAGTTGTAATAGACAAAGATTTGGATGGGTGACCGCTTTGCGAAAACCCATACCAGCGAATATTGCGTGCCGTTGTCACACCACCGAAAACGAGGTTCCGAGGCGGCATATTACCTCAGCAGTTGAGACCGTTTAATAATAATAATAATAGACAAATTATTATGTAAATTTATATTTATAGTACAACTTTGACAATTAGCCATAGTAACTCCTGCAACCTGCAACTTTGTTGCTTTCTATGAACTTTATTAGTTTTATACTGTTCGTGTGTTAGTACAAAAAAATTTGACAAACCTAATTTTTCATAAATGCCAAGTTTCAAGAATGTATGAGATTAAAATGGAAAGTAATTACAAATAAATTTTTAATTTAACACTCCCAAATATTATAGAATCTGCGAAAGTGGCATCTATCAATTTATTAACACAAAATTTGGAAAAAGAAATATGAAGTATTATATAAATTGTTAATGGATTGCCGAAAAGATTATAAAACAATTTGAATTTGACATAAATGTTAGATATGATTTTTATTTTTATTTGTGAAAGCGATCTCAACTGCTGAGGTTATATGCCGCTTTGGTTCCTCGTTTTCGATGGTATGACAACGGTATGCAGTGTTTCACTCCCTGCCGTAGCCTTACCAAAATAGGATTTTTTTTATTTGGTAAAACGGTCTCAACTGATATATGGTTATAAACCGCCTCGGGCCCTCGTTTTCAGAGGTGTAAAAACGGTACGCAGTGTTCGTTGGTATGGGTTTTCGAAAAGCAGACACCCATCCAACTACTGACCGCGGGTAGTATGTGCTTAACTCGCGTTTTCGAGTGAACCGGCATCAACGATCCCTGCCATAGCCGTTACAAAAATATGAATTTATACCTTACGTTGTCTATGATTACCGGTAGAAATGAAATAGTATATTCTACAACAAGTAATGGAATGGCACATATTCCACGCGAGCAAAAAGTTTGTAGCCCGAGCCAAAGGCGAGGGCTACGGTTTGCGAGCGTGGGATATGCCATTCTGTTACATGTTGTAGACTATACTTTCTATAAAAAGGTTTTGGAAATTATACAAAAATACAAATATAAAACTGTTGAAAACGTCAAACTCAAATAAATCAAATTAAAACAATCAGACGTAACCATAGTAACTGTATCAAGATACTTCATATGTCGCGCTAATAAGCGGTTCTGATTTGTCGAAAATATTCCATACGCCGCGTATGGAATGTTAGTGATTCCATAACAGTTTTTAGTAGTGGAATGCCCAGTTTCCAAAACAGTGTTATAGAAACTTGTTTACAATGTACTATGCATCCGTAGCAATAACAGACAAACAATAAATATCTTAATTGTCGTAGAAAAATAATTATTATAAAAAGGACAAAAATTGTGGCCGTGCAGAATAACTTATTTTACACGAGGTGTGCGATTTTCAGCACTAGGAGAAATGTGTAAACGAAACAGATATTTGGTAAGACATGTCTTTCAGTGGTCAAAATTAAAATCCGTTCATTTCGGATTCAGAATAAAAAGAATTATAATATCCCATTCCTACAGGCGCGCGGCCGCGGGGCAACTTTTCTAATTCAGAGAGAGAGGTTTTTAAGACGTCTAATTTATTTACGCGAAAATTACGGTAATGAAAATATCACTGTCGTTTTTATTTTCCCGGGCGTAATGGAAATTGTGTTCGTCTGGCGTCGCCCGCCCTACCGCCGCCGCCACCGCTTTTCTTCTTCGCGCTTCTTTGTGTCTTCTTTTTTGAATTTGGAGAACGCGAAATTCACTTTACGACTTTGAAAGAATATTCACTGGATGCAGTGAATAATTAATACAATGCGCAGTTGCCGACTGCTAACTGTCGCTGTTAGGGTCGACCCGTTTACTTCTTTTATTTTTTAACTTGAACAAAATCTACTCATTCATATTTTACACGTTTCAGAATTTCAACGCATTTTTATCAATCATTCGTCGTATTTATATGCAACCAGTACCTTCTAAATGTGTTAGTCATTATTGAGTAACAAAAAATTAGAGCTACCGAATTATTAATAACGATTAACAATTAATTTGACTAATAGGAACCAACGTTAGCGTTCAAATCTAATCAAAAATTAAGGTGTTTGAATGAGAAGCTTGCAAATTCCAAACGTTCCAATTGCAATTAGTGGAATACAGATAAAACATGCTATCCCATTTTTGTCAGAACCGTACCTTTATCAGAATATAAAATAGCATGACATTTTTCTTAAATAAGTTTTACATATAAATTATACCGGGCGTCCCAAAAAATAGGCTCAACCCACAAAAAATATTTATTTTTAAAACAATTAGACTCATTTTAAAAATTTAGAAACTACATAAAAAACGTATTAAAGTATTCACCGGAAATTACTCTAAATTTCTTATTTTAAATCTTTTGGAAAATTGTTATATTTCTTAAATTCAATGAAATGTTTTATTCTTTGTCACGTATCTGCGTTTTAACCAATTCTAATATTATTATACTGATTATTTTTTGACGTATCTTTAAACCAATCAAATGCTTTATTGTATGTCACGTGTCTGTGTTTTAACCAATCCTGTCATTATTATACTGAGAATAATGCTCTTGTGATTATTCCCGGCAATTTTCTCTGTAGCTTTTTTGTTTTTGTTGACAGATGTCAGATGTCAGATAGTTATCATCAACACAAGTAAAAAATGAGCAAAAAAATAGATTTAGTAACGTTCCTGATGATGAAATAAAAAAATAATCTAATTAAATATAACTCGAGAGTTCGATAAATTAGAAAATAATTCTCCAGTATCTTTCTCAAACTTGTCGCCATTTGGCAATAGCCACTCAAGCCCTACGGGCTTTCGTGGCTATTGCCTGGCAACAAGTTTTCGAAAGATCTGTCAAATTATTTTCAATTTATTCTCACCCTCTTGTTATATTATTACTGAGAATATAGCTCTAAAGATTTTTTCCTGTGGTAATCTTTGTTGATTTGTATTTTTTCTTGATAAATATCAGATAATTAGGTTAGGTTAGTAGTACCTTATAACCCATAACACAGAGGTAGTCTTTTTTTCAGGTTAATTGACTGAATTTTTATTAAATAAAGTCAACGAAAAATTCAGTCAATCAAACGTAAAGAAAAGGACTACTGTAGTTTTTTCCTTATTGTTCCTTCAATTTTCATTCTTCATTTGGGTTAGAAACATTCTGCACATATTAAGTGCGTTACATAATTTTTATTTGAATTTGTGGATAAAAAAAAATCTAATTAAATATAATTCGAGAGTTCGATAAATTTGAAAATTTCTTCTATATCAAATTTGTCATTTGGCAATAGCCACTCAAACCCTAGGGCCTTTAATGACTATTGCCTGTATTTTTTTTTAATCTGCCAAATTATTTTCAGTGTCTTGTTATATTACTAAGTGATCATTTTATAAGACAAAATTTTTACGCGAATCCCACTGTTCGATAACTAAGAAAATAGAAGTATGACAACACAGAATTGAATATAATTATTGCAGTTTAATGGTGAAAATTTAAAAAAAATGTTGATTCTAAACATATTTTTTATACCATTAATTCACAATCTATCTGTACGTAGATAGTCAATTACGAGAATGATAAACATTAGATGACATGGAAAAGTAACTGCCCATTGGCAGTACTTTACTTAGATTTACTTAATTACTATTATTACAATGAATTAATTAGAGTTATAAATATGTGTTTCATAAAAAATAGAATACAAAATAGCTGACGATAAAATTCTAGCTCTTCCGTACTCAAAGAATTATATCATTATAAAAATACTTATTATAACTTCTATAGTTCTCGAGATATCTGCGGTGGTACAATTGTAATATGATATAGGTACAGGAAACAGCTAAATATAATGAGATTTCAGAATTGGTAGTCCGTCCAATTCC
This sequence comes from Poecilus cupreus, assembly GCA_963942605.1. Classification (NCBI taxonomy): domain Eukaryota; kingdom Metazoa; phylum Arthropoda; class Insecta; order Coleoptera; family Carabidae; genus Poecilus; species Poecilus cupreus. Next base: position 20,577,259 of record OZ012718.1, read on the forward strand.
AGTTGCATTACAACAATTCCTAAAATCAATTTAGCATGGTGCATTTGCATTTGCATTCGCTATTTGCTATTGTAATACGGGCTGGTGGCCGGCCTGTCGGTGCTAGTTATTGGCTTGTTCGCATGAAATCGGGTTAATCAAATGATAGTAATAAATTGACCGTCCGCACAAATCGAATCGAATTGACTTGATTGTTGAGTTTGTTATATAATATCTGCGCATATACATCGGACACTAGATGATAGATGACCATTCGCTGCTGTCAAAACATCCTTATTTTATTTTCTTAAACGTGGTGTTATAAATGATAAATGGAAAAAGAACTATTTAGATTCGATGGTCAGTTGAAATGATGAAAGCAATGAAGGATTTTGGTTGAAAGATTGATTTAATTTTTGTGTTGTAATAGTAAACTGTTTTCAAGATTTGTATTGTTAGGAAATGGTGGGTTTCATTGTGGAAAACATAAAATTGATTAACTCGAGGCATGCGAAATTCCTGACTAGTTCTTTATGAATCAAGGCACTGAACTTTTACTTTTTATCAAGAATATGGAATTTATTTGCCAAGGCCCGTATGGCAATTTTAGTTATTCGAATAATATTTCAAATGTTAATATTCCCAATTCCAAAATCAACTAATTTTATAACCACTATAATATAGCGCTCTTTTTTATTGGGCACCTTTTTGATGGTCGTCTTTAATTGTCGCCTATATCAGAAAATCTAGTCTGGACCAATTAGAAGCAACGACATCAAGGCCCTATCTTATTCTACGCTATTTTCTGCGGTGAAATAGGCTATTTTATTTCAGAGAGAAGCGTCATAGTATTTCCAGAAATATCTGAAAAAATTGCATCTCTCTTTCAATAAACAATACCCAGAACCACATTACATTAAATTAGCCAGTTTATCAAATAAAACAACGGAATGAAACGTAAGTGAGGAAGTTGTTCATTCATGCTACGGGGTGTGTCATAAGTAACGAAACCGCGAAACGCAAAACATTCACCATACATTTGAATACATCATCTAATGCATGAATGACGTGCCTTATGAATTGGCTTTCTAGGAACGGTGGCAGCAGTTACTGCTCTACTAATTGTTTGACTGTGAATGCGGTTTTAGTAGCGACCTTGCATTGTGTCAACTAATATTTTATATTGTTAACGTCAGTTTAAGTAAGTCATTGAATTATATTAAGTTAAATATTTGTTTTATTTCATCACCATGCCAGTACTCGGCGATAAATTGACATATACGAGTATTGACGATTATTTTTGTACCTTTTTACATTTTTATACGCAAGTGTAGGATACATGAGAAAGAAATGGTGGCGAGATTTCTTTAATATGGATGTATGTTTAATAACTCATGAATGAGAAAAGATAGAGTAACGAAAATGCATAATCAATTATGAAAAAGCTAAATTAATTGTAAATTTTAAACTACAGTACAAAATATGGAAAAAAGTTTCAAACAAAAATTGTAGCCAATATTATTCTACATCTTTTTATGTATAACAAAATTTAATCGCATATATTTACTGAGATATATCCAAAAAACCTGATAGGACTTCAAGTAACCTACGACTTCCAATTGATATATTACTACCAAAATCTAGTGAGCTTCTAATTTGAACATCATCCAAGTACTAAATATGAAATTTGAAAATGATATTGTCATTAGAATTTGATGTGGCCATCCTCCAGAAAATTAAATATTGAAAGAAGCTTTCAGAACACATAATATAATAAATAAACAATAATTGGGCAAAATTTCTGTTTACTATTAAAATAACTACGTTTCGACAGCAAAGTGCTGGCTTCTTCAGGTAAAATATGAAACAATAAATAATAAATAAGTAGATCAAAGTAATACAAAATATAAACAGAAAATTAAGGAAGAACAACAGTTAACCATGAGTTATTAAGCACAAAGCCTGCATTCAAATTAAGATTATTTGACGATTTCTTGATTTCAGTAGCTTCTCTAATGAGTCTTCTCATCTAGATATTTTTTCTTGCTCTAGAAATATTCTAAAAATCGTGTTTTCAAAATTTATACCATGTAATTCTTGAATGGCCTGTTTAGCAACTGCAGATTTATCAGGTTGATTTAATATAATATGTCGTTTGTGTTTTTTTTTTAATCTTATAGCAACAGTTCTACCAGTTTGGCCAATGTAAACTTTACCACACTGGCACAAAATCTTATGAATGACAGAACAATGTAGAGGCACTATATCTTTAAAATTACCCAGAAAATCGTGAATTCTTAAATTTGATTAATATGACGTCTGTATATATTAAGCATCCTGTCAATTTTGTTGGTAACATTAGCAATGTAAGGTAAAGTGGCATATAATTTTTTTCAGTAACAACTTGAGGAACATAAATCAAATTTAATTCTAAAATCTAAATTTTAAATTTGACATTGACAGCCTTAATAAATTTTAAGTTATCGAAAAAAAAAAAATATATATCACGCCTTTTACCCATTTTGGGTGTGGTAAGTGATATATTTTAGTATGAAGTGCGATTACCAGCCGTCAAATCATAGCCCCCAAGGATGGTAGTGGAGAAGGAACCACAGGGGTAAATTTAAATTGGTAACTGTCGACAGTGGGATTCGAACAGAGCATCTCACGATCCATAGTCCGATACGTTACCATGGAGCTATTATCGAGAACGTAAAAACCATCACACACAAAGACGTCATAGTGAAAATAGTGAAATCGTATTCTAGGCACCCCAAAAAGTGCTTCTCTGTTGTAAACTCACTATCGAAAATTTTGACCCTTTCACAATACCTCCCCTGTATGTTATATACGTGCAGGAGGTAAAAATAAAATAATTTGTAACTCCACCGGTTTGATTGACAGAATGTTTTACTTGCATTGACGAAATTGTCAATAGTTTATAGTCACTTACAAATCTCTCAGACTTATCTGTGATCGTTTATCAGATAATTATGATTATTTTTATAATTGTGTAAATGTATGAAAATGTACATCAGAATTATTGTAAAGTTGAGCATTCAAGTCCTGGCAGAGTGCCACGCCAAAAATGAGTAAATATTGTAATTGTTATTATTCTAATTTACTTATTTATGGAAAGATTTATCTGCTTTATCTTTAATAATTTCCTAGTTTAATTCCAAGTGCTGGTATTTCTGAGAAATTTCCTTTAAATTGTTTGTGATGGTCACAAACGCGACTAAGTATATTTAATAATTGTTAATTCAAAGAGGTTAATTATATTATTTGAGTTAATATAAGAAATGCGGCTTTATTTGTTCGTACATGCATGAGTGTCATATCGCGAGGCTTCACGTATATGTGTATATGTGTATGTATGCATGTATGTGTGTGTGACGTTAGCTATAAGGCATCGCAAATTGACCTCTGGCCGCGTAATGCTGTGAAGAATTCGCAATGTGTATCAATATGATTGATGCCGTTGCGGTGGCACTACTGACCACGGGTACATACGCACCCAAAACTTATTCATTTTTATTTTTTTAGGAAATTATGTTTAAATATTCTATTGGGGTCTACACTCAAAATTAAACTAAAAGTTGATGATTTTAACAAAAGTTGTTGACTTACCGTGAATCGTGCACCTGGGTCGTGTTTAACGGCTGCAGGATTCTCAAGAAATCAACCTTCAAATTGTATCTGCAACAAAAAAATATATCTAAATCTAATTATTTCATAATTACATTTGTCATCCAGTATCGTATTGGTTTGTTCTATATCTACTGTATAAACATAGATTTATAGCAAACCAATTCTAAAGTGACGATATATCAGTTATTTGTCTGATCTCATTCATATATACAAATAAACTCAGACAACATTCAGAAAATATGGAAGATGTGAAAATACGTATGTCACGTCCAAAAATGAGTACCTAAATGGCCCAATAATATATCTCTTTCTTTGTAGACTAATTATTAATATTTCATTTCACCGTGTGAAAAAGTACGTGTTATCAATTGCTTGTCTAATGTCAAATTGCTGGAGTTATTTTACCTCTAAGAACTATGTTTGAATGAAAGAGCTAATCAAATTTGCAGTGGATAATTTACTGAAAATTATCTTGCTTGTATATCCGATACCAACTGACAACAGTGGCATTTCTGTAGGTATTTTCAACAATCATTTTATTTTCCTAATTCTCGTTCTCAAATTGTCAAGTTCTACAGCAATAAACCCTCCACAAAAGTCTCCGCATCTGGTTTGAAATCCCACCAAAACATAAACATTTTCCTCGGCGCTCTAAATCACCTCTAAGCCCAGTTTCATACCTTCGCATTTCGCGCAAACAAGAACCTCACATTACAAGCATAACTTCATTACCATCCTTGTACATAAATTACTATAATTCCCTATTAAGACGTGCTTACACGCCTTTAATAGAATCATAAACATCGTAAAAAATACGGGACATTTTCCGCCAAGCCAAGATACTTTGAAAATTAACTAAAGTCGCCCAGCAGAATACCGCAGAGTCTCCAGCGAACAGACGCCGGTGAACCTGGTGGCGGGATGTAGATGTAAGACGTGTATTACTGCGCATTACCATATGCCTCTGTTTATTTATTAACAACCCTCTCCACATCCTAAATATGGTTATTATTTATTTAAATCGTGAGGGGTACACCGTACTCCAGCGCTTTCCAAACTGTGACAGGAAGGCAAAAAGAAAAATGTAAGTGACGTCTGAGTTTAGGACAAATAACAACCCCCAAAGATGTTAGTGAACGAGGAGCCAGAGGGGTAATATTGAATTCATGTCTGTTCAAATCTTTGAACAAATCTTTTTTGATAATTTGAAAAGGAAACAACACGGTAAGTTTCAAACACTATTTTATACGTGTTTCGGTTTATTATACCATCTTTAGGTATACCAAGGAAAAATTAATTGCTACATTTATGCGAGTCATATAAATATAGTTATCTTAAAAGGATTAACGGTTATTAATGGAAAGATACAATTTTAGAAAGACGGAGTTAATCAATTTATTCATTCATAAAAATTTTATTGTCTCTAGTAGCATTCTAGTCCCTTTTGGCATGTTTACATAGATTGAATTATGTTTTTTTTTATTAAAATAATATTTACTTTAACTTAAATATTTACTGATGTATACTAAAATTAAAATAGGAACGATGATGAAGTAATAACATACTTAAGAGATTCTTCAAAAATTATTTATTTATTATACGTCGGATTTTATATATATATATTTATTATATATATAATAGGGGTAAATAGCTCCGTGGTAACGTTTCGGACTGTGGATCATGAGATCCTCAGTTCGAATCCCACTGCCGACAGTTACAAATTTAAATTTACCCCTGTGGTTCCCCCTCCACTAACAACTTTGGGGGCTATGACTTGACGGCTGGTAACCGCATTTCATACGCAAAAATATATCACCTACCGAGATCTGCGTAAGCAAAGTGCCACACCCTTAATGGGTAAAAGGCGTGATGATATATTTTATTTTATTTTATTTTTTATATATGAATAAAAATTTCCAAAAATTTTAATATTTTAAGTATAAAATATTAAAATATTTTATAGGGCTTTATGTAGACTATCACTTCCGGTGGATAAATTGCTACCAAAAATTAAACAGCTCGTAATTTAAGCATCCAAGGAGGAAATTTAAAAAAGAAATCGGTCTTTTATTTTATAAACTATACAAAATACAAAAAAGTAGTAATATTGTACATCTTTAACTCTTTTAACTAGTAAGACATACCTAAAAAACTTGATAGGCCTTTAAATAAAGTACTATTTTTGGTTAATGGATTGCTACCAAAATTTAATCAGCTGGTAACATGAATTTGATTAATCAAAATTTTAAATTTGACATTGTTAGCATCCTTAAATTTTATGTTATCGTGAACGAAAAAATCACCATACATACATAAAAACAGCAGTCATCGTGAAAATAGTGAAATCAAATTCTTACAACTCCAAAACTTCTTATTGGTTGAAAATTCACTCCCGAAAATCTTAACTAGTCACATCTCCCTAACTATGTGAAGGTAGTAAAATGTGTAAAGTAAAACTGTAAAATAAATAAATATCATCACGTCATTCACCAATTATTAGGTGTGACATTCTACTCAATGTGCATGAAGTGCGTTTACTAGCCGTCAAATCACTGTCCCCAAGGATGGTATGATAGTGTTGGAGGGACCACTGTGGTAATTGTTAACTTTAAACACATTTTCTACCAATATAGAAAACACGGCCTTAATGATTTACTAAAGATTATCTCATTCGAGCGAAGAAATTAGGGGTAATCTTCCTATATGTTATATGATGTAGTTTTTAGATTCTAATCAGAGATAGGAAATCGTAAGTGAGCAAAATTTTAAAAGAAATTTAACTTCATGTCTTCGCACAGAACCATGCACCCTAAAGGATAAAAATCCTGATCAGATTTACTGTATATATATTTAAAGTGAAAATTTACAGAAAATCTGCTCATAATCTTGAAGGATGCCACTCACGATTAGACATTTCGAAATCTGTCCAGATAATTTGACAATTGACCACACATTCCAATACCCAAATATTATTTTCCCGAATATATAAAATTGCAAAATACTGAGCAACTATAAAAAGTTTGATAACCACCGGACTGCTCCACCTCTCCCAGTGGTAATGGCTGTTTAAAGGCGTTCGCTGACGAAGAGAATCAGGAGCAGGGGAGATTTTAAAATGTCGTGAAAAGAATCAAGGGTGGCGTGTACACGGTGTAGTGGCCGTGGTTGTAGTTGCGGTTTACAAGGGTGGTTCGGTTTGAGGGTTCGTATGAATTTTAAATTTCTGATCTGCTTAAAGTATTACAGGGAAGTTTCAATATAGATTAGTTTTGGATTTGAAGTGAAGTTATGGACGAAAATGAATTACGAGGTTTTCAGATCGCCAACGGAAATTTATATTTAATATTTTATCAACTAAATAAATAAATTATCACGCCATTTACCTATTTTAAGTGTACTTTTACAGATCTCGGTAAGTAATATATTTTTGTCTGTGCATTTCCGACAAAATACACTTGGACATTTTTTTCATCGCTTGTTTAATTTTTGATTTCGGTTTATGTTTATTAATTAAAATGTTATTGTGCCTTGATTATTTTTTTTATGTTATTTGTGTTTTAACCAATCCTGTCATCATTATAGTGAGAATAAAACTCTAGAAATTGTTCCCGGGAATTGTTTTTCTTGACAAATGTTAGATTAGGTTAGCGTCACGCATAAAAATAGAATGTAATTGCAAATATAGAATATACTGGATGTTCCATTTTAATCTTAACAGGGAATATCACGAAAAATAGACGACTAATGATAAGGGCAAAAGGTTGATGGTTTGATTCTTAAAAAAAAAAATGATCCACACTCCAAGAGGAGATGAGTCAACTCAAAAATCTTAACCGGTAGAGCATAAAAAAATTCGTAATGCGGTTACCAGCCGTCAAATTAAGCCTCCAAAAGATGTTAGTGGACGGGAAACCACAAGGTAAAGTTACAATGGTAATTGTCGACTGTGGCATTCGAATTGAGGATTTCATGATTCACAAATACAAAATATTCAAAATGGGAATCAAATGTAGTAGATTATCTATTTTCCGGATATTGGGCATATTCCCGTAAATATATATCACTTACCGAGATCTGCGAAAACAGAGCGCTCCAATTAAAATGGGTAAAAGCACTGAAATGTAATAATACTAGATCTCTCACTGACGTTTAAAATGCGAGTCGATAGAGACAGCAAGTTGAAGGCTATCTGTCTTTATTGTACATTGTTTTTACATAGCAATCGCTCAACAAACGCATAGCAACCGTTAGTTTTATATAGAACTCGCTCAACAAAAGCATAGCAACCATTCTACAAACAAGTGTTAGTAGACGAAGACACTGTCTATCACATCTATATGTCTGAGGCTCGTTTTTCGCTTTCGTAAAGGCTACAAGTGCGCGTTCCAGTATTACTATATTTCAGTGGGTAATGGTGATAATTTATTTGTTTATTGCTTCACAAAATATTAAATCCCAGTAGAATTAATGTTTCCCATAATAAAATTTCCCTAAATTTCATTCCGCGCCCAATCAGTTCCAGCATTTAACCAAATTCAAAGCAAACATCGAACCAAAATTTCCAAAAGCATCATCATTAGCGAGATTCAATAACCCGGTTAGCGAGGCCTTAATTACACCCTTAGTAGCATGAACAGCATTAGTCAGCAGCGCCCTGCACCCCGGCCGGCGCTGAAACCATTTAGGCCGTTTAAACGCTGCCGCGATGTAAGAGAGTGGCCTGTGTCCGCCGGAAACGGACCTCCGGAGCCGAGAGACATCGCAGTTTCCGGTTCCGGAGCCGTGGCGCGTGCGGCAACTTCCGCTGCCATTGACTTAACGGTAATAGTTGTGCGTGCGCCCTGATTTGCGCGGCAGGGACGGGGGAGGTGGAATATTCCGAGGACCAAAAGAATGGGGGTGAACAAGTTTCTTATACGTAATCGCGATGTTTATAGATGGATGGATCAATGAGAAAAAATATAGTAACAAAACTTGACAACTATCAGGTTCATGACAATGTGAAGATAGAGAAGATTTTGGTCTTTATTGTAAAACTAGAAGAGAAAGTTTACCAGGCACACAAAATAATAAATTCAATTAATGTTCAACTGTATTATATTCACTTGTGTATGATATTGCTTAGCATCCATAAAGCGGTTCTTTATGGACTAGTTCGATAAAGTTAAAACAATATACAACTTGATAACCAAACAACAGAAAAAGCACACTTCGAAACTATCCATTTTTTCATGTCAACGTCATGTATCAAATATTATTGTCATTCTAAGTAAAGAAAACTAATCTGCAATGCAGTCGAACATAAGTCGGGGTGTTCATTTTAAGAGGTACACTATTGCTATTTCGAGAACTATAAGAGCTACGAGGTCGCTTAAATCAGTAAACAATTTCTATATTATAAGACAATAAAAATGAACGAAATAAGAATTTTTTTAGACCAAAAATACGGGGTGCAACTTTCTTATTTTAGATGGCAACCTATTTTTTTTATTTGCTTATTCGATTCAGTATTTTTTTCTGAATTCAAATATATTTGGGGGTTATTATTTGACGAAATTGCACACCCAGAAACATATCAACCCGAGATCTGTCTTACTCAGAAATGGGTAAATGGTATGGTAATTTATTAATTTATTTTCTTTTATATTACAAATAAAATATCAACAATTCTTTTTTGTTCGAGTGTACTCAACGCTTTCGCGAACCAAACAGGGGTGCAACTATCAACTCGAGGGGTGTTTTTACAGTTGTGTGAAGTGATTTTTTTGTTAATGGTGGTTTTGGGGTGTTTAATTCTGGTATTATTGACAGATGGTTTGTTCGAGAAAAAAATGGTTTTATTAACTATTGTCGCACATGTTTGCCGAAGTCGATACTTTGGAAATAAAAAGGATCAGTTTTTATTATGCCCTAACAATGGAATTGTTTTGTATATACAAGGGTTTTTTTGTGATTTTAAGTGGTGTTATTGTAGAATTTAGAAGCATTTGGATATCAGGCATTTTACCCCAAAAACTGTTTGGATGTGATTGATTTCAAAAAAATTATGTGACATTGGAAATATTTTTGAAAAGTGGAACTAATTTTCATTATGCTTAATTTGTGACGGTGTAACAATAATTTAGAAAAATAGGGGATGAAGGATAGATTTGATTTTGTTCGTTCTATTTATACAGGGTGTTTCAGGACTAGTGTAACAAACTTTAACAGCTTATTCCTGAGGTCATTTTAAGCCAAAAATGTCATATGAACATATGTCCTATTCCTTCTAGTTATCAAAATACAAGAGGTTGAACTTCTACAAATAACACGAATTTTTCTAATTTTTGTAATCAAGGTACTTTCGGAAAACAAGAGTTTTATTAAAAAGTCATACCTTAAATACCATAAATAAAAATTCATACATTTTTCGTACAAAAAAAGAAATGAAGCTTATGTTTCAAAGTTATCTTGTTTACATTTTTCGCAGGCGCAATGAAATTGTCACAAACTTGTCAGAAATGACCAGTTGCAACAAACCTAAAGACACAATTAAATAGACAAATAAATAAATTCTAAACACAGAACAACATACCAACAACATGGGAAGGTTGGCGTCTGTTTGGGTATCTGTCTTGGTATTCTCTAGACATGTAACGGGTATTACCATTACATAATCCATAAATAAAAATCATATCTGCATATTCAGCAGTACTATAACCATCCATTATGAAACAAAAATACAATTAAAAGTACAACAATTTTTAATTAAGACAAATAAGGTATGACTTTTTAATAAAACTCTTGTTTTCCGAAAGTGCCTTGATTACAAAAATTAGAAAATTTCGTGTTATTTATAGAACTTCAACCTCTTGTATTTTGGTAACTAGGAGGAATAGGACATATATTCATATGACATTTTTGGCTTAAAATGACCTCAAGAATAAGCTGTTAAAGTTTGTTACACTAGTCTTGAAACACCCTGTATAGGTATACACTTAAAATAATCTGTAACCAGTGTAATCCTACAATGGGCGCATAAACCATAAACAAAATATGACAAATTTATATCAAAATCGTGTAACACTTATGGAATAATTAGTAGTAAAGTATTTTTTTTCTTTTAAATATTTTGCAGTAAATCGATATAACGAATTGAACATATTTTGACGTCACAGGTATTTGCATTGTGCTATTGGCCAGAAATATGAAAATTGCAAATCACGCGTCTACCGCTGCGCCCAACGCCTATTGTGGGCTAAAATAGAACTACGAAATGCCATTTCATATTTTTGTTTGTTGGTATTTAAGATTATATTTGTTGGGCTTCTATTACTTGTTTCATAATTTTACTGTTTTATTGCGCTGTGTTGAAAATCTATTGATTAAAATTGTGTGTTGAGGTTAGGCTACATCACTACTAGCGCCACTGTTCTCAAACTTTTGTTGTTATTTACTCGAATATCGAGTAAAATACTCTTAAAGTTGTCAAAGGAATTTTGTCTTAGTTTATATTAAGTTTAATTGTTGTAAATTAAGACATAATATGAAAATATTATTTTTATATTAAAAAATATATAATATCTACTATCATGGAAAATCGTTGATTTAGTGCCACTGGATCAGTACCTGTGACGTCACACAAACGTCACACAAACTTTGAAATATCATATCTCGGGTAATATATGAAATTTTCACATCGGGTTTTCACTGATCGTCATATATTTCATTTAAAAAATTGGTTTATGGGCCCATTATATTATGGACTAAGAGCCGGTATTTCCAATCTCAGATAAACTAGAGAATAAATTTATCAAAGGAATAAACAAAAAATATCGCATCGAAAGATGGCAGCTAGAATAATAAGCATTATTTAAGCTATGATTTTGATGCGATATTTTTTGTTTATTCCAGTGATACATTTATTTTCTAGTTTATCTGAATTTGGAAATACCGGCTCTTAGACATGTTTCTGAAGCGACAAAATAATCTTCTATGCAATCAAGGCGACAAATGCAATTTGGTAATTATCCTGTCTTTCTGCAAAAAAATATAATTTTATAATTAGTAGCGTTTTCATATAAATACTCATTTTGCAGGATTATTGAAAAAACAGATATTCTAGTTATTATAACGAGAAATAAATATTTAAAAGTTTGTGGTAACTATTACAAACCGACGATTTGCATATTTTTATTGATATATTAGCTTAATATATTTTAAAGAATTATTGTCGATTTTAGAAAGCGGAAACAGACAATTCGTTTAATATGGATTCAGATTTAAATAGTTATTATAATGGAATAAGTTGGCGCCGACACTGTCACATAATAAACGCAATTACACTGTAAAGATAAGTTAGTTAAGTCTTAAGTCTGTGAATATATGTGTGTTGATGACTTGCAAGAATGTGTGGAGGAGACGCACGTCCGCACGTACGTGTACTTCTTTCAGATTAGCGCCAACGCATAAATTAATAAAAATTGCATTTGCACTGATTACAACAAGATCACACAATTTCTATTTTCCGTGGAAAAATAGAACGTAGCACTGAAGTAATATTTAAAATATTAGCTTGGCTCGTTCAACACAAAAAATATATCGAAAATAAAATGTAATTTGTAATTATTATTTTAAAACCAAGGAATCAAAGATTTATAATCTTGCATTCATTGTCATACAAATCTAATTGTGTAATTGAAATCATTTATTTGTGCTTGAAAATATGTAGGTATAATTAAAGTTAAGGTCTTCTATACATGATTAAATATTCATCAAATTTTAATTGTGCTTTTCAATAATAAAAAAAATGAAAATATAGGTACTGAACAGTACAGTTTTCGCAAAGGGAAAGTGTAACAGTTATATTTATTGAAAAACTCACATATAAAGCAATTTTTTTACCGATTGACAATAAGTACAAATTTTTACAACTAGTAATCTGGAAAATATCATTTTTACTGCCAAGACAATAAACTTATTTTTACGGCATCCTAATAGTAACTATTATTCACAATCGTAAAATGTCAATTTTGGAAATTTAAAAAGTTTCATATTCCAATGTTGCTTTGAGTCCTAATTTTTTTCCGTTGGGTGGAATAGTAACGAATTTTTATTTTATTTTATCTGACTATGTTTACTTATTTATTAATGTATCTATTATTTTAATTATGGACGAAGATATTCATATGTGTCTGTTTTTTATATTTATTTAAATATTTGTTGTTTTCTAAATGTTCTGTAATAGTTATTGAAAATTAACCGCTTGAAGAAGACGTATGTGGCATCGAAACTAGTAGAGGATTTTTTTTAAATAAACCAGTGACTAATGGCCAATAGTTTTTATTGTCAATTTTTTTTAATTCGTCCAAATATAATACATGTCCTAACATAGATTAGGGAGAACTAACAGTAAAAATAATTAGTAATATATGCGTAATACTTCTGTTCTGTCATCTGTTCAATTCGATTTAACAAATAAATTCCCACATCTAACTCAATTTCTAGAAATATATCACACTCCACAATAAACAATCACAAGTTATTCATCGCATTTTCCCATAAAACGTCACCGCCCCGAAATAAAGTTATCACGCACAATTACGCGCGTGCGTCTCACGTCGAACAATACCTCTGGCTCGGCAGGGGTGTCCAACTCCGTGTGATTTGCATGCGCAGCGCCATGTCGCGCAGTGGGGTACTGCGCAGACACGTGCTCTCTTTTCGTTATCTCGTTTGTGTGCCCCTAATTATTGCTGTTTTATTGTTATGGATATTGGGATGTGATTTTTGTTAGAACTAGTTTTTGTATTTAGGGAGGAGAGAATAAATTGGACTGGGCGATGTTTTTATAATAAAATGGGAGTAGACTCGATTAAGTAAACCAGGATTTCGTTGAATCAAAATATCATTGAAAAACTCTGTGGATCATGAGATACTCAGTTCCAATTCCACAGCCGACAGATGTCATTGTAACTTTATCCTTATGAATGATTCCTTTCCACTAACATCTTTGGGGCCGTGACGGAACGGCTAGTTACCGTTCTTCATACTCAGAAATAATATAACAAGAGAGTGAAAATAATTTGAGAAACTGAAGAATAATTTCTAATCTGACATTATCTCTAAAGCTTTATTCTCTCTATAATAATGATAGCATTGGCTAAAACACAGTCATGTAAAAAAAGTGACACATTTCATTGGTTTTAACAAATATAAAAAATAATGAGTAATAATATAATAAGGGAGTAAGAATAAATTGAAAATAATTTGCCAGATCTATCGAAAACTTGTTGCCAGGCAATAGCCACGAAAACCCTGCGTGCTTTAGTGGCTATTGCCAAATGGCAACAAGTTTGAGAAAGGTACTGGAGAATTATTTTCAGTAGTTATATAACAAGAGGTTTGAAAATAATCGAATAAACAGTTGAGAGGACGAGATGTGCTTCCTAGGAAACACAATGACACCGTAGGTAGAGTTGTGTTTTGTAGGAAACACATCGAGTCCGCAACTGGCGACACACTAAATCTATCCTTTTTCTTATTTTTTACTTGTGTTGATGATAACTATCTGACATCTGAGCTTTGTCAACAAAAACAAAAAAGCTACAGATATTATTCCCGGAAATAATTACTAGATCTTTATTCTCAGCATAATAGTAATAGGATTGGTTATAAAGCAGATACGTGACATACAGTGAAGCATTTCATCGGTTTTAAGAAAGAAAATGGCAAGTTATGTGTTGGCACTTCAGATTTTTTTTTAGTGTTTGAGACAACGATGGTCGTAATGAAAACTATTGAAAATCTCCAACCAATAGTGACAAGAAGCATTTGTGACGTAACACAAATGTTAATCGATGCATTGGACTTTAACAGTTAAGATTATATATTAAGTGTTATTTAATTTTGAGATATCAATTCGTTCCGTCCTTTTATCTCAAACAGTGTATAATTCATAAGATGCTACAGTAGTCTCAGCGGCTACAGATAGCACACGCACATAATTCCATGTAAACGCGATTTTCCGACTGAGACAGCTGTTGCTGTACGATACACGAAGTAGCCGACTGATGCTGCTTGCTAATTAGTTTAAATTGAGTCAAGTGGACTTGTGACTTGCATGTGCCTAGTGCCCAGGCTCTGCTTCAATCTTCACTGCAATGTCGCGTTGTAATCATTCACGGCTAACGTAATAGACGAAATAAAATTATGCGCCATTAATGCCACCGACATGCGAGTATCTTGCTTCCAAATACAAACAAATATATCGTCACGTCAACTACCCACATCTAAGTGTGGCTGATTTTCGCGGAAATGCATGTTTTCAAAACCAGAAGTGTAAGTTTACGACACAAAACAATAAATTCAATTTATTTCGATCATTCAAATAGCTGTGATAAAACTTTCAAATAAAAGATGTTAGTAATAATATTTAAAATATTAGATATTTATGTAATAAGTACATGATTCAGGGTTTTATTGACGAGGCACATAAAAGGGTGAACAAATAAAACCCTATTATGTACGTGTTAGCTATTTATACAACCAGTTAGATAATGCTATAAAATAGCTTTATCTAACGTGTTAAATATAATATTTTTTTATTTAGACTAACTTTAAACTGATGAAAGTTTTGATTTTACATTCATACATAACTTCATGCTCAGTGGGGTAGCATAAACCCAGAAAAACAATCAACCAACAATCAATTTCCTCCAAACATTCCTATCCTGACACTCCACTGTCGCCTCGTCCATATTTGTTTACGCAACAAACCATCAATCATACCTAACCACTTATTCCTTGGACGCCCACACAATCGTTCCCCCAATCTCACCCGCATATATTAGTTTCACCAATCTTTCATTCGACATTCGCTCAAGATGTCCAAACCAAATTTTATATGATTTATATTAAGAATCAAGTAGGTATACTTATTTCGTTTCTTACCATTTCATTGTAGTTGAAATGTACTTTTCATTGGGTTTAATATCAGTGTAACAAAAAATATTAATTATAATATTGATATATCATGAAATACTAACATTAAGGTAACCAAATGGACCTTATTGTATGCATTTTTAAATTTTTAACAACTATCATATTTGCAGTTTTGCTGTAAAGTGAGTAGGTGAAAATTTACAGCAATATAAAAAAAAACACAGGGGCAATTTCTTTTTAAGATTGAAACCTTAGCAAAAATACTGATCTGGCTAGTTCTGTGAAGTTCTCGCCGTCGCCACAAGATGGTGGTGAGTAGCACGTGGCAGAGGACTGTGACGTGTAACACATCGCATCCTATAATCCTGTTTACTTCGGTCTCGGGCCTCGTCTGCTGAAGCTAAGCCATCGCCGCCGTGTTGCTCTGATGCCTAATTTATTTAGTGGCTGTTGTAATGAAGGTTAATTTGTTGTTTTATTTAAGGAAGCGAAGATGTGATACCTTGATTACTTTATACTGCTTTTACCTGGAGATATTAACTATTTTATAAGATACTTGTCAGTATAGTTTCTACTTAATGTTTTACGTGTGGTCCTATACAATATCTAACTATTTTTTATGATCCCATTCATATTAAGAATCTAGCTGTACAAAGATATTCAGTAAATTTTAGTGATAAATTTGAAGTGATATAAGAAAGTAACTGTCCATTTATAGTACTTTTTTATATTTACTTAATTACTATAATCACTTTTGACTAATAAAATAATACTTTGAAAATAAAGTAAATACTACTTTTAAGATAAACTATAAATATCGGTCCGATATATCTAGAGGGAGGCAAATTGAGGTTTTGAAGAATAATCCATTTAGGGACAAACCATGGAGGATTTATGTTTGAAATCTTTCGATGATTTCGATGTTGGAAGTACTTGCTGACCCTCTTAGTTTTGCTTTATATACATATAGCAGCGATTTGTTGTCGGGGATGAATTATTTACTGATGAGACAATACAGTTTTTTTTATCTTCAAACTCAACTGCTTCCGTTTGATCCAAATATGTTAACGCCATGTCAGCCGTCTAGGTGAATTCCTCGATATTTTACTTCATCAACTTGAGGTAGCTGGCGGTTGTTTAGTTATACTGGGTCTCTTCTGGTGGTAAAGGTGATGCGGGTGAATTTAATTTCGTTAACTCTAATTCGCCAAGTTTTTAGTCAAAATTGGATTAGATCCAGATTTTTTACAACAGTTACGTAGCCAATCTTGGGTCCGAATGTGATGTCAATATTGCCGTATCGTCTACATACGTAGCAGTTGTTGTTTGGACTAAGGCAGAAAGATCAGCTGTATGCAGAAGATATAGAATCGGCCTAATAACACTTGGATTTCACTGAGACAAGTGATAATATTTTGGTATTTGGTCTGGAATTACTGGTTACAAAGATATGACTTGAGGAGCTGGTACTACTGGTGGAGTAAGTCACATTTCAGCTTGAAAAGTAACCCAATATGCCATGCCTTATCAAAAGCCTGATTAATGTCAAGAAAAACAATTGAGTAAAACATCTTATTTTGAAGGCTTTTGCAACTCTGTGAATTTGTTGAATTTTAGAGTGTTTATAGATGAATCCAAATTGATGAATTGGAATCATCTAACATTATAAAGCCATCGTCTTTAGCAACGATGAAAAAGCACAAATCGACATGAGCTTGTATGTTTTTCCAGGCGGATTGTGACAATAAATCAATTTATCTGTGCAAAGAATATAGAATGACCAAAGCCCTATGTTAAAGTTTATTGGCATTGACATAAGTAATTTAATGAAATGAAATATGCATTGAGAGTAGACTTGTTAGTAGTTAGTCAAATCAATTAGGTATTCAAAAGAGTATTGTGAGTTTGTAAAATCGTGAGTTTAATGATTCTTATTAAGTTCGGAAGGTTTTGAAAGTTTAATTGGAAATTATACACCATGTTGAAATCGAATAACGCTACATAAAAATGCGTGGTACATAAGTCCAAAGTAGAAAATAGCGTTACATTAGATTTAAAGTAGTGTAATAAGATAATCTGGCAGTTTCAGTGCGCACTTAGCTTCCCTAAAGTCTTTACAACTCTAATCATGAAATTACAGCAAAACCGCTACACACGACGATCCTCCTGCTTAACAGTATTGACCTCAATGGGACGTTTCCACTCACGTCTCAAAACGCAATTTACTTATCTTGAAAATCATTTCCTTGCGACGACCATGGAAACGGACATTATCTAATTGTGTTATAATTTGTATAATTCCACACATCTCGAAGTGGATAATTCCACAATTGGGAATTAATTATACGATGTGAAATCACAAAGTTCCTGTGGTTTTAATTAAATTGAATAAATTAATATTTTGACATAAAAAAATTACATAACCTTGCACCTGAACAACTTTTAAATGGTGCTAAATCAGAGGAAAAAAAAGCAACTGTTGATCAAGAAACTAAAGGCGACCAGTTTTTCAATCTGTAATCTTTGGTATCTACAGGGTGTCCCAGATTTAAACGGCCTAACTTAAAATTAAGATTAAACACCTAAAAATAGGGTAACAAGTTCATTTGAGCAAATGTCCATAAATGCTTTATTCCAGAGATATTCATGTTTTTCCTATCGAGTAGTGCTACTTTAAAAAATCAACTTGATAACGAAATATCCAATATTATCTTATTGAGGTAAGACATAATAATTAAATTAAATTAATAATAAATTGTTTATTACCTAATTTCAATACAAAATTTAGTTTTCTTGCACTGATGTCAAGGAAAAAATGAGAAACTATCAATGAATTAAAACAATTATTTTTAATATTATTAAAAAAAAAGTTTATGAAGTTATGTTATTACTTTATTATTTTATGGGGTAAATAGCTCCGAGGTAACATGTCGGACTGTGGATCGTGAGATCCTCAGTTCGAATCCCACTGCCGACAGTTACAAATTTAAATTTACCCCTGTGGTTCCTCCTCCACTAACATCCTTGGGGGCTATGATTTGACGGCTGGTAACCGCACTTCATACGAAAAAATATATCACTTACCGAGATCTGCGTAAGCAGAGTGCCACACCCGTAATGGGTAAAAGGCGTGATGATATATTTATTTATTTTAAACAATAAATTTCTTTAAATTCCTTGATAGTTTCTCATTTTTTCCCAGTCATCAGTGCAAGCAAACTAAATTTTGTATTGAAATTAGGTAATAAACCATTTATTATTAATTTAATTTAATTATTCTGTCTCACAACTCACCTTAACAAAATAATATTGGATATTTCGTTGATTTTTTAAAGTAGCGCTACTCAGTAAGAAAAACACGAATATATCTCTGGAATAAAGCATTTACGGACATTTGCTCAAATGAACTTGTCACCTTATTTTTAGGTGTTTAATCTATGGATTAAGTTAGGCAATTTAAATTTGGGACACCGTGTATAATAAACGGCCACAGATGGGTCCGAGTGATTCGCAATTAATTCATTATTAGCCGGCAATCTTTTGGAATTTTTTGTTGACTGATCATCAGCAACATTGCTAATATAAGTAACACAATCGGTCAATAATACTGGTGAAACTCAGGACCTATGCTCCATGATACGAGAAACAGGAACAAATTATTTAAATAGAGAAAATAATTCAAATAAACATTGTAGACAGTATTATTTTACGTCAAATTTAAATCCAATATTACTAAGATATATTCGAAGAACCTTATAGGCCTTCAAGTAAAGTACCACTTTCGGTTGATCAATGCCTATTAAGATCTAACCAGAAGTCAAGTAAATGTATATATCCGTCGACATAATCATTTTTTTTAATAGGTAATCGTATTTGCATTAATAAGAAAGTACCTCCCACACACAAGGGAGGTATCGTGACGATCAAAATGTTTGATAGTGTGTTTTCAATAGATAAGCATGTTTTGGAGTCCCTAGGTTTCACTATTTTCTTGACGACGTCTGTCTTTTTGAGAGTGTATGCCAATTTTTGTATCTAGGATAATAAAAAAAAATCTGATGTGTCCAGCACATAACCTCCCGCCCAATACTACTCTTAAACGGTACAAAATAGTATTTAATGTTACAGAAACATACCTTCTTATTTGTTTATTATTTTTATATTTGAGAATTTTCATTTTCTTATGTATATTTATTTAATTTTATGACATATATTTCACTAAGAAAACAGCTTCACAATCACAATGACATGTGTCACATTTCGTAAAAAATTGAAAATTTTTAAATGTTTTCATGGTGTACTAGGAATGCAAAATTTGTAAAATCTAATTTCTTTATATTTTATTATCTCTAAATCTAATGAAAATTAATAAAAATTAGTGTAATCAAAAAACATGTAAAATTAAATATTCTTCAACTTTCAAAATAACATAAATTGTTGAAAAAGGAAATTTAACCGTGTTTTTCACGAAAAACTGTTAAGGGCTTCAAGCAAACTGCTACTTCCGGTTGACCAATTTTATCCAAAATCTAATCAGCTCTTCATTTAAATATAAGAAGCAATAATTCACAAAATTGTATTTTTTGGTATTATAGTATTTGAGTTATGCGAGACGAAAAAATTGCCACAGACTACACACACACACACATACATACATACATACATACATACATACATACATACATACATACAGACATCATCGCGAAAATAGTAAAATCGTATTGTAGGGACCCTAAAACGTGCTTATTCATTGAAAACTCACTACCCAATTTTTTGACCAAAAACAATACCTCCCTTACCTAGAGGTAGGCGGGAGGTAAAAACAATATTTTATTTTTAAATTACACATTTAAATTTAAATGTTTAAGTTACGAGCTGATTAGATTTTGGTAGCAATTAATTATCCGGAAGTGGTAGTTTACTTGATAGATTATCAGGTTTATATATATATATATATATATATATATATATCTCATTAAATAATTAAATTTAAGTAAATTTTGGCATATTCAAAAATATGTAGATTATTTTTATACTGTTTAAGGGCCGGTTTCTGGAAACACTATTTATTGGTCCAGTTAATTTAACTCTTCGATAAACTTGCAAATGTGTTTCTGAACATCAAATTAGCATTTAACTGCCAATTTAAGTTAACGGAGCAAATTGGTCAGTTAAAATTATATGACACATGCGAATGCCTAGTTACTGGAAAAATAGTTAAAAATGTGCGTTTTTAATATTATGCCAATGTCAGTTGGTCTGTTACGTTTGAGTTCTTCGTTAATTGTATTGTTGATGGAATTCGCAAGTTCTAGTTCATCGTCAGATGAGGAACTATTTGACGTTGTTTGGGCTGTGCAATCCCTTTGAATATTTAACTTACTTATCTTTGTGTAAATTACTTCGAGCTGTTTTTTTTTTTTAAGTTATCATACTGAGCATGAAGTTGTTTTGCAGTTCTATTCACTGTTAGATTTTGTGCATTAAATTCTTTGGCAATTTTCTGCCATGCTAAATTCTTTCTAGCAATTGTAACTGCGTCCCTTTCTTTATTTTCAATGATATTTTTATATTTACCCGTGACTAACTCAAAAAGAAAATTCTTTTCGCTTTCGGTAAAATTTTTTCCAGGATTTCGTTTATATTCCATGATTTTTGACAAATAGCAATTTGAAGTTCACGTCAAAATTGATACTAGGCCATCTTTTTAATTTAAAAATAAGTGATAATTTAGGTTAAAACCATGACTACCATGAGTTACCTATCGGACTGATAAATTAACTGACGCATGTTTTCAGAAACCCAATGCAATTTTAACCTTTCGATAAATTTAACTGCCAGATCAGTTAAATATTTTATCAGAAACCGGCCCTTTTTAACCTTTCGATAAATTTAACGAGCAGTTAGCTAACAGATCAGTTAAATATTTTTTCAGAAACCGGTCCTAAAAGTTGTATATTGGATTATTATTTAGTTAATCTACTCAGATTTTATTATCAAGAACTTGACTTAGTATAAATTGACAAACCGATATGGGTGTCCGGTAAGAAAATGCGCTCACCCATAACTTATTCCGATATCATCTACTTGTACATTCCGAATCAAAACTTCATTATTGTAACAAACAAGGAAACATATTTCTAAATTCTAATGATATTTTCAAATTTCATATCTAGAATATGGGTGTTCAAATTATGAGTTGATCAAATTTTGGAAACAATCCATTAAATTATTAAAACTCTTGGGATAAGTTCTGTAAAAATATTAGTTAAAATATGACGTTTCGAATAATTGTGCATAATTTGTCATCAGGAAAAAAGAAACAATAATTCGACACGTCGTATTTAAATAAAAAAATTTTCAGGACTTATTTAGAAATTAATAATTTTACTAATATGAGTTTTTAAAGTTACACTATACTACAAACTAAAGGATTACTTGAAACTATAGGTGCTACAAACGGATCAATTGAACACCTCAAATACAATATTGGCTGTTTAAAATAATTTCGAGTCCCGTTTTTATTACACCATTCGCACAGATTTAGTATCATAGATATCAATTTAAAATATATTTGTAGCAATACCTAATTGAATATCTCGCTGCCACCATTTTTCCCGCGATAGGTCCACCTAGTAGCGATTCCTTCCGTACAACTGTACTTCCATCCGCGACTCGCGGTTGTTTCTTCTCCCCCCGCGCTCCGTGATTTGTAAATATAAGCCAAAGCCGTCTCCCCGAGGAGCATAAAGTAAATTGAAGTCTAAACATTTTAACTGCGCGCATATAAGCACCGCACTGGATTTAAAACAGAAAACGTAGTGGAGGAAAAACATGTCGACAAACATTATTACATACGTCAAACATAAGAAATGCTTTATATTTTCCCTTCCAACCCCCCTTCCACCCCCTTCCACTTCGCATTATACACGCAGAGTCGAGGAAGAGAAATGTAATATAAGATATATAGATATGACATCTTGATTTATTTATTTCTTTTGAGATCTGCTCTTCTTTTCATAACTAGGAAATACGTCTTGAGAATATTCACTTACTGGATAACGTTTCGTCTCTGTTTCTTTCTGTTCTGTTACCTACTTCAGTTCACTTGATGTTTATGTGTGTCTGGCTGGGCTGCGGTACCCAAACAGTTTCGCAAAGAAACTGAGAAATCTTAATGGTTTGAAATTCCAACCGAGATTCCAACAAGAATATCAATTCTTTATTAATTGAGGGTGATCTTGGACCACATAAACAAAAAAAAAAGAAGAAAACAAATAAATCAAATGCAGAAATAATTGCAAAAACTGTAATTATGAGAATAATTATTCATTTTGTTGTTACAATACAGAAATACAGAAGTACACTTCAAAAAACTAATATTAAAAATTGTTTGCATAATTTGTTTTCTTCCATGACAAACTTTGTATAGGCAAATTCGGGCAAATTTAAATAAAAATGATACATTTCTAAATTTGCATTTTTCTCAAATATTTTGTATTATTTGGTCATTACATGGGGATATCGTTGAATTCAGAAAAAAAATACTGAATCAAATAAGCAAATAAAAACATTGGTTGCAATTTAAAATAAGAAAGTTGCACACCGGATTTTGAGAACCACTGGTCTAAAAAAATTCTTGTTTTGCTCATTTTAATTGTCTTATAATATAGAAATTGTTTACTAATTTAACCGATCTCGAAATAGCAATAGTGTACCACTTACAATGAACATCCTGTATATAATTCAAATGAATTCTTTAAATTCGGGTAAGGTCACAGACCCCATAGATAATTGGGTAGCTTTAAACGCAACTTTTAACTTGAACATTGTCATTGTTTGGGAACCTCTGTTGTCGATCTCTCATTTCAAATTCACATATCTGTTTTGTTTGCACGTTCAGCAGATGAAATATTATTTAGCATTATTTATTCTAAAACAAACGCACATCACATATACTCCTCCCACCACACCCGTGTTGTTGAGGACGCCGCGTAGCATTCTTCCCTTGAACTAAAACACGATTTGTTGCCACCACCGCGAAGCCTCTGCTCGTGACGTCACGACACGACGCGTCGCGTAATGCAATCAGCGCTCTGCGCACGTTTACCGAACCTTTTAATTATCATATTTGCTCTCTGCGCCTGTTCTGTCGCACTCCAACGCCCAGGGAGCCTATACCGTTGTCACTGTCTGGCGCTTGTGTTTTGTTTTTAATCTGGCATCGGCGCCGCCTCCCTCGATGCTAAAATAACGAGTTCGTTGCTTTATCTGGTTAGTTAATTTATCAAAGAGTGCTGTGATACACGGGGTTTGATGGCGTTTTGTTTGTGATTGTGTTTTTTTATTTTTTGTTTCTCAAATGAAATTTTAGATGCATGATGTGATTTTTACCTCCCGCACAAACAAGTAATGGAGATATTGTAACGGATCAAAATTTTCGATAGTGAGTTTTCAAAAAATAGGACGTTTAAGGTTCCTGGAATACTAATTTTTTTTTAAACAACGTTTATAGTGCCTACAAATCTGCAGTACAAGTTTTTCTACCAGGTGTTCCATTTTTGTGCAATGATATACAAATTTATATTTTTAAATGGAACCTGTATACAGCGTGTTCAAAAAATAGAGGTCACGGATTTAAGGGTGAATTATACATCTCAAAACAATAAAAAAGTACATATTAACATATATCCGGAAATATCTAGTTTCAGAGCTATAGCGATTTTAATATTTTATTTCTGTAATATACCCAGCATACAAAGTGTTTAAAAAATAGAGGTTACGGATGTAAGGGTGAATAGTACATCAAAATAACAAATAAAAAGTTCATATAAATTACATCAAAAAATGCCTAGTTTCAGAGCTATAACTATTTTAATATTTTATTTCTATTGTATACGACTCATACTTTCAATATTACAATAAAATCATAGTGGCAGTTTACAATGGAAAACAGACAATTATAAATTATATAAAATTGTGTTTGTACCAAACAGTAACAATAATTATGACAAATAAGGAAAACAAAAGACTATCTTCAAGTGTTTTCCATTGCAAACGGCAACTATGATTTTATTGTAATACTAAAAGTATGAGTTGTATACGACAGAAATAAAATATTAAAATCGCTATAGCTCTGAAACTGGGCATTCCAGACATATGTTGATAAGAACTTCTATTTAATTGTTTTGAGATGTATTATCCACCCTTAAATCCGTGATATCTAATTTTTTTATATTCTGTATACCGTGTGCCTGTCTTAAAGGTGTACGTAGGATATTAACATGAGAAATCAGTTTTTTTTGCGTGCTGTTGCTCGGTGTTCTATCGGACAATAGAGATTGTGGTATCAATAGAAATATATCATTTTTCTGAATGAAACGATGTAAAATACATTAAAATTTAGTTGTAATTTAGTTCCATAAATTAATTTTTAAACGTCAAATAAATATTTGAAAGAAGTCAAAACAAAACAGTCATGGGTAACTATATTTATTTTTGATGTAAATTTAATAAATCGGACAATTTTCGAAACTTTAAAATTAATATACCAACTGCGCCAAATTACTACAAAAAAACTGATTTCTCATGTTAATCTCCAATGTACACCTTTAAGACAGACACACGGTATAGTATTTTTAAAACCTTGTTGTTTCTCTTTAAACAGTTATTATTGTTCTAAAATAATCAGTACAGGAATAATGCATGTTTACATTAATAAATAATCGAACAGGAAGTATACCATGAACTGTATGTGAATGTTTATAGAGTTTATATTTGGTAGTAAAACTCATACTTTTGTTTCGCGAACGAATAATAAATAAATAATAAATATATCATCACGCCTTTTACCCATCATGGGTGTGGCACTCTGCTTACACAGATCTCGGTAGGTGATATATTTTTACGTATGAAGTGCGGTTACCAGCCGTCAAATCATAGCCCCCAAAGATGTTAGTGGAGGGGGAACCACAGGGGTAAATTTAAATTTGTAACTGTCGGCAGTGGGATTCGAACTGAGGATCTAACGATCCACAGTCCGACACGTTACCACGGAGCTATTTACCCCATGCACGAACGAATAATTCCAAATGTGAGATTGATTGTTGGTTAATTGTATTCAGGGTTCATGCTACCAGATTCTGTGGGATATAACGTGTAAACTATTCCACAAACCATAAATTTATACCGTAGCGTAAATAACAAGCAAGTCCATATTTAAAAATTACCTCACGTGTAGCTTGCCAACGTATCAAACACATCCGTAATCTAATAATTTATCAAACACACTGCTAAATCAACATACATCACCAAAATTGAATCAAAGACTGACTCAAAAATACAAACATACACCGTACACAAAGTACAGATCATCACTGGGTGCAGAGACAACCCTCTCTCCTCTCCTCGCTGCTCTCGCTAGCCGCTAATTATAAGCGAAATACAAATTTAATCAGTGCGATCGTTTGATAACGCCAGGGCTACCAACAGTGAGCGTGTACGTTGTACATTATATGGCGGTGGCGGTGGCAGAACCATCAGGAACCAATTAATGCAAACTATATTAAATTTAATTTGGGCGCGCACGGCAGTCCGAGCCTTTGCTTTGACCGGCCACTGAATGCATTGCAAATCTGTTGATTACCGCCGCTGATCACTGTGCCTGGCGAGCGGACAATGTTGAACGCGGAAATAATTGGGGGTGTAGGTCGGCAAACTGATATGCGCATCTGGGCCATTTTATTTAAATTAAAAAAATAAATTTATCATAAAGTCTTTAGCCCATTTTGGTGGGCACTCTGCTATCGCAAATCAAGGGAGTGTTTTTAAAGCCATTAATTTACAGCTCCTAAAAACTTATTTACATAACATGTGCGGCAATCAGGGAACAGCGTTCACTCAAGAGGTTTGTACAATATTTTGTTCAAGACCGAGAGACAAACTTCGGTTTCTATGATACCAAAATCATGACAGAAACAGCCAATTTTACTTCAGCGGAAGATTTCAGAACTTTATTTCCCGCCGGGAGAGAAAATGCTCAAATAATGACATTTGTTATGAAAAATGAGCGAAACAAAATAAATCAAAGGTAACTGTCGTAAATAATATCACAATTCTAATAATTTTTAAATGCATATTAACTATTATAAATATTGTGGTTGTGAAAAAATAATATACACACTTCAGGAGAAAATGCAATTTTTCCGTTTTGATATAATAATATACCATTTTCTGTGAAAAGTATAAAACAGTATATATAAAGAAACGAAGTTGATTCTCGACTTTTTATTGTTAATTATCAAAGTTGTATAAAACTTATAATTAACACCGTAATTATAAAGAAACGGCGATGTTTCTAGAGTTATTATTGCTAATTATCAAAGTTACACTGCAAATATGAACATACATAATAATTTGTGTAATATATTAGAAAACAATTAATAAATCATCTGTATATTTAAATATAATAAACATTTATAATGTCTTATTTATATAACATTGATAACCAAATGCACTTAAATTTTTTTTAATTAATTAAATTTCATTCATATTGCACCATTTATAAAATTAATATTATGTGAAGGTATGTTTGAAATACTGTAATGTTTTATTATAAATACAGATTTTTAATAAACGCTTTAGAAATAGGCAAATAGGAAAGTTTTCGTCTTAATTACAAGCACGCTTATCTGAAGGAGACCTGGAAAATGGACAACACATTTTAAAGTAAAAAAAAAAAAAATTGTAACGTCAGCAAAACGCTCGAATATTAAATATTTCTTGTATGTTACAATGACACAGAATATGCAAAAGTTGATATTAAAGCTATCCGTTATGCCCGGGTTGATGGTCGTGCATTATTACCGTATATGCATATCGGTTTGTCGACTTGTATTTATAAGAGAATTACAAGAGATGAAATACTTGTGCGTGAATTTTGGTGGCAGTTGAAAACCATTTACGGTCATATTCAGATTTCGTTGCTTGCGGATTAAGATCTTAAAAATATTTTATTTATATGCAACGATTAGAATTATTTTACATAATTTTTCACGAACACAAATGAATAACATAGACAAATCAATAAGAACAGTAAATATCTAGACAATAAATTTTGACTTACAAAACACAGGTCTTGTTCAAGCTTCCTCTACTTATAAGTCATAATTTTTTGTCCTCATAATTACTGTTTTTAATTACTTATGTTTATTCAATTGTTTTCTTGATAAATAATTATGCAGAATAATTCGAAATTTATTTAAATAAAATTTACCAGACCTGCAAAGATCAATGAAAACATAAAAACAGAATAAGCGATATAAGATTACACAGTAAAAAAATTTATTTATGATTTGTTAATTTTGCGATTGTTAAGATTTTAGTTAATTTTGACAAATATATTGCGTTAAATTAACAATTTGAACAAATATGACATTTTGTAATATTAAAATTATGTCAATTCTGAATTCTTAACAAGAAAAATTGTTGATTTTATTTATTTTCTGTATTTATAAAATTTAACAAACAGACACGTCAATAATAACAAGTAAATTTAGCTAACTTATCAATTTGAAATTGTTAAAGAAAGTTTGTATCCTTTGTAACAACAAAATTTGTTTTAATAACTATGATTTATTGTTCTGCTTCAATATAATTACTAAAATATTTAGTTAAAAGCACATAAAAATATGCATAGTTACGAAAAACCCAAAAATAATTGGTTACTTGCTCACATATTTTAAACTTTTAAATTAATAAAAATTAACGGTGCATCGTCTGGGACCAAACTTTTTTTAAATTTTGTCAATTTTGACTAAATTTTTTACTGTGTACCTAAAATATTCTACGAATACAAATTAAGAGGCAAACGGAATTTAGGAAGGCTAAAAACTTGATCGAAAGAGATCTACACTAGGTAGTAGCAAAATGTATGACAGAAGAAGATCACTAACTTTTTATAAAATTCGATTGATTATCTCAAAAATATATCATTTAATTAAACAAATTTGAATGCGCCCTGACTATTTCGCGGTATAACCTAATGAATTTACAGAAAGGCGTCGTAATTAATTAAGCAATACCTCCAGCATAAATAAGAAACAAGCCTTTAGAAAGTAAGACAGTGTGTAATACCTTTGCCGCTCTGCGCTAACGCGAATGCGGTACTAAGTAAAGCTATACGTAGCCGAATCCAATTAGTATGTTAGTATAGCAAATTAAGCTGTCTGAAGCGTTTACCTAACTATATCAGCGGATAGAGCCGAGAACCGAGCAGCCACTTAGGCGCAGGGGCGGCGGGGGTGGCGGAGGCGGCGTGCGCGCGCTGCCGCCGCGACGCCATCTTCACCGAGGGCACCCCGTGCGAGGACGTGTGAGCGTCGTTCATTATTCACGCGCGATACCTACGATCTGATACGGAGAATGTGAGCTATGGATATTCATAATTTAACTCAGGCAAATAAATAAAAATCTATAATAGAATATAGAATAGATATAAACATATTCCGACTGGAGAAGGTAAGGAATGAGTGAATATGTGTTTTAGTTACATGTTTATTCTGCGGTTATTGAATAAAAATATGTAAATTAATACTGTAAAGTTAAAAATTTGTAAATGACCAGATAATATAAATTTCGTTTTCAAAAAGCAGGGGGTGTGTGCAGAATGCAAAGATTTGGATGTTTCGGTATATTTGTTCGAAATGTGAATTATCTAGAAATGTTCTATTATTGCGTATTCGTAATGGTGTGTTAGTTTATTGATGTGTTGGGTGTGGATGAAGAAGCATGAACAATAACTGCTGTGGAAATGCGGTATTGGAGAGAAACGTGTGACTGTGTGTACCGGGTGGTCCATCGGACTGTATTTTTTATTTTATGCGATTATTTTAAATATTTCCTAAAAAAATTTCAAATAAAGTTTATCTTACATAAAAATATCAACCTATCTGTAGCATAAGTCTGTCTACCGAGTGTTCCATTTATATTTTTAAATGGAACATCCTATATATTTTTGCAAAATTTTAAAGCTTCATTATTTTTCTTTAAAATAGTTCTTATTCAATAAATTCCAAAAATGATCAGTTCAGAAACTATACACGTTCTTATTATTAAAGAATCGTATGCCATGAATGTGTTTAAACAATCAGATTAATTGCTGTCAGATCTTTAATAATTATTATTTGCTTTTCACCTAGTTTATAAGCTTTTTTGTTATATTTTATTTAGTATGTTGAATTGATGTTCACTTAGAACATTTTTTATAAATTTAGTTATTGTTTTATTTTCATATGGCGCACTTTCCGTGTTTGATTCTTCATTAATAAAAACATGAATAGTTCCTGTACTGATCGTTTTAGGACTATAATGAATAAGAACTGTTTTAAAGAGAAGCAAATGTTCTTTAAAATTTTGCAAAAATATATAGGGTGTTCCATTTAAAAATATAAAGTTGCATACCATTGCGAGAAAATGGAACACCCGGTAGGAAAACATATGTTACAGATACGTTGGCATTTTAATGTAAAATAAGTTTTGTTTGAAAATTTTTTCGATAATATTTAAAATAATAGCACAAAATAAAAAATATAGACCGATGGGCCATCCTGTATAGTGTTCGGAATATAATATACAGAATGTTCAATTTAACTGAAGACACTCGAAAACTACACATCGGGTAAAAAAATTTTATACTCAAATTTGTTCGTCTCGGAGGTGAACATCCAATGATACCAAACTCTACCCGGCACCTCCCATCTCCTAGGGGTGTGGTGCTTGGTGGATATAAAATTTAAATACGAATCCCATTTTTTAGTACAGATTTGGATTCTCTAGGACAAAATACGACAGTCTTATCTCAAATATTTTTAGGCATTCGTGACAGATGCCGCTGTAGACAAAAATCAAATGGGTAAAAATCGTAGAAAATTGGGGATGTCTCCAGAAAACATATCAAATCAGGGAAATAAATGTAGACGTATGTAATATTTTAAATTAACCGCCACCCCAACGCTTTGCATTCTCATGAACCTTATAATTATAAAGTTTTGTTAGGTCGAGAGTTATAGAACATATGGACACACATCCATCCATTCATAAACACAGACGTCGTTGGGAAAATAGTCCAAACGGAATCAGGGAATCACATATCATTTATTTAATTTATTTGCAATCAGTGTTTGTCATAATTGCTTTCCTTATGTGTATAAGGAAGTAAAAATAAATAAATTAAATATACATGGCGTCTCTGCGAATCGAATGCACCTCCATATGGTAATCAAACACTGATCCTTCTGTATTACGCTATCTAGTATATTCCGACACCTCAAAGGCATCGTGAGACGTGATAGTCAAGCAAGGCAGCCGCTCCCCAAGACGCCGCTCGGCTCCGTGGCGTTCCTTTGACACCGACCCACCTGGCTAATTAGTTAATTCGCTAAACGCACACGCGATAAGATTCGATCGTCATTTATGAATGAGGCCCGATGGTGTATTAACTAATTACGAGCTGTCAAGCAGCGTGAGTAGCGAGCGCGGTGTACAAGTGTCGTACGATCACGGCGAGACGGCGGACGTTTAATTTTAGCCCCTTGATTGATGTGATTAGTAGCTTGTCAGGGAAATTACTGATTTATCTAATATGGAGGACAGGGCGCTTCATTCCACTTTTGCCAACTTTGGGATTTTGGAGAGAATCCCCCAAAAGTAGCACACTAATTTCGTTAATCGGTTATGAAAACACCAACTGTTTTTATAAAAGTTTAAGGAAGGATTGGAATAATGAAATCCGAATTGACCATTTTCCAATGACGTCTGTGTGGATGAATGGGTTTATATATAAATACACATACATAACGCTACATATTACATAGTGGAGTAATGCGAACCCTGTAACACAACAATCAATCTCTTCCAAACATTCCATCATTTAGACAGAAAAATCGTCACACATAGACATCAGGACGTCACTGTAAAAACAATTAAATTGTATTTTGGGACCTAATTGTGCTTATCTTAATTAAAAATTTTGACCCGTCACAAATACTTCCCTTACATACATGTGCGAAAGGTAATACGAGTATTTTCAAATGGAAAATGTGTTTGCAATTTTATTATATCTGCTATCAACTAAATTACATGTTTAATAATATACCTGTTTGAATAATGCTATGAGAACATATAAATTACTCAAACATATTTTGAGCATGTGTCTGGTTTAATTATTAAACAATAAATATATGTAATTTGTTATTTGAAGGTATGATTGAGATTGTATGAATGTAGACGATGCAAAAGGGATGTGTGGGGATAGGAATATTTGAAGGAAATTGATTGTTGGTTGAAGGGATTTATGGGTTATAATGTTGAATTTGAAAGAAATCATGAGGTGCTCATCTCGTTGTTGACAATTTTATGAAATAGATATTCCTTCACTAACAAATCTTTAGGGTAGAAGTTGTTTTTGTCCGAATTGCACACGTAAAAATATAATAAAGTTTATTATATTTTTACGTGTGCAATTTATTAAATAAACCCAGATCTGCTCTAAGTAGTGCCCCAAAGAGAAATGTGGATATATATGTTGCGAGATTTAGGGAGAGCATGACATGGGCAACGCTAGCTATGATAGATGGGATAGATAGGAATGTTTGATTGTTGGTTGGATATATTTGCTCTATTTAGTGAGATGTACTGTGATGGTAATATACATGATAAGTCAATACATGTGAAAGTATTATTATTGTGATTGATAAACAATGATATTTAATATTAATTTGTATGTTTTGTTGTATGTTGCAGTGGTACGGGTTTCAGGCCAGTGCTGGAGGCAGGAAGTGCCCCGAGGAACACGCCGCCCTTGTTTTTCCCCCCTCATTTGGCCTCTCATCTCTCGTCGCAGTTTTCACCACCGCTTTTCCCTGCCCTTAAAGGTAAGAACATCTTGACTTTAACCCTACCACCTTTAAAACAGATTTGTGTAGTCTACTTTTACAATTGTAAATCTGTTGTCTTAAAGAAAATAAATTAGTTTGATGGTAATAGATGATAGATGTATGATTTTAAAGTATGACTTTTTGAATGTAAAAGAACATCAAGAAGTAATAGGAATAAATGGATGAAATTTAGCAAAGAGGTTGTTTATTATTAGAAGAATAAAACCAAATCGTATATACATTAAAAAACAAGTTCCATAAGTCTATTAACGCACGTATCCAAGTTTTACAAAAGGCGATTCAGATAACAGGCTTTATGAAATGTGTATAATTCTGTTCGATTTTTCAACAATGCGACTTGTCAGTAATATAACTAGGTAGTTGTGTTGGTAACATTTTACAGATGAAACTTCATTGATATTTCGTTTCGTAAAAAGATTTATAATTAAAAGTAGTATTTCGCCACCAAGAACTTTATCTAACAAATTTGAAAGCATTCATACCACCAATAGAAAATCAAAAGTGCCAGAAACAGTGCGCTTATAGATTTTCTTAACGACCTGGTTGTAGTTTGTTTATAGCCTTATAAGAACACCGACATAGAAAATATTATATTGGAAATTTAGTAAGAACTGTGTCCTCCGTGCGGACTAGCTGATTTTTTTTAACTTAATATTATATTAATATTTTACAGTCATATTAAAATAAGGAAATAATCAAATTTAACACATCTGACCATACTGAATAAATGATGTTTAGTTTAGTTACACTTTAGTAAGCTTGTACAAATCGTTCTTCAACATTGTTTATTGGATTACTCCTTGATTTATTTAGTTATTACTGTAAAACAAGTGAATAAAATATTAGTTTATGAAAAACAATTGTTTCCAAGGATTACTTGGTTATATTAACTATACAAAAACAGTGTACAAAATTTTATTTTTAAACGCATATACCGGGTGGAGCATCATACCTGTGTACATAGGCGATTAACATGAAAAAACAGTTTTTCCGTGCGCATTGCTCCCCAAATTATTTTAGGCAAAAATGCTTCAAATACGTGTTGTAGAGCATAAAATTCTGCATCTAAATCAATAAACAGAATTACTTTTACTTGCTTTATAACGACAGAAATTAAATATGAAATCATGGAAAATTACGATGAAAATATCAAATAGCCATGGAATTGAAACAAAAATAAATAAATGCTTGACATTTGACAGATGAATGATTAATTTGACGGGTAAAATATCAAATTGACAGAAAAACGAGAAGCATTTATTAATTTTTGTTTCAATTCCATGGCTATTTGCTATTTTCATCGTAATTTTGCATGTTTTCATATTTAATTTCTGTCGTTACAAAGCAAGTAAAAGTAATTCTGTTTATTGATTTAGATGCAGAATTTTATGCTCTACAACATGTATTTGAAGCATTTTTGCCTAAAATAATTTGGGGAGCAATGCGCACGGAAAAACTGTTTTTTCATGTTAATCGCCTATGTACACAGGTATGATGTTCCACCCGGTATAATTCGTTTATTAAAAAAATATACATAAACAACATTACCTAATAAAAAAAAATTCTTTCCAATAAACGAATTAAAATGAAAAAAAAATATGTTTTGTTCCATAATTTGGGAATCACTGACACAATTTTTTTTAAAATGGCACAATTTTGCTCGTTTCACTAATCTTGTACCTTTTCAAAATTGTATAAAAGTTACCAATAGTGAGCAAACTTATAGAAACACTGTATATTTTTGTTTTCAACACTTCATCGAAAAAACCTTGTACAAATATTCATCGTTCAATTCACTCACAAACCTCTAGCACCTATAAACCTAGCACCACCCATCAAAAAGACAAGTCAGCATCACCCGTTCCCCTAAAACAATAAAAATCGCACTCGACGGTAAACCAGGCTCGACGGCACTTTACCGCGGTGCTCACGTTACCTCTGGCGGGAGGCGTCGCGGCGCTTGCCGACATAAAGCGTGGCTGGCGTCGGGCTGGTGACAGTGACACCATGAAACAATGATGCGACGCGTGATGTGTTTAAAACCCCGAGACGCGGCCTGTCGCCTGCTGGTTTCACGACACCAACAAAAACAAGTATGACAGCAGACAAGAGCTTGGGGGATACGGAAAGAATTAAATTTGCACTACAGCAGAGGTGCTGCTCGGAGTTACAAATTATTAACTAATATTTAAATTCTTTATTTGTATTATAATTGTATATTGTAATAGTTTGTGGCAAATTTGATTTTTATAAATTATTTATAGTTCACGAGAAATTAATCATTAAAAATCAGGAGAAGGAATGTGTGACGTGGTTTCGGTAAAAAAAAAGATGGATATATTTGGAGAGAAAGACATAGATACAAATGTTATAATTTAATCCTGGAAAATTGTACGGAAATACATAAAATATTAAGAATTTTAAAATGCGTGCAATAAGGCTCATTTGATTACCTAAATATTAGTATTTTACGATATATCGATTAAATTAAAATTAATATTTTATAGAAAAATGAAACAAAACGCTAAATATTCCACATTTCATAAAAACGTTTTAGATTTATTTAACAGAAATATATGGAAGGAAATGATCTCTCAAATTTGGCAATATATTTCAATAATCTTTTACGAAATTTCTTCAGAAAATAATAGAACAGTGCAATAAATAAATCTAAATCTGTTTTCCGATATGCCAAATACTTTTTTTTTTTTGCTTTTCCATAGCCGCAGTACAATTTTTCTAATAATTATTAATTCTAATTTGATTGAATTATCATGAAATATTAATATAATATAAATTTTTTAATTTTCTAAACAACTTTTGTATTTACACTTTTGTTATAGGGTAAATAGGTAAAATAAACACAGCATTTTACTAAAAATAACTTTTAAATCCCTCGCCATAATTCATTTCTACATCCTGTATGTAAAGGAGGTATTATGATGTGTTAAAATTAACGGTGGTGAGTTTTCAACAGATTAGCATGTTTGGAGTCTCTAGAATACAATTTTACTATTCTGTCTGTATGTGATGATTTTTTCGTCAACAATAACTCAAAATTTAATTATAGCTACAATTAAAATAAAAATTAGGTGTTTGTTTTACATATTTATATTTTCTTGAAAGCCGGTAAAATATTTTTTTTCAGTAAATAATTATGTTCAAGTTTATTTTGTTTTAATAAAAAATATGTAAGTAATATTAGCTACTATTTTTTGTACCGTTTAAAAGCGGAAATTTATGTGTTCCCCACATCAGATTTTTATTATTATGACATAACATTGTGGTTGATTTACTATTTTGTAATTTGTTTCTTCAAACTTGACTATGATAGATTCCATTACCGATTGCAAAAAATTTAGTGGTAGATAAAATTTTGAAGAATTTGTCGGCAGTGGGAATCATCAGGATCTCATAATGCAAAGTCCAATCCGTTACTATTTACTGCACATAAATCACAAACAAAATGAATTCACCAGACATAAAGACGATCCATACCAATGTTTACGGCTATATATTTTTTCTTACCCATGCCTAAAGCATCTTAATCTCATAAAACCTCATCTCACAACCACTAATCTTACATAATCATCCTCCCGTACCTTCTTAAATTTGCCAATTACCCCCACCTCCCCGTGTTAATAAATAAATCAACCCTAAAAGCCATAAACAACCATCAAATTATCTAATAAAAGCCCGCGAACACCTGCGTACCAAAGATTCATCCGCTTTGAAAAACTCCACAATTTACGACCATCAATATCCATAAAAGAGCAGAAAATTTCCCGAACAAAATTTCGTAAAATTTAAGAACATTTGCGAGCGTGGAAATCCGGTTAAGAAGTTTGCGACGTTGCCAGGTTGACGAGGAGGGGGTGATTGTGCTCTGCAAGACCGCAGGGGGAAGGGGGAGGTGTGTACTGCGTACGATGTTTGGAATTGACTAGAATTTTAGCAGATAAATTGAAATAATCTAGATAGAACAGAGATCTACATTAGTTATAGACTACTACAATATATTATCCGAAAGTGGTAGTTAACTTGTAAATCAGTAAATAATTGATTTCGTATAAATTTTGTTATATTAAAAAAATATGTATTTTTCTTTGAAATTTTTTAAATTTTTATACAACTTAAAAATTATAAATTTGAGGGAGGATAAGTCATTATTAGATTTTTTAAAACTCTTTGATTATTTCTTATAGTATCTTGTAGCTATTATATTTCGTAGGTATAAGTTAATTTTGTTATATTAAAAAAATGTAGATTAATATTACCTACAATAATTATTTGAAACTTTTAAATTTTCGCACCGTTTAAAAATCATGAATTGTCGGAAGGTAATATGCAGGCCACATCAATTTACTCTTGTAATAATTTGTGAACTGTCTCTCCAGACGTCAATTCCACAAAGCGAAGAACGGACGATGTCGTGTTGTGAACTCAGGTGTTAAGTGTTGGCAAATTGTTAATGTTTCTTGTAAGTAGATTGAAGGTATCTCCCCTGAACTGAGCAAGGGCGGAGATTTGGGGTAAAGAGGGGGTGATGAGATTGACTGCTGATTGACTTTGTAAGAAATTTTCACAATTTTAAAGTTGTAAACTAAATAATACTATTTGAACTAGATAATTTCTAATTTTGATCAAGGTGTATAAATGTATAATTAAACAAATAAACTATTGCATAATATATACCGTGTGTTTATTTTTCTATACGACATAGCAAATACAATGTTAAAATTTTCATTAAGCGATTGTTCATTTCCTATGAATTTAAACAGATAAAAAGGTTTTCTTGGAAAAAACAGATTCCTGTTAAATGAAGAGAAAAATTGATTTGAATGGTGCCAATTCGATTTCGTTTTCATTGAAAACTTTTGTAGGTTTAACAAATATTCTTGTATGAAAATTAATTTAGTTTTGAAGGAACATATCAAAGTATTCAATTGAGACTCAGTATGGGGACGAAGTAGTTTGAATACAAGTAGTTTTAATTCAAAATGATAACGTTTTAAATAAAAACGTTTTATTTAAAATTCAAACGACTTGTTTTTCATAATTTTTAAAACAAATTTTAAAATATGTTCATTGTCTTTCAAGTAGAAAAAAGAAAGTTAATAAAATTTATATTTAAAATTAATATTTTTTTTTAATTGAACCTAATCATTTTGTAAGAAATAAAATTTTCTGCAACAAATGCATACGAAAGGAAAACTGAATTTTTTTTAACAAGAAGCTATTTTTATGAGTGTGGAGCAAAAGTGCAAATAAAAAATATGTACAAAAACAAAAACTGGATCAAATGAGCCAAAATTTATATATTGATACAATGCATTTCTGTCATGATACAGATGTAAAATAAAATTTAAGATGTTTAGCTATTTATAGAATTTCATGGAAAATAAAA
The DNA here is from genome assembly GCA_963942605.1 of Poecilus cupreus. NCBI lineage: Eukaryota > Metazoa > Arthropoda > Insecta > Coleoptera > Carabidae > Poecilus > Poecilus cupreus. The sequence goes on from OZ012718.1 coordinate 20,615,173, forward strand.
CATACAGATGACATTTGACAAAAAGTTATAATGATTATTGACTGGTTAAAATTATTTATCTATATCAGTTCCTATCAGTAGGTAATGAAAAAGATTTTGGTGTTAGTTTACTGGACTCAGAAAACAATAAATTCAACCTATTTCAAATGTAGGATCAATCCATTTTTTTAATCAAAAGCGATGAATCTGAAGCTTTTTGACTGGATGGATGTTTGTGAAATAATGAAACTATTGGACAGCAGTCAATAAGTTTTCTTCTTCGCATCCTTAAGAAGGCAAATGTGTTGCCGAAACCGGTAGAGTTTCATTTTTTTTTTCTACATATTTGTTTAGAAAATTCAGAGGAATGGAAAAGCAATCGTCCCTCGCTTCAAAGCACCCAATTCGCATTATCCCCACTTAAACAATTACCTACAATAATCCATTACAATACCCCATTACTCCAAGACAAATGACACTAAATTACAACCACGAATACCAACAGCGCAGCGCCAGCGCCACGGTAGCGCTACAGGAAACAAATTTGCTTAATCACTCACTTTACAATTACTTTAAACCATTCATCACAATCTGGCTGCGCTTCGGAGGCGGCGGCGGCGGCGGTGGCGGCGGCGCTAGCTTGTGTTTTGATCGAGTTAAGCTGGATTCAGAGATTGCGTAGTAAACATAGCATAGGAATTCACAGCACAGGAAAACATATAAACTAAAAACCAATTCAGAGATTGTACAGCAAACATAGAACTGTTGTATGTAGATAACTTCATGTCAGTATTTGTTGCTGATTTCATAAATTTTATTTAGCTGTCACTTGTTACTTCTGTCAAAGATAGTGTTTGTCTCAGGTTAATTTAATCGGCGACTTCTCCACTAAGCTTATTAATTTTATATCTGCTTCATAAGTATCGCTCATTTTTATTAATTATAATAACAACTGTCAACTGAAATGCAAAATAACTTAAAAGTAGTCTTAACCAAATTTCAAAACAAATGTCAACGAAGTTGTCAACATTCGCACGCGTCGTAGTAGGCGTGGTGTAACTACGAAAACTCACGAAACATAGCGCACATGGCCGAACATGGCAAAACATAGCTTCGAAATAAAATATAACCAATTCCCCATGTTTTGCTGTGTTGTGATATGCTATGTCTGTAACTCTGAATCAGTACACGCTTTTCCGTATGTTCATTTTCTATGTTTTCTGCGATATGCTATGCTATGTATACTACGCAATCTCTGAATCCAGCTTTAGCGACGACGCCGCGTTGCGAAGTGATGTAATGTGTTATGAAAATCAAGCGCCATGGGACGTCATTTATATGAGGAGCTGTGTACCTGGTGCTGGGGCAATGATCGTGAGGAAGTTTGTATGTGTGTGTGTAGGATGTCTCCAGGTAGCCGCCCAAACTTGAACCATGAACGAGGTTTCGAGGTTGTATAGTAATTTGGTAATTTATATTAAAAAATCTGATGTCTTGAACATAATCTCGGGACAACTTTTAAACGGTACAAAATAGAGAAAAAGTTTTAAATAAAAATTGTAGCTACAATTTACCCTAATTCACTTATTTACTGAGATATGCTCAAAAAACCTTATAGACCTTCAAGTAAACTACCAATTTCGGATTAATTGATGAATTGTTATCAAAATTATTGTAAATATCCAAATTCTAAATATGAAAATTAACAATAATTAGAATTTGAGTTATCGTGGACGAAAAAACTCACTATTGAATGTTTTAACACGATACAATACCTTCCGTACACTTAACCTTCTGTGAATTTTAATTTCTTCATTTACCCAGTTGTAGGTGTGGCACTCTGCTTAAAACATATCTCGGTATTAAGACTTACTTTTACGCGTAAGGAGTAATTTATTTTTGAAAATTTGTCGGCTTTGAAACCGAATCGAGATTACTATGATCCACAGTCCGATGCGTATACGAGATGTGATCGTATCCGGAATACATTGGTGTATGATGAATGTGACATAGAGAAGAATGTTGTTATAAAAGCGGGAATGATTCAGTTGAGGTGATTTGGCCATATTGCGCAAATGTGGAATGAAAGGTTGAGGAAACTAATATATGCGGGTGAGATTGAAGGTGAACGATTGCGTGGGTATCCGAGGAATAGGTGGTTGGGTATGATTGATGGTTTGTTGCGTGAACGAATGATGATGATGAGTGTAAAGAATAGACGAGCATGTATGAATCGCACTATGAATGAGGACGAGGCGAAAGTGGTGGGTCAGGATAGGAATATTTGGACGAGATTGATTGGTTGATTGTGTTTCTTGGTTCGTGCTACCCCAACAAGTGGAATACAGCGTGACGTTATGTATGTGTCTACAAAATTTACCCTAATTTAATTATTTATTGAGATATGCTTGATAGGTCTTCAAGTAAACTACTACTTCCAATTGAAAGATTGATAACAAAAACAATACATGAGCTTGTACCTTCAATATCCAAATTCCAAAAAAAAAAAAAAAAATGTAAAGTGGCACATAAATTATTCACGGATAAGCGTAAAGTTTATGAAACAACTACTTCGTTTTTGATAGAACCTCACGTTGTCTATATTTCCCGAAATGAAAATGTGTTTACTACACTGAGAGAAATGGTTTATAAAACTAGTTTTATAGACAAAATTTCAATAACTATTAGTGAAAAAGTATTTATATTTATAAAGTAGATATTACATGGAACAGAAATGTTTTTATAGCGGTTTTTTTTATTAACTTGTACAAACTATTTTTAATTATTAATATTTTATGTAGTAGCTATTAATAAGAAATTTATATACAAGTAATTTGTATTTATAAATAACATTAGTGCGTTATAATTTATCTATTTGCAACGTAACATGTTTAGTAGTTAATATATTCCTCTATAAAATTTAGTTATTAATATTTAAAAGAGTGTTTAACTGTCCTCATTTTATTAGATATTCTACTAGGTTAATAGATTTTCAATAACTGTTATGTTGCTTTTCTCTCAGTGTATGTATGCGTATAGCAATAACAAATATATAACAAGAAGATATTTTAATTGTCGCAGAAAAAAGTGTTTCTACATTCTTGTTACTTTCAAATCTTCTATCTTACAAATTATAATTATAAGGTTTGTTGTTGTTGCAGCGTTCCCAGGCCTGTGCTCCTGCTGCCCAATCAAGCCCATCTCATCGCTGGGCTCCAGCCTCCTGCCTCTGTCCGACCCGTCGAACACGTCGCCCGGGTCCAGCACCACGACCTCCACGTCCATCAGCAGCCCGCTGGTGGCGCCGGACCAGCGCTCCAGCTCCGTGGCAGAGCTGAGGCGCAAGGCCCAGGAGCACTCGGCCGCGCTGCTGCACTCGCTGCAGCACGTGGCCAGCTTCCAGCAGGCGGCGCTCAGCTTTCCACTGCTGCCGCCGCTCACCCTGCAGGCCCTGCAGAGGAAGCACGACCTGGGGGAGGGCAGCACGTCGCCCAGTGCCAAGGACCAGGTGTAGGGTGGGAGTCATTACGCTAACTGAATCACTGAAGGCAATTTTTATTCTGAGTTATCTTACAAAGGCGAAATTTTTGTACTCTATTTATTTCTATCTTAAATTCTATAATTTTTAAGAACATTATAAAATTAACAACAACATAATACAACATAAAGATTGCATTTGGCCCAAAGGTATTCACTGGTATCATTAATAAAATATAGAAAAATATTTCAAATAAAAATTGTAGGTAATATTACTCTACATATTTTTGATTCCAATGAAAGTTACTCTATCTCATTTTTTCACTGACGTATGCACAAAACTCTAATCGCAATAGGCCTTCAAATAATCTACCACTTACTGTTGATGAATTGCTCCCAAAATCTAATCAATTCGTAAAACAAACATAATACTTCCCTTACATATATGTATGTGCGGGAGGTAAAAATGAAAGATTTTACGATTTAAATATGATTAATTAAACAATTTTTCTTTGTAAGATTTTAATTGGGCTAAATGATATCATTCTGGACTCGTATAGCTGGACCTGTCACTTTTGTTTAGACGTTTACTTTGTTTAAGTTTTTATCAATAAATAGAAGTTTTTTGGTTTTGCAAATATTTTTATGTTCGCCTGTATTATAATAACTTATGATATTGTTTCGCAGCAACCATAAAATAGCTTTTTATAGACTAGTTCAATAATGTAAAAGCACGTAATTTTCAATAATTTATTTGGTAACTAATTAAATAGGATCATCAATTTTAGTAATTGTAGTATTAATTACACAATAACAGTTCAAAATGATTTATAATGACTTGATAACCAATTAACAGAAAAAAAGCACACCTCGAAATTATCAAATTTTTCAATGCCTGTCTATAATTGTCATTCTAAGTTAAGAAAAATAACATTCAATGCAGTCGAATATAAAATATTGTATGTAACATGTACATAATATCGTTTTATTGACCCTCACTTTTATGTACCATGCTTCGCTGCGCTCGCTCGGTCCCTAAACTGTCTCGTCCTTAAAATATTATAATCACCTGCTTATTATATTGTTTAACGTACATAAAGTGGATCTTTATGGACTTGTCCAATAAAGTAAAAACCATAAACAACTTGGTAACCAAACAACAGAAATAAAACACTACAAAATAGTATATTGAACAACTAGTGTTACAATGACCTTTTTTGTAATACGAGTATAGTTTGCGTAAACGAGCCGCAGGCGAGTTACGCAAAATACGAGTATTAAAATTAGGCATTGTAACACGAGTTGTTCATACTACTTTTCCTATTTCACGTTCAAAAATTAAAAAAAAAAGAAAATAAAATAAAATTGTACGTCACGTTTAATATACCACTGGTCACCAAGGGGCTTTGCCCGCGGGGCCTATCGGGTCCCAGGCCGCAACCCCGACGCAGGGGCTCCGATTCAATAATTTTACGTGAGCAATGACAGTCCCAAGTTTGACATACTGTCAATTTTACAAATAATAAATTCCCCAAAAACAGTTGCACAAAATTCAATTTTGTAGCATTGTTTTTGAGAAAAACAGTGTCACAAAATTGACTTTGTGTACTTGAAATAGGAAAATATTTTTTTATGTCAACGTCATGTGTCAAATGGTACAGGCATTCTTAGATAAGAAAAATAATCTGCAATGCAGTCGAACATAAAATATTGTATGTACCTAAAATAATAAGATTTTATTGACTCGATTTTCTTTGGTGCCGATTAAAAATTGCCTTCAGTTTCTAATTAATAATTTAGCACAGATGTTTTAAATAAAGTTTATGTTGTGAACCTACACGAAATTCCAAGTTAGTAAAAATGTTTTTCTGAATAAGCTCCAGATGTTTGGTATAGTATGTCCGAAGATATAGTAAATTGACTTTGGGAGGAGAGCTCAGGAGGTTATCAACCGTGGACGCCTGAAAGAACAGATATGTATTCGGATTGCTTTAAATAAAACTGCATATATCACAGCATAGTCTGTTCAATTTAGAGCATTACAAATACAATCTCTAGAAATACCCAAACAATTCACTATATCTATTGGCAAGCTGTACAAAATATTTTATGTTTTTTGACTCATCTAATTTCTCTGCCTAAAGTTATAGTAAATTTTGCTTCAATGCAAAAGGTGAATTCAATACACAGAAAAATTTTAAAATAAATTTAAATATAGAACTTGCAAATTTATTTTGAAATTGACGCTAAAATTGATGAGCGAATACAGTATTTATGAATGCAAAGAATAAATGAAGTTTCGTTGCCATACACCTATATAAATAAATAAATAGTAATAATTTAATAAATGTACATAAAATTTACAAAAATAATAGCGCAAAACATATAACCCAAATAAAAATGTAGATAAATAAAACGTGAATAATATATTATGTAATATACGATAGCGAGTAGATAGTACTCTTTGTAGTTGTTCAAAGATCAGTGGTATTCAAACTGTGCCGCCCTACTTTGAAACCTTAACATGTGAAGTCGGTGAAAATGGTTTGGAGACCGCTGGAATAGTGCAATAGTTATTGTAAACCTAAGTAAATGACGAAACACCAAATAAGTTTCTTCAAGAATTCAATTCTTCTACTTTCCAAATATGACTTTGTTTATAAATTATTACCATTTTTCCTTTTGTGTTTTTATACAAACAAATAGTATAATTCAGAATTTAGAAAATATGTTATTTTGTAAATTCTTCAACAACAAAACATTATTTTAGAATTTAATTTAATTGTTTATAAAAATAAATATTTCAAAAAACTGTTACTGATTCAGCTATTATGTTTAATTAAATTAAGAAATAATATGACAACAAATTATGCAGTTGCTGTGTTCCACAATACAGGCCCGTATTCAGTTAGTATTATCGTGATGTGATTTTAGTTGTAAATTAGTTGATAAAACTTATATTTTATGTACCGTACTGTAACTAAATATATAGTGTTCATTAAATATTATGATGTACCTACTTGCAAAATGTATAAAAATAGCTACAAATAAAACAATGCATATACGATATCATTTGTTTTTAATTACCATTTTGTTTTATCGTCTAGGATTAAGGAGCCTCATAAATTAACTACCAATTAAATGAAAATTTTCGCATTAATAAGTAACAGTTAATATATTTTACGATGTACTGAATCGTAAATCTTATTGAAATCTGTCTCCAGTGGTAAAATATATTTTTACAGATTGATCCAAAGAAATATTTCCAAAGACTTTTTTGTTTCAATAGTTTAGGATTCAAAACATGTAAGATTAATAAAAAAAAATTCAATTCAGTATATCGTAGAACATTGTACAATGTTCGACCATAATCTGATCTTTACATGCTCGCACGAATAACAAGGTATCGTGTTCACAAGTAAAGTTCTGAGTAATGTTCTTGCAAATTAAATTACAATTATATTTCTATTTTTTTAATGATGTCGATACAATATTTTTATATTTAACTGGTATTTATCCATAATTTTGTTTATAAATAATCTTATGATACACATTAAAAATAAAAATTTCAAATAAAAATTGTAGCTAACATTAATTTATATCTTTTAAAACAAAATTTACTTTAATTCAATTATTTACTGAGATATAGTTATAGGCCTTCAGGTAAATTAAATAAATTAATTACCACTTTTGATTAATTGATTGAATACTAAAGTTGTAACAAGCAAACAGTACACATACACATAGACGTCATCCGTCATCGTGAAATTGTAGTCTAGAGACCTCAAAACAAGCTTATCTGTTGAAAACACACTACCTAAAATTTTGTGTTTAAGTATATAAAAGTAAATTGTGCTGCGAGATTCCCAAAATTACAGAGTTCGTGACGTCACTTTCATTATTTACTTCTGTTTGTTTATCAAGTATGTATTATTGTATTATTTTAGTGTTACCCCTGTGCCCCACCCCCTTTTGGGGTAACAATTTGACGGCCGGTAACCGCGCTTTATGCGTAAAAATATACCATTTACCGAAATTTGCGTAAGTAAACCCAAACTGGGTAAAAGGCGTTCTGATATATTTTTTTTTCTTCAAACGTCATAAAAGTACGTTGTTATGTATTTGTATTCAACAAGCAGAAGTTCAACATTGTCGCCGCCGGCGTAAAAGTGTTTCCTTGGCAACACATTTACGCCGGCGGCGGACAAAGTAAAATATCATGCAAAATAGTAAGGTTGTAATTCAATAATTTGACAGTTAAGAATAAAACAAATAAACAAAAATAACAAAATAACATATTCTGGGGCAACTAGAAATACTGGATACGGTAGAATATTTGTTGAAGTTCTGAGCATTTTTTAATGTTTTAATGTCTATTTTCTATGTTTGAAGAAAAAATAGCATGTGTTATTCGGAGTAAATGTGACTTTGTATGCTGCGCATGTAATTGTCCGACTCGCTTCGCTCGTCGTTCAAACTTACATGCTCAGCACACAAAGTATCACATTTACTCCTAATAACACAATATACTATTATTTAAGTAAGTATGTATAATTATATCTAGTGAACATTTGAGTTCTACAGTAAATTTGACAATTTATTGTCATTACATGCAATGCATTCCTTGAATCGTTAAAATTTCATTTCTTTTTATTATAAAATTTATACACGTGGGATGAGTACGTAGACCAGTTATCATTTTTGGAACAATTTACACACAAATACGGAAAGGAACATAATAATTTATTATCAATTATCATCAATACCACGACAGTATCAGGAGAACCACGGCCCCAGGTACCGTGGTTCATGATTCGCGACCAATTCGTCAGTCAGAATCTCAATCAGTGTAAGGAACGGCCTTTGGTTATTAGTATAACCAAAGCGGTATCAGAGAGGTTCTTGTACTACCGGAACTACATTTAAGGTAAGCAATAAATTGATAATATATAACAATACTTGGTATTTCAAAATAGTGTCCCTAAATTAAAATTTGAAGTAATTTAATATCATAATCATTAAAACACATTATACAATTAAAAAATCTGTAAAACCATTTCAGAGTAAAGACGCCCATTCCCCAAACCAAATAAAACAAGTGAAAATCTCATCGCACTCTGGGGGAAACAAGGGCGGTGGGGATGAGCAGCGAGGGGTAGGAAACAATTACCCGACCAAGCAACTTTTAATTCTTGTCACAAACAAAGTAAAGCAGATTGCGGCTCCTCGCACTAGGGGTGTCCCGCCCCCGATCGATGCTCCCGAGCCTCGGCCTGGGATTGGCCGAGGGGCGGAGCCACCGGCCCCCTCCACCGACCTCTCCAGACGGTTATTTCGTGATATATAAACCCATTTGTATCAAATGGAATTACTTGGAATGAACGTTTTACAAAGTACCCTCTTATTCCATGTCTGATGCTTGTTATGTATTAAAGATATGAAAGATGTTCTTCACGGAATGTGGCTCTGTCTCTTTTCGGGGGCTGCGCGTCTCGCTCGCTCCCGAGCGAGGGTGGGAAGCACGAGAAACGGGGAGACTTCCGAAGAAATGAGTAATATGTATAAATAAACACACATGAGAAATTGTGTGCGTCTCGGCTTTAAGTTTTCTCGTTTTATAAAAATGATGGCGTAAGCTACAGTTTTTATCTTTCAGGTTTTTCCTTTTTAACCTTATTCGCTCGCATAAATGTGCAGTAAGCGAAATATATTTACGAATTTTCCTGCATTACAATATTAAATAAGAATTTACTTTTGCGAGGTATTGAATTATAGTTTAAAGAAAATCAACCAATACATACATTATCTTTCACATCATTACCATTCTCAAAAATTTGGTAATGTGTTTGTTGAACAAAGCTACTAACATTTGCATCAAGTAGAAGTTTTAAGAAGTGAATGGGTATGAAGAAAATGAGATATTGAAAGCTTTTCATACAAAATTAATAAAGAACAACCAAAAGACAAAAATAAGCGCATGTTGAAGAGTGTGAAAGAAATTTTTCCGGTTCAGTACAAAATTCCATGTGAATGTGGATAATATTACATTGGACAGACTAGCGCAGCACCATAATAAAAAGAATTACAGAACACAAACAGACAAAAAATTAATCAGTGAATCAGAATATAGGCTATAAGTTGAACACTAGACCTAGTTTCCATTTTTTTATGAATCACAATGTAATGTAGTATAGTTACTTTTTCTATTAAATATTTTCCTAACGAAGAATTATATCCAGTAATTCGAAACGTTGAATTTTAACAAATATATTACAGAACTTGAAATTAAAATCTTTTACTGATGAATTATTTAGATACTTTAACTCTAATACAAAGTAAGCTATAAAGAAAAATAGTTATTTACTTTACAAGTGGGCAAAGTAAGGAATTACCCACGAGAGAAATTTTAGCTCACGAAGCCGAAGGCTGAGTGAGATAATTTTATCGAGTGGGTAATTCCACTTTGCCCACATGTGAAGTATAACGTTTTATCCAACACTTCTTAATAAATGAAAAATTTATTAAAGAAATATTATTTGACAGTGACATATGCTTTAAATTAAAATATCAATCGAAGTAGTTACCAAGGTGTTGTGTGTTATTATTATTGTTATAAATAAAAAAATACTCACTAGTGGCTTTCCTCAAAATTATACCCACTAGTGGATAATCTGTTACTTTGCTTGTTTAAAATCGCCTTAGTTATAGAGCATTTATTGAGAGGTGTTGGATAAACAATTTTATCCAACAAGAAAAGTAACAAATTTCCCACTAGTAGGTTTAATTTTGAGTATTTTTTTATTTATAACAATAATACACACAACACCTTGATAACTACTTCGTTAGACATTTTTATTTAGAAAATTTAAAGCATATGTCACTGCCGAAAAATATTTGTTTAATAAATTTTTCATTTATTAAGAGGTGTTGGATAAAACGTTATAATTAACACGTGGGCAAAGTGGAATTACCCACTTGTAAAGTAATGTCATTTGAATTATATGCCAATTGCACTTTTAAGTAAACCTTTTCATAAATAAAATGTCGTTAAATTATCTCGCCGAATTACACTCAAGCATTATATTTTCTTCGGATAAATTTCAGTTTGACGTTTCAGCAAACGTCAAATTTATAACACGCCTAGGGCTGTAATATAATGTAACGTTCGGACATTAAAATTATTAATATATTTGACAGACAGAATCATAGGAAATAATTAGTTTTTATTATACCGTGTTTAAAACACGCTACAGCGTTCGTAAACGCAAGATTAAAACACGCCGTGCTTTAAAGGTTGATAAGCAAAAACAAAAATATTTACTATTAATATCTGTCAAAACTGTAAACGTAAACAACAAATGCAAACCAGTCTCCATGTAAACGATATACGTCAACGTCACACGCACAAAATTATGAAATGAATCAAAATCATAATGTTGCTTTCCACTTTTTTCCAGAGTATGATGCAGGTATATTAAAAAATAGCGTATCACACATGTGTATAAGTGCTTTTAAAGCACTAGCGACGTTAAATGCACTCCGCTTCGTCGTATGTGCTTTAACAGCTATCTTATACACTTGTATCATAATATACTATTAAAGAATATAATATAAGATTTTAGGTTGATATAGGTATTATTGAGAGTGATGTGCTCTTTTGAGCAAAAAATTATTAAAATTGTCATACTTATTCCTAAATTTCCAAGGAACTGCATATGAACAATTTGAGAAGCGCTGTTGTAAGTGTTGCACTCGCATCTAATACAAACACGAAGCACTTCTACTAGTTCGGTAATGGAATGTAGGCCACTTGTGCCCTAATCACATCTTTGCTAGCGTGCGCTGCGTGCTTGTGACACGTGACTTATGCGTGGTGTCACGATCAAGACATGCGAATCAACCCCAAACCTCTTACATCTCATCACTGTATGTATGCTCTGTTAGTTTACGCGTTAACTGTTACTATTACTATTAATATTAACCTTAAACAACTAGAGATCATTCTATCAACATGTAATAGTATATTCTACAATAAGTAATGGAAAGGCGTATATTCCACACGAGCAAAAAGTTTATATATATTCCGTTACATGTTGTAGACTATACTTTCTATAACAAGATTTTGTGAATTATACAAAAAATAGAAATACAAAAATGTTGAAAACGTCAAACTCAAATAAATAATATTAAAACAAACAGACGTAACCATAGTACTTGAATCAAAATACTGCATATATCGTGCTAATATGCGGCTCTGATTCGTCGAATTTATTCCATACGCGGCGTATGGAATGATAGTTATTCCAATACAATTTTTAGTTGTAGAATGCATAGTTTCCAAAACAGTGTTATAGAAACTATTCTTCCTATTTCACGTACACAAAGTCAATTTTGTAACACTGTTTTTCTCAAAAACAATGCTACAAAATTGAATTTTGTGCAACAGTTTTTAGGGAATTTATTATTTGTAAAATTAACAGTCTGTCAAACTAGGGTTGTCATTGCTCACGTAAAATTATTGAATCGGTGCCCCTACATCGGGGTTGAGGCCTGGACCCGATAAGCCCCGTGGGCAAAGCCCCTTGGTGACCAGTGGTATATTAAACATGTCGTACAATTTTATTTTATTTTTTATTGAATTTATGAACGTGAAATAGGAAAAGTAGTATGAATAACTCGTGTTACAATGCCTAATTGTAATACTCGTATTTTGCGTAACTCGCCCGCGGCTCGTTTACGCAAACTATACTCGTATTACAAAAAAGGTCATTGTAACACTAGGTGTTTGTTCAATATACTATTCTGTACTCGTACGAGTACACTAAAATGAGTTTCCCCCAGAAAAGCATAATTTCGAAATAATAAAACTATTTCTAAGGCATTTAATAAAAAAAAACTATATTTATAATATAATCATAATAAAAGAGAATGTTAGAATATTGAATGAAAAATGAAATTTAATTAATTTATGTGCCGATACTTCATCTACAAATAAACTTCAGAATAAGTAAAATAAAAAAAAACGCATTAAAAAATGCCAGCTAGAACAATAAGTATCATTTGAGCTATGATTTCGATGCGACATTTTTAATTTATTCGGTACTTTATTTGTAGCTGGAAATATCGGCCCTAAAACAATTATAAATTTTCAATAAGTTATGTGGTGCCTACAACAGATTCTATTGACAAATTACTTTCAAATTTCATATTTAGAACATGGATGTTCAAATTACAAACTGTCTAGATTTTGGTACAAATCTAACTTATACTACTTATACTAAAGTATTTTGAGCATATTATCACAGTATATAATTCAGTAAATTTTGTTTAAAAAAGATTTAAGATAATATGATATAATTTTTACTTGAAACATTTTTTTATTTTGTGAAGTTACACATTTATACTTCTCGAAAAAACATTTCCCGAAAATACATTTCTCGATTATACAAATTACGAAAAATACGATGAGGAATTGTACATTTACTGAAAGTACAAGAGTCGAATGTTGAAAATATTACCTACAAATGATGAATGTTACAAATATCGAAAATACATTTGGGGAACAGCCTTTTTTTCGTTGGTTTAATTATTTGTTAAAAAGTGTTCATTTCTGCATCTGTTGTCATGTCAACTAGTATATTATACCGGATGGACGAAAAATCCTGAAACGGTAAAATATCTGGAGAAATACTGATGGGATCAAAGACGACAAAACACGTGTTCAATTATTTTTCAAGCGCTATCCAATGTAAGTAAACTCGATCCCCTTCGCACCACCCCCAGGGTGGAGTGCGAGGCAACTTTGAAGTATTATATGGAAACCCCTATTTTTTATTGCAGATTGGGATTCTCGAGAAAAAAAAATCGTTTCATGTGCAACCTTTACGATTTCAAGGGCGCAACTAAATTTAATTATTATCACCATCAACCCATTTAGGAGTTGTGTTTTGTTTTCGTAATAAGTGGTATATTTTGCGCAAGAAGACCTGTTACCGTCTGTCAAATCCCTTCCTCAAAGGTGGTAGTGAACTGGGATTCTAACAGAAGATATAACACTGAAGCTATTTACCGTTCAATTATTATAATTACAGTTAAATAAAAACAACGGTGCCCCTATTGAGTTCCCGAGGTTTAGTTGCCCGCTTGTTGAAATGAAAACCCGCGCTGTAGCGTTATTACATAAAAATGAATTATTTTTTGTCTCATTAGGCACATGCGATCCACGCTGCGCGGTGTCGCCGCTTCCGCTGTCGCACCGCGGTTTAAACCGTTTACCGGAAATTAAAATTCTCCACAGTATTAAATACCGAGCACAATTGAAAAATATTATTACTGCCTCATGTACGTTCCACGTACATCCCATTTGCGGTAATTACTTTCGGCACACGTTGCCAAATGGAACTGCGCGACCAGTGGAGTACGTTACGGAGGGTGCTTGCTTGAGACACATACAGCGTGTTCAGAAAATATAGGTCATTGGTGGTACATTTTTTTTTTTTTGGGATTCATTTCTGAATTTTAAGCCAACTGTACAGAGGATATTCAGTAAATTTTAGTAATGAAAGGTTAGGTTGACATGGTAAAGTACTTATATTTAATTAATTACTATAATTACATTTGATTAATTAGATAAGAAATATATAGACAATAAAAATTGTCAACTGTTTCATAAAATACAGTCTCAGAATAATAACAATGCTAATTCACAGCAGTTGGTGGTTACACTACACTGATGAGTTCCAATAAAACAGATTTTATTTCATTGTTTGCTTATGACACTTTTGTTAGTAACCTTTACTTCTACTGGCACTGGACTTATATCCGATAATCTACGTCAAAGAATTGTAGATGGATAATTCACAACTTTAAAGGAATCTTCGAACGAGTTCATCAATCCATGATAAGACAAGTAGAAAAGTATATAGAATATTTATTATAATGTTTCTATCAGTGAAAATTAATTAGTATATTATTATATGAGGTATTATGATAGTCATTATTTGCGAAGATAAAGCAAATCATCCGAGTGAATAATGACCATAAATCCGAAAATAATACTATACTTTTTCTACTCCTGTAAATTTTAAAATTACTTTTGAAAATGATGGAAGTTCGTTGAAAACATACGTTGAAAAACGTCAACATAAAAATACACAATGACAATTGACTACACTGTCAACTGTCAGATGGCCGTTGCTTGGTGATCCACATCACGTCTTTAAAATAACCGTGAATTATGGATTTCTTGCTCTATAATTGGTCATTAATCATAATTCACCATAGCGAATTATGGGTACTATAACTAATCGAAAAAAATTAAATGATGGGTATATATACGGGACTAGAAACTAGTTATTTGTTAAACTAGGCATTAAAATACCATATTTACAGCAGAGACTGCCTTTTGACATCTCGTATTCTTCATATACAGGTGAAATTCAAAAAGCTTGATCACTATTGGTAACTTTTGTATTTGAATAGGTACGAGATTGAATAAATGAGCACAACTGTACCATTATTAAATAAGAAAATTTATGAAATCGGCAAAACATAAATTATATCAGCAGTTCCCAAAATATACATATTTCATTTGCAATCATATATTCCTTATTCCTTTATTGAGGAGTTTTTTTTTCTCTTTAATAAGGTTATGTTTATGTAAATTAAAAACCTCTAAAATTATTTTGAACAATTTTATTCCGAACAATTTGGAGTTATTTTAGGTGGTAAATTAAAACAGGCTATCCGATATAAATAAATAATTAATAAATTTAGCCCCCCCGCAGTAAAATCCGTGCAGGTCCGCCCATGTGGCAAAACCCAATCCACACATGAACACAAAACCCTGCTGTCATCACACTCCACATATACATAACAATTACATTGGTAGCCGCGCAATATACGCAAATGCACTGTAGCGTGATTGTATTGCGCACGCGTTCCTACATCCTACACCTCCCGCCACCGCCCCCACCCCGCAGGGACCATCAGTTTCACTTAGCGCGCTCCTGTCACATCCCAAGCCGATAAATTATATCACTTCCAAGGTAATTAACGCGTTATATCTCACCCGGATAGCGCCATTACCGCGCCGATGAGTTATTATCGCTTGCAAATTGCGCGAAATCCAATGTGTGAATTATACCGGAGTGTACCCCGCGCAAATGTGACCGAAGCAATTGTAATTAACGGTATGGCCGCTAGATGGGCCTGGGAGAGCGGGGAGGTTATGCCGGCCCTAATGAAATCATGACTATTTAGGCGCAGACTTGATGCGGGATGAAATTGGATGTTGATTAAAAATGATGCAGCAAATAAAATAAATATCATCACGCCATTTACCCATTTTGGGGGTGGCACTATACCCTTACAGATCAAAGTTAATAATATTAAAGTTAACATAAGAAAGTACTCTTATTTATTGAGGTATGCCCAAAAAACCTGATAGGCCTTCAAGTAAATTACCACTGCCGGTTGATGAATTGCTCCGGAAACCTTATCAACTCGTAAAACGAACTTGCAAAGTCTAAATATAAAATTTGACGCACACACATGCAGCATCGTAAAAATAGTGGAAACGTATTCTGAGGTGCTTTTCTGTAGAAAACTCACTGCCGAAAACTTTGATCCGTCGCAATACCTCCCTTAAAATAATTATAGGTACCTATATTATTTTCCCATTTTGTGGGTGCCGACTATTACAATTCTCGTTTGAAGTGGGATTACCATCCGTCAAAACCTCGCTCTCTCCAACAAGATAATTAGTTGAAGAGAAAGCACCAGGAATGGGGTATGTGACCATAATCGAATTTCAATGTATACGTCATAGCATATGAATGTTCTTCATTGTAGTTTCTTATTACAACAATAAAAACTGTACATTATTTTGTAATAATAATGTTATTAGCAATTTTGTGTTTTGGAGAAGGGATATGTGACGTCACTGTGGCCGAGGAAAATATTGTACTGCGCTGTACGCTTGGCCCGCTGATCTATATCTATTTCTTTCCTTTACAGTATCTCTGTCTTTTTCTGGCACCATACCTATTCAGAAGACACAGTGACGTCTCACATCCCCTCTCCAAATCTTTAAAAATTAATTTCTCGTTAATAATAAACAATTAATTGATTTAAAAAAAATACGGGTATTTTATTTTTGTATCTAGTATCATGTAATGTCAGAAAAAAAAATTGGTCACATACCCCATTATACGAGGGTTGCCTTTTATATTTCGGGATTAGAGAAAACAAATGAATATTTATCATCAAAAATGGCTTTATTGCTTTTCAAAATATTCACCATGTAGATCAATACACTTTTGCAACGTGTGAACCAATTTTCGAAGCACTTTTTCCTTTCCGATTAAGGTATCTCCAAAACATGCATTTTGAGCGCATCGACCGCTTAATCAAGTGTCGAAAAATGTTGACCTCGCAATTAATTTCTAATATTCGGGAATAAAAAGAAGTCATTGGATGCCAAGTATTGACTATACGGCGGATGACTCGTCATATCGACGTTTTGTGTGCTCAAAAATTTCCTTGTCTCAGCCGATGTGTGCGAGCTCGAATTGTCGTGGTGGTGAATGATCCGTTTTCAGCGGTTGGTTTTTCTTATTTTTCCGAAGACTTCTGGCAAACAAATGGTTGTGTACCATTCAGAATTGACCGTTCTACGTTACCCCAATGGTACGATTAAGACAGGTCCAGTTTTTCCGAAAAAACAGGCGACCATTTGCTTCGAAGTGCTTCGTGCCCGAACGACTTTTGTTGGGTTTGGCTCGCTTTAGAAGACCCACACAATCGACTCCTGTTTACTTTCGGGCTCATACGCATAGATCCACGATTCGTCACCTGTCTCGATGTCATACACATGTTTTGAAGCACCGCGATCGTAATTTTGAGCATTTCTTGCGACCCATTGACACGAGCCTTTTTTTGAGCGATTGTCAAATTATGTGGGATCCAACGTGAAAAAAATTTTTTTACAGAAAAATGTTTATGCAATATTGTATGTATGCTGGTCCCACTAATGTCCAAGGTTGCTTCAATCTCATGATAAGTTACATGACGATCTTGCAATATCAGTTCGCGCATAGAATCAATGTTCTTCGGAACAACAATCGATTTTGGACCACCTTCACGAAACTCGTCGTTGAGCGAACTACGGCCGCGATTGAATTCAGTAAATCATCAATAAACACTGGTCCCTGATGGTGCTTCATCGACAAAAATCGAATTAAGTTCATCGATACACTGTTGTTGACTTAATCCACGTCTAAAGTTGTAAAAAATAATCGCACAAAAATGTTCACGATTTAAATCCATTTTTTGGCCGACATGAATTTTTCAAATTACTGTTAACTACACAAAAAGTGTTCGTACGTCAAAACGTTCTGAGTAAATATATTGTCAAAAATGCCAAACTTTACTACAGGAACGTCAGTTGCTAGATAGCAGCACTAGGATTGCCGAATCCCGAAATATAAAAGGCAACCCTCGTATGTATATGGCATTTGTTTTGATATGCACCTAGCGAATACATTTGAAACTTGTTACCAAATGTTAAAAAAAAATATTTTCAATAATATATTTGCTGTTTGCAATATTTTATTTTTCTGAAACCGGAACGAAAGTACTATTTTCGCGCCAAAAATGCGGAGCAAAATTAAATTTCCAGGCCAAGGCAGGAAAACGTTTAAACGTTCTGTTATCTTAGAAATGTAGGCACGAAAACGTGTTTAAATGTTCTGTTATCTTAGAAACGAGAGAAACGCGTTTCTATAACACTGTTTTGGAAACTGGGCATTCCACTACTAAAAATTGTTATGGAATCACTAACATTCCATACGCGTATGGAATATTTTCGACGAATCAGAACCGCTTATTAGTGCGACATATGTAGTATTTTGATTCAGTTATTATGGTTACGTCAGTTTGTTTTAATTTGATTTATTTGAGTTTGACGTTTTCAACAGTTTTATATTTGTATTTTTGTATAATTTCCAAAACCTTTTTATAGAAAGTATAGTCTACAACATGTAACGGAATGGCCTATCCCACGCTCGCAAACCGTAGCCCTCGCCTTTGGCTCGGGCTACAAACTTTTTGCTCGCGTGGAATATGTGCCATTCCATTACTTGTTGTAGAATATACTATTCTAGATACATATGTACAGAAAATCAGATTTAATTTTTAATTTAAATTTATTTTTATTATCAATGGTTAAAAAAAAAATTAATACATAACTCGTTAGTAAAATGTCTGTACTTTACTCGGAGCCGTAAAATACACAAAGTGTCTCATATTTCTATATGGCTCCTCGACAGTAATGTACCATTTTCCTGACTGTAAATAACTATTACTCAAAATCAAAAGAGCAAACTAGATCGAATTTGTTAGTTTCTATGACAATTTTGGTAACAGCCCGGTAATAATTTTTTTTTCCATCGCCCAGAAAATGAGCTGTTTCTGATCGCTTTTTAGACCGGAAATTCCTTCTTTACCGAGCTAACTCGGAAAATTTACTATAAGGGATCGGAAAGAAATGTTTCCATAGTGATCAGTTCTTTATTTATTTTTCATTCATGTGTCAAATACTTCAATATGGTGTAAGAATTATTATTTCTTTTTTCAGAATCGCAAAAAAATATTGTACCCAACATGAACTGAAAGTGTCTTCACTGGGCACGCAAACTTCCAAAGCTCGCCTACGGCTCGCTCTGGAATATGCTTGCTCACCCAGTAAAGTATCACTTTCAGGTCTTGTTACGTAAATTACTATTCCATGGAGTTAAGTAGAGCGAACGAGTGAGGTAAAGGTAATAGACAAAAACGCAACAAATTGCCTCACTAATGCCCGATTTCTTCACGTTCGGTTATACCAGGATTACAGTTAAACTTAGTTTAAACCAAGGTTATACTTAAAATCGGTTTTCTTCACCCTCGCTAATCTCCGGTTAGGATTTAAACGTCGATTATAGTTATGCGGTCATTTTTGACCGATTATCTACTGTAGTGCGTTACATGTTTGTAGAAGTGTTGATGAATTTGGAGTGATAAATTAAAATATGGATACATTAATGGACGTTCATGTCTTTTCGGATGACGACAGTGATGAGATCAACGAATTCGCTGAAAATATTCCTAGACACGAGTTCGTACAAATCACTTTGACACTTGGAATGATTTGGAATGTCTCATACGATTTTGATTAACAAAGCCTACATTTAACTTCATTCGCCAAAATTAAAGAACAATTCTTTCCGACACCACCGCCTGTTTTAATTTGTTCGTTTCTTAATCGAGAACATTTTTTTCTAATGTCTTTTTTCAAAGCATCGCATTTGGTACGAATTGTTTTGGCAAATGGGGCAAAGTTACCACTAGAGCCATTGAATTGTTCAGCTATTATACATATTATGCTTGCTCAGTTCGAATCTCACAGCTGACATTTGCCAATTTAAATTTACCCCTGTGGTTCCCCCTCCAATAACATCTTTAGGGGTTATGACTTGACGGCAGGTAACCGCAATTCATACGCAAAAATATATCACTTACCGAGATCTGCGTAAGCAGAGTGCCACACATATGCTTGTTTATATTTCAACGCTATGTCTACAAGTAAATTAATTTCTATTTTGGTGAAGTTTGCAGCTCTCTCTTTAACTAATTTGTTTTCCACTAGAAACTAAACATATGTACCTTATTATGTATTTACGCTTCCCTTGCATTCGAAATGTAAAAATATATTATAATACTAACATTCTTTTGCAAATACAAATAATAATATATAAACATATGTCCAACTCAGCAATGACATTAGTCAACAATCAATTTTGCGACGATGCCATATTTATCTTGTAGTATTTCTAACCGTAGATTTAGTAACTATGAATACACATGAAGAAAACCGACAAATCATTAAACTCCGATTAACTTTAATCGAAGTTTAGAAAATCTAGGTTTAAATGAGAAGTGAAGAAATCGGGCATCAGTGGCGCAATATTTTAAATTACTCCGTCAAAATGATGGGGATGGGAAGAATATGTATATTTTTTATATCAGTGGAGTAGATAAATAAATATGGCACTCTGCTTAGAGCAAATCTATGTTTGATATATTTCTAAGCGTACACTTTCAACCAATAACAACCCTCAAAGATGTTAGTGAAAGATGAGCCACTGAAGTAATTATATTACTTCTCAAAGATGGTTCAAGTAGAAGTAGTTATTAAAAACAGGGTAAAAATATCAATTGTATTATAGTATGTATATGCAGCTTTAGAAATTGCTCGATATATTGTTCACTCCAGTAGAACGAGTGACGTCACGGGCAAGTCTGAACAATTTTCTGTTTGCAGAATGTCTGGCCTGTTTTTTTATCGTTTCACCGTAAAGACGTACGACAAAGCATTTTATGAATCTTATTTTGTACGAACACATATCAACGAAATGGAAAAATATTTAAAATTCTAGTTCTGTACTTACATTGCGCAGAGACTAGCAGCATAGTAGTGCAGTAGCATCAGTCCTGAGGTTCCACAAAAGTACACCAACGAAATGTTAATATTTTGTCGCAAGAACACAAAATCACACTACTAAATATTAAATGTATTATTGTTTTGATCAAAACCTTTATAAATATAAAAAAAATAGCTCACGATAAAACACAAATACGTACACTGCAAAAGCCCGCACTCAACTAAACGTGTTATTGTTATTCTGAAACAATATTTACTATAAATAATTGAAGGGAGAGGAAGAGACAGGAAAGTAGGTTACAAAGCACGAACAAGTTTGTTGTAGATACCAAATTAAACGAACATTTAAAGTAATAGCTACTTTACTCTTCACATTTATAATAAAAAATTAAAAACGAAACATCGCAATTAACAAAATATGTATTTTTTCTAATACTATTAAATGGAGGTTATTTATAAATGTAATATGTGAAGTAGGTTAATTTAAGTTAAAAAAGCTTTCAGAACTCAAAATGAAAATTCTTAATTTAAGTTCTTTTATCACGTATATTTTGTGTATAAATTGTTATATTTGCTATATAAAATCTGCGTAAGCAGAGTGCCACACCCATAATGGGTAAAAGGCGTGATGATATATTTATTTATTTTTGTTTTAAAATCATTGAACATGCAATTTAAATCTAGACAAACTAACAAAATATTGTTTATACCCTGCAAAAGCTAATTTTACAAAATCAGGTTATAGATGCAATACTTTATACCTAAAATATTTAAATAGGCACGCATATGTTGTTTGTATCATATAATTCGTCTAATTTAAGACTAATCATGTAAAAATTGTTATATTTGCTTTATAAAAATCATAGAATATACAGATTATATCAAGACAAATAAGAAGTTCTTGAATATTACCTTCCAAAAAGAATAAGGAACAACTTCGAATCAGATGGTTTGTTTGCTTATCTGTCCTTTGTTCAACATGTTAAAGACAAAATTGGAAGAACAATGTCAAGAAATAACATCTTATGGCCGTTCTTACGATCTCTTGTTAGGTTCTTTGTTAACTGCTACTAGGAGTTAAAGGAAAAAAAACCGCTACTACCATCTGTAGTTATCTATCGGCTAAATAAAAGCCAACAAGGGCCTAACAGCTACTAGAGGTCGTTCTTCTAGTAATCTGCTAAGAGTCGCTCCTGATTGGTGGAGAGCAGTCACATGATATGGTTCATTTGACAACTAGGCAAGGTTTTGATTTTAGTTCACAAACAAAAAAACAAATCGTGTATCGTTTAAATTTATCTTGGCATATTTCAATAGTAGCGATCACTGAATTATAGTAAATGACAATTACAAAGTATTTTGAAGAGAACGAAGGATATTTTCCCGTTTCAGTACAAAATTCCATGTAAATGTGGGAATTGTTACATTGGACAGACTAGCAGCTGCAAAACACAAACGCGCCATTTGTTTTAACCAAACAAAGAAATCTGCTGTGGCTAGTCATGCCAATGAATAAAATTTGAAGAAACAAAAGTTATATAGCAAGATCGAAATGTGCCAATGGAATAAGAGAAACTATTAAAATCTATCAGTGAATCAGAATGAAGGCTACGAGTGTCAAGTTGAACAATATATGGCCTCCTCTGTTTTATTAAACATATTTTTTTTATTACTTAGATACAAACCCACTTTAATGAGGTTGCACGAATAATCAACAACAATCAACCAACAATTAAATATTCCTATCCTAGAAAACCACTTTTGCCCCGACCACATTTATACATGCTCGTCTATTCTTCACACTCTAACATATGTACATATCTAACCACTTATTCTTCGGACGCCCACGCAATCGTTCACCCTCAATCTCGTCAAAATATATTTAATTAGTTCCATGAACCTTACGAAATGGTCAAACCACCTCAACTAACTCACTACCATTTTCTTAATAACATTCTTCTCAATCTCACACTCACATGATTTACAAACAGTTTAATAATATATTATTTTACTGCTGGGAAAAACAGAAGCAACGATAAACGCTTTAGCAATTAGACTACGATCTCAAATGCAGCAAGCGAATAAACAGTAAGAAAACCAGAGCAAAACCGGAAACATTACAACTTGAGTCACTAATTGTCCTCTGGCGCACCTGCTTCCAGCGGGTCCTGCACGCTGGAGAGATTTAAGACTCCATTCGTTACTGGAGACTGGAAGAAAGTTAGCCCAGAAACCTCTAATTTACCACAGCACTAGTGCAATCGTAGCTGGCGCAGGTGGAGCAGAATCAAACTTCGTAAGAAGAGATGAAATATTGGTTAGGGAATAAAGTGGTAAGGAATTGTAAACTGCTGTTTGTTAACT
Organism: Poecilus cupreus; assembly: GCA_963942605.1. Taxonomy (NCBI): domain Eukaryota; kingdom Metazoa; phylum Arthropoda; class Insecta; order Coleoptera; family Carabidae; genus Poecilus; species Poecilus cupreus. Next base: position 20,638,475 of record OZ012718.1, read on the forward strand.
AACCACGAGGAAATTCCGAGTAGCAAATGTGCGAGTTGAAGTATTTGGCAGTATAGGATTCATGAAATAACTGTTTTCCTGTTTGCTGAATTATCAGTGACATGACATCTGTGTGTATACGAATATTCAATAACTCACGAACAAGTCAAAATAGCATTTCACACTGCATAATTACAAGTTCTATGGCAAAACGAAGAAATTAATTGCAAAACCGGACGAGGAAGTTGATTTGATATAATGTACAAAACAATAAATTCAATTTATTTCGAATATGTGCTGCTGCTGTGATAAATTTTGAAATAAAGAATGTTAGCAAGGATATTTGAAATAATAGTTATTTGCTTGACAAGTGGGCAAAGTAAGGAATTACTCACGAGAGAAATTTTAGCACACGAAGCCGAAGGCTGAGTGTGATAATTTTATCGAGTGGGTAATTCCACTTTGCCCACGTGTGAAGTATAACGTTTTATCCAACACCTCTTGATAAATGAAAAATTTATTAAAGAAATATTTTTTGACAGTGACATATGCTTTAAATTTTAAAATTAAAATGTCAATCAAAGTAGTTACCAAGGTGCTGTGTGTTATTATTATTGTTATAAATAAAAAAATACCCACTAGTGGCTTTCCTCAAAATTATACCCACTAGTGGATAATCTGTTACTTTGCTGTTATTTGTAATTTGCTCGTATGTGTTTCCAATTTAAAAAAAAAACAATAATTTATATTTTAAAAGACTTAAGGAAATTCTATAATTAGTTATTCGTATACCAAGGCCGTGAAATCACTGTTTAGCGTACCGAGAGAAAAATTGTCGCCGAGGTCGCTTGCAGCCGAGACAGGACAATCTAGAGGGCGATAAAGGATTTCGCGGACAAGGTGTACCTACACATTATTTTTTGTGCAACCGTAAAAATATGTAATTACAAATTTTAAACAGTTTTATTCTAAATAAAAAGTAGCTATGTGATCGACATTTGATAAACAAAACAATTAATTTTAAAAAATAATGTCAATTCTCAAGTGTCAAAATGATTGTTTTTTTACCCTATTTCGCGTCCGTTACCATTATTTTTTGCCGATTGGCATTAAAGGTGACATTTTACGAACTGCTAATAGTCTGTAAAGTGTCAATTTTATGCCTAGGCAGTAAAATTATTTTACATAGCAACCGCTCTACAAACGCATAGTAACTGTCAACAAATTCATAGCAACCGTTCAACAAATACATGGCAACGTAATTGGACAGCAATAACCGTCAAAAAATGTTCATACAATAATGACTAAATTAATATTAATTTTAAATCGGCAAAACAATTATGTGTTCAAGTCGGCACCAAACACAGATTAATAGCTTCGGCAGCACTCATTGCCTCGGCTTCGCCTCGTCAATGAAACAGCAGCCTCTTCTGTAAATCTGGTATTTTGGTACCTAGTTAATCAAACAACTATTTTTTGCCGTGTGACATTAAAAGCGCGATTTCTGCTCTAACAGTATGTAAAATTGTCAATTTTACTGCCTATTAATCATACAAAATAGATTAACGTGAAAAAACAAGTGCCTCCACCAGATTTTTTTTTAGAGTTAATCAATGGTTTAAGGTTTAAGTTTGCGGGGTAAATTTAAAGCATCCTATACCCATAAAATTTGCAATCTTAAACAGGCATTACGTTTTATTAAAATAAATAAATTTAATTATACAAATGGATATACTTACATAAAATATCTTGAATCTCTTATAATTATTGTAAAGGCACAGTATAACTAAAATATTTGAATAGCATTTAATCGTGTACCAATCTTCCCATTTTCACCCTCCTCCTCACGGCGTTGCTGTAGCCCTCCTTGAACTGGAACCAGATGTCGCCAGCGAACGATTGTTCCGATGCATCTGCAAACAGAAATAAAACAATTGAATTAAACATTTATATTTGGTAGGTAATACCTCGTATAACCATAATTTATTCTACATTTATTAAATTTATACGTATAAGAAAATTGTGTATTGAACACAAGAATTTTTGGATCTGCTTCCAATTTTGAAAGAACTAAATAATTTGTTTAAACGTGCATGTTTTCAAATCATATTTGTGAGAAAAACAAACAACTGAAATATATTTATAATAACGTAATTATATTTTCAGTTATTTTGTATCTTGTTTGCAATGGGGTCGTCCACTAAAGTCACAAAACATAAAATAAGTCATTTATATTTTGACTAGATCAAAAAACGACGTAGTAGATATAACAGAAGTTTACAAAATATTATTAATTATTAAGATATTTGAGCTTTAAAGACCTCTACAATGACGTCAAAGTATTATGGCGCAAATCTAGCATATTCGAAATGATTTGTACTTCTCTTATTTTTGAGCTGGCCTATTGTCGAAGTGTCAAAATAGTTAGCAACTAATTTGAAGGTTTTTTGTTTCACGTTGAATTCGTAAATATATTTTAAATACATTCAAAATATATTATTTATTTCAAACTAATAAATATTACTTTAGGTCGACTCAACGAAATTAAAGACTTGTTGAATGACATAGGTTAGCAAAATTTATCAGTGGTAATCACACATTTAACTAAAATAATTTTACAGTTTATTTATGTTTCTTCCAGAAACAAATGGAATTCATGTATATTTTTACTTATTTCCCATGAAAAGTTATTTTAATTCCATTTAAATAATTTTCCGAATAATACATTAAAACATTCATGTGACTACAATTATTTACAATCTCTACTGTTTGAGATCCACCAACACCTCTATAATGACGTCACAACATTAAAAAATCTGATGTGTCCAGCACATAACCTCCCGCCCAATACTACTCTTAAACGGTACAAAATAGTATTTGATGATACAGAAACATACCTTCTTATTTGTTTATTTTCTATTTATATTTTAGAATTTTAATTTTATTTCGTATACCTATTTATTTAATTTTATGACATATATTTCACTAAGAAAACAGCTTCACAATCACAATGACATGTGTCACATTTCGTAAAAAATTGAAAATTTTTAAATGTTTTCATGGTGTACTAGGAATGCAAAATTTGTAAAATCTAATTTCTTTATATTTTATTATCTCTAAATCTAATGAAAATTAATAAAATTAGTGTAATCAAAAAACATGTAAAATTAAATATTTAACAACTTTCAAAATAACATAAATTGTTGAAAAAGGAAATTTAACCGTGTTTTTCACGAAAAACTGTTAAGGGCTTCAAGCAAACTGCTACTTCCGGTTGACCAATTTTATCCAAAATCTAATCAGCTCTTCATTTAAATATAAGAAGCAATAATTCACAAAATTGTATTTTTTGGTATTATAGTATTTGAGTTATGCGAGACGAAAAAATTGCCACAGACTACACACACACATACATACATACATACATACATACAGACATCATCGCGAAAATAGTAAAATCGTATTGTAGGGACCCTAAAACGTGCTTATTCATTGAAAACTCACTACCCAATTTTTTGACCAAAAACAATACCTCCCTTACCTAGAGGTAGGCGGGAGGTAAAAAAAAAATGATTGTGGCTTAATGAATAACAATTAAGACTTTTTAAAAGTGTAGATAGTCTTCAATTTAGATATAGTTTCATAAGTAAAAATTAAAAAAAAAAATTGTGAAAGACCCCATTATTATGAACTAAACTAAATATCAAAAATAAATTAATATTGCAAGCAATTCAGTTAGATTATCATGAGCATGGGCGAATGACCAAAATGAATAAATCAAAATTCCATTCGTAAAACAATTCGGAATTACCTCGATAACAATCCCAGCGCTAAAATATCCATTCCGACGGACGAGCCAAAGCAAACAACATTTAACAAAAGCCAAGACTAAAATCAACAGCCAATGTGCAGGCGGGTAACTTGGAAACACAATCCACTCTCTCGTAACATTATTACCGCGAAAATAATTACAGTCTGCGCTAGACAATCCGGTAGTCATTCACATTCGAATAAGCCACCCGCGGCGCTGGCGGTTACCACTCAGCAAACACGGTTAATAATCGCAATCGGTTAGAACAAACACCGCGGTAATAGACGCTGTCACTGGCTCGGTAAAACAGTGAGACAATTAGACCGGCTGCGCCAAGCCGCCACCGCAGATTTTCAGGTTATTAACTGACAGATTGAAGTTGGGAGTTTGCGTCGCCGAGTTTCTGATTAAATGTGTTAATTTATTATTGGAATTTGGTAGCGGAATGGATTAGCATTGGTGAAGATTGATTTTGTCGGGGATGACTGATGGTGGAGATAATTTGCACTAATAATGATTTGTCTTCGCGAACGAAGATAAATTTTAGGACTTAAAAATAAAATCTGTTAACAGGCAGCTACTGATCGCTCTTACAGTTAACAGTATTCTTAATTCAAATTATAATAATACTAGAACTAGACAAATTAACTTTTTTTCACGACATGATAGGAAACCCCACCGTTCTTCTCCCGAAATAGTGAGGAAAATGTCTTGTTCCTCTCTAGAGAGGAAAATATAGAAGTGTTACCAATATGAATGTTATTTACAAAAAAATTATTATAAAAATTATAAATAAATTCCTAATTTGATTGAAAATCCTTATTTTAGTGATATACATACTTTAAATTGTCTTACAATTATGTCTTATATTTTTCTTTTTCTTATTAAATCACAATTTGACAACTAATTAAAGATATTTAAGATTGGTTCATTGGCAACACTGCTACACCGCCTTGTGTCTGATAACCTAACTTTTAACATGTCAGTCTGTCAGTTATGTTCTCAAAGTGTATTTTAGGTCCGAGCAAATCGTTTTTAGAAACATGTCGTGAAAAAAATGTTGTGTCTAACACGAGAGGAAAGCTCTTTTTCCACTCTCGTTCGAAATGCCTCACTCGCTGCGCTCATGAGGCAAACTTCGAACTCGAGGGGGGAAAAGAAGCGCTTTCCTCTCTAGTTTGACAAATAACTATTACTTCATAGAATTCTATAAAAAAACGCTACAAAACTATATTTCGACAGCTGCTATAGAAAGTTGATGTTTTCTGAAGAATTTTACTTTGTCGCTCATTTCCAATAGCAACAAGCGGTAAAATTTTTTTCGCTTGTCTTCAATAACGACGAGTGAAAAAAATTGGGGGTTTCTTTCTTTTTCTTTACTTATTCATTACTATGAATATGAAGGTAAAAGAACAGCTACAACAATCTATGATAAGAATGTCATACATGCGTTTATTTTATTAAATTAGATTGTTTTTTTCTTTTATAAACGTTCGTTGGATAAATAATGTATATAATTCGAGCGCAAAGTATTTATATTGCTCTCACACGAGGCTCACGTTTCAATATTCGAGTTCAAGAGACAAAATATAACTTTGCGCTCTAAATATACAAATATCTATTTAAAATACAACTATAGAAAGATGATTCTTGCTCTTGCATTTGTCAACGTAAAGTTGATGTTTTCTGAGGAATTTTAATTGGTCGCTCGTCTCCAATAGCAACAAGCGGTAAAAATTTTGTCGCCTATTTCCAATACAGCGGTCAAAGTTTTTTTTTTTCGTATCTTACTAATTAATAAAAGAGTAGCTACAACAATGCCATGTATGCATTTATTTTAATAAAATTAAATCAATGTTTTTTCTTTTATAATAATATTAATAATACCTACTGTGTATAATTCGAGTGACATAACATAACTTTGCGCTCTGAATATACAAATAGCTATTGTTACAATATCTCCTGAATAACAGTGTTGTGAGACTACTCTACGTTTAGGTTTTCTTGAAAGAAATAAAAGCAGTGAAAGCATTTATCTTGAAAGTCACTTACCACCGAATTTGGGCTTGGCAGGTTTGGTAATAACCCTCCCGAAGAAATCCTTCACAATCTGCAACGAAACAAAACAAAAGCGATGAGAAAACTAATAAACCTAACAGCCACCTCGATCTCAGATCTCATACAACTTGGAGCTTTGGAATTCTCGGACAAGATCAAATTCGCCGGGATATAAAGCAGAGAAGCTGCGGATTTTCCAAACGATAACAGTGACAAATGCCCGTGGCTAGTGGCGCCGTCAGAGCCATCTGGGCCGCTGGGAGCGAGTTAAGCCCGCGAACAATGGAATCACGGTGCGAAAATAGACTATCACCATTGGAAACTCCAACGTGCCACGGACTCCAATTCCCTAAATGTTACACTCACTAGCAAAATACAAATCTCATGTAGAGTGCATACACGTTAACTTCAAGCCACCAAGCCTATCAGTTTGTTAGGCTAGGTGGCTTGAAGTTAACGTGTACTCTACACAGTACATAGTGTCCTAAATAATAGGCCGAAACAAATAGTAAAAATCTGACGATTACAATCAAAGAATACAGTTTACATTTCTAATAAATCTCTGAGTAGAGAGAGAAATTTGGTGGAGGTGAAGAGCAAATAATAATTAAAATATGATATATGATTCTGCTGGATGCAAAAGTGTGTTTATGACATCCAGTTGATTCAGAGATTACGATAAAACTATGTGAAGTACAATAATTTTTTTTTCTTTGAAGATGGTGCTGCTCTTCCATAACAAATGTCATTTATTATAACATTGAAATTTAGTATGTTGAATAATATTAGCTACAATATTAATTTAAATTTTTTTCTATATCTTCTACAATTTAAAAATTAAAACTTTTGGGAGATTATGTGGTAACCATATACAGGATGTTTCAGATCACACGTACCCCTGAATATCTTGCGAAAAACAAAACGGATTGAGAAACAAAAAAATACGTCCAAAATATAATTGAAAGTTTTATTAAATGGCACCAAATGAAAGTTCCCCTTACCCCGTGTGGAGGAAGGAGGGTAACCCCAGTTTTTATTGTAGATTCGGATTCTACGATAAATAATATGAAGATTTTGTCACAAAACTTATTTCCCGTTCGCGATAGATAGATAGATGGCGCTGTAATTGCGAAAAACAGATTTTTCTAATTTGTACTTTTAAAAAATTATTTAGGAAGAAAGTTATGTGCTAACCACATAGATTTTTTATTATTATTACAATTTGTTCCCCTATAAAAAGACACTGAGACGATACATAGCATCATTTGTGTATATCTTGAGAGAATTCGGCGTGGTGGTTGTTTTCGCAGAAATACCCGGTTGGAAAGATGTTAGCGGTAATCCACAATCAGAGATCGAGTCATTTCTCATTACTGGAACCGGTTTCGTTGGATATAACATTAACGGTGCGCTGGAACGTGGTGGTGGTGGTCGTGGATATATAAGTTTGTTGTCGGATAACGGAAATATATAGTCCTCGCAGCGCGCAAGTTGATTTTGTGGATTTTCACGCGGTAATGGAATGGTCGGACTTTTACAATGGAAAAATTACCACTACGTTTCACTTTGCTACCTTCGCTCCTCACAGAATTATCGATATGTTGGATAGACCAAACCAGACAATTTATAGTTATCTACCCACAGAGACATCATAAAAATAATGGTCATAACGAAGTCTGGACACCTCAAAACATATACATATTTCCATGAAAATCGTATTTTACATTTCTCAACCAATCAGAAGTGAAAATTTTTGACGTATCTACCAATCAAATTTTCAGTATTATCGAAATTTGATTGGTCATGCACGGTGCATAATTTCCAATATAATCAAAATTTGAATGGTAGATAAGTCAAAATTTCTCATTTCTGATTGGTTCAAATACACCATGCATAAATTTTGGAAATCACTTTGACTTTGCAGAAAAACGAGAGTAATATTATTTTTTCGCGATCGCCCAGAAAATAAGCTGTTTCTGATCGCTTTTTATACTGGAAAATTGACTATAAGGGATAGGAAAGCAATGTTTCCATAGTGATCAATTCTTTATTCATTTATTTTTCATTCATGTGTCAAATATTGCAATAAGGTGTACGAATTATTATTTCTTTTTTCAGGATCGCGAAAAAAATATTATACCCAACATGACCTGAAAGTGTAAATTACTATTGTTGACATTTCGTTATAAATTTGTAACCTTTTCAAAATTTTCCAACGTTGTTTATTTACATTCTATTTTGTTGCCACAGTTACAAATAAATTTGATTTTTAAAAATAGTTCAGTCAGTTAAAACATAAAATACGATTTTCTAGTTCAATCTATTTCGTGCTAGATTTGATTTACCTTTTGGAATATTTCGTTTTCATTGCTACTTGAAAATCACCATTCGTCTTCGACACATGCAAAAAAAACTCAATAGTCCAGGCAGTAAATTTCCAAAAATCAAACTAGCACTTAATAGATTATGTATGAAAATCTCATCAATGATAATATTGTAAGGAGTAATGAAATGATTAATGCCTGGTTGCATAAAGCGTTGTTAGCTCTATTATTTATGTAACAGCATGATAAACCTTTCAAAAATCAGCTTATGAACCCATTTCCTTAGTAACAGTAAAATTTTTGACTTTTGATACTTTAAGAACGTTGTTACTTTAACAACGAAGTTAACAACGCTTCATGCAACCGAGCCTAAGTATGTATATCTATCAGTCACAAGCAGATTTATTGTTCGATGTCAATTTAAATCTTTGAATAAATCTCTTTTGAAGGGATTCGGATCGTATGTGAACTAGTAAGATCATATAAAAATGTGCTAATTTGAAGAAAACAGAAATTAACATGAATCTAACAATAATTGTTAAATCGACTCTGCTTAAGACAGAGACAAACAACTACCAGCATCCCAGTAAAAGAAGCCAGCCAAAACGATCCGTGCTAAGAACCCTCTCCCTGTCGTCCCCTCTCCCCCACCCAACCAAGAGGAAAAACGTAGCGCAGACTATCAGCTTAACGACGTAAATAAAAGAGTTTCGGACGGCTAAATGGAATCTGCTTCGCTCCGGGCTCGCGGTTCCGGTGAAGACGTCATTCCGGCGATTACCCGGAGTTGAAGAGAGGAGGCGATGGCCGCCGCCGCCGTCGCTGATGTAGCAGCACGCTAGCACCGAGACGGAACGGACAAGATGCTTATCCAGAACAAGTGAATGTTCTCAAATATTTTTCTATAATGAACTTTGTATTGGCCATGGTTGAAATTAATAGGCCAATAAATGGTGCTTTTATTTCCACGCAAAGTATTATGAGATTAGGGTATGCCAAATTTGTAAACTAATATCGAATCGCAAAAAATACATAGAAAATAAGAGCAACAGTAATATAAATATTTAATAGATAGATGATGTGAGCAGCACATAACTTTCCGCCAAAGGGTGTCACTAACGATTAGATTTATGATTCTATTTGTTCAAATTTCTAAAAAGATATCAGAGATCAGATTAGCTAAAGGGACAAAAAAAGTAAAGAAGGGTAACAAAAATTATTTGTCAAACTAGAGAGGAAACCGCTTCTTTTTCCCACTCGAGCTCCAAGCAATTCGAGCGAGAGTGAAAGAAGCGCTTTCCTCTCGTGTTAGATACATTTTTTCACGGCATGTATTTAAAAACGATTTTGTCGGACCTTAAATACACTTTGACAATACAATACACAACTGACACGTCAAAAGTTAAGTAATCAGACACAAGGTGGTGTACGTGGTTGCCAATGAAACAATTTTAAATCTAGATTAAAGTTGTCAAATTGTGATTTAATCTAGAAAAAGAAAAATATAAGACATAATAAAATGAAGATTAGCATTAAAATTAGGAATTTATTTATAATTTTTACATTATATATTTTGTAACATTCAAATTGTAATAATTATATATTTTCCTCTCTAGAGAGGTAAAACACATTTTCCTCACTATTTCGAGAGTAGAAAAGTTGGGTTTCTTGGCATGTCGTGAAAAAAAAAAATTGGGTATATAGCGTGTTTCATAAGTCAGCAAATATTGCTATCTCGAAAACAATAAAAAATATGAATTTGCTTAAATGAAACAACAATGTCTATTTAACACATTTAAGACAATTTCAATGAACCAAGGAAATATATATTTTTTTTAATTAGAGGTTCTAAAAATATGGAGCCCATTTTTTTATATATATATTTATTGGCTTATTCGATAGAGCATTTTTTCTGAATTCAACGAAATAAATATATCAAATTTTAACTAAAAAAATGCATAATTATTTTATTTATGTCTGAAACGAGAGTGCTTTGGATGGAAAACAATTGAAAAATTTAATCAAATCAATCTTACTGCAATATTATTAAAATATTATTAATATTATTAAAATTAACAAATAATAACTTATAAAAATTGTTCAAATTGCTTGTGCTTGAAAATTCTTCGGGCAAAAATTATGCCCTTCCCTCCCTTAATATATAATATACTATTAGTTTTTATTTTATTTTTTATTACTTTGGAATCACGAATATACTAAGTTCTCATTTTGTTCACGTCCACGCCATAAAAAAGATTCCACATTAGAAGAACTGATAAAATTTATTAAGAAACCGTTTCCATTTGAACATAAAATAAACACATCACATCGTATAATATTCAGCGTCTCACGCTTGCTCGCGCCCAAATACACTTCCATTTTTCAAGTCGACGCACTCGTATCGAAACGGGGCAAGATTACACATTTTTTACCCGTTTTACCAGGAAGAACCATATCATATTTCAAGAATAATAACCTCAATAAAATATTGTAACAACATCCCCTATGAATTACAAATTTCTATAAAACGCGGTGTTTGTATACACGCCGCTTGCTTCTGATTCTTAGCGTTTCTGCGCTTCGTATATCTCCAGCGCGATACAATTTATGTGCAGCTGCGAAGAACGCGCCCGACCGATTTTCACCCCTATTTAGCTGCGTAATACGGGGTGGCACAGCGATTTTATTTAGTGGCGCGTTAGTTAAATGGCCTGGTGTTTCTCCGGAACCCGAATGTGAGATGTGAAGTAATGCTGTTTTAGATTCTGCTGCTGATTGGGTTTTTGCTCAGCAGCGATTTGATTTTGGATTTGTTTTTGCTGTTTGATGAGTTTTATCTTATTATTTCGGACTGAATTCAACAGAAAATAATTATTTACTATTTAAAACTACGTTCAGAGCTACCCAATTAGCAATTAATATCATCAGTTGCGCTTTGACTTATGGAAACCAACACTATAGCGTTCACGCCTACAAAATTAAGTACTGATTGAGAAGTTTGTAAACTCCAAACATTTCACTTTCAATTAGTAGGATAGATATAGGTACCTTTTTACTTTCTAATACGTAGTATAAGAAAGTATAGTAATCGCAAAAAAATCAATTGCAATATTTTTAGGGAAAAATGCATGTTTTGATTCCGTTTTGGCCATTTTCTCAGTGACATCTGTGTAAATGGATGGATGTATATCCGTATGTTCAATAACTAAAACGACAGAGTAATGATTTTATTAACAATTGTAAAACCGGAAGTGGAATAAATTCAATTTATTTCGAATACGAAATTAGCTACGAAATAAAATTTCCTATAAAAGATGTTAGTAATATTATTTGGAACATACATGTAAATTGAAATTTTCCCTATATATGTACTTACAGTTTTGAAAAAACTTATGTGTTTAATAATATATTTTGAGTTTGGATCAAAGTAATATAATATATACTATTTAGACGACCGTTAATTCTTCTTACAATAGTTTATTGAATCTTTTTGAGTTTTATTTTAAATTAAACGTTTTCCAGATGAGAGCTAGACTAAAATATCAAGCATTACTTTTGAACGAACAGCAATTGTTTTTATAAATTTGAAAGATTTAGAATAGACAACGAAGAAAAAAGAAATAACTAGTGGACAAGAGACGATGACAGACAATGGAGAATATGTGAGAGAAACTTTGTGTTAAAAATTCACTTAAGAAGAGACTAAAGAAGTACGAAACAATGACAAATCTACAGATAGTACACGACGCAAACACAGACACTGATAGAAGAAAAGAGTGCATCTGTATAGAATAAATATGTGTACACAGCAATAGTTTAATAGTATTATAAGATAATGACAATACCACATGAAAATATAGATATTTACTATTACTATTTCCCCTAGCCCAGTATCTTGCAAAGTAGATCTATTCCATTGCCTCTCACAATATCGCGCCATCCATTACACCATTCCAACCATCATCTTCTCTTTCTCCAGTGACGTCACTTCCTCCATTGTTTAAAGAAGAAACAAGTGAATGTCCTCGATCCATTTATCGTGCACTTTACATGGTCAGTGTCGGTTAACGGTGGCAGCGGCGGAGGCGGCTGGGGATGGTAGCCGGGGGCGGTTGAGTGATGGGGCGGCGCTCAGACGTCGGGGGCGTCGCGACACACGAGATCTGCGAGGCTACCGCTCCTGGTAAATGTCCGGTGGAGATGTTTGTGCTTTGTTGTGGAGATAAATGGTGCCTGCACAGGGGTGGATTCGGGTGGGATTGAATCCACGAACCACGAAATCAAGAATTTTAAGAAGGATGATTAGATACTTAGTTATGCTTTAACGAATGGCCTCACACGGTCTGTTATGTTTTTAATTTTATAAGATCTATGCAACCACAGGTCGTGAGTTTGAATCCCACGGAAGAGCATTCCACATAATAATAATAATAAAATAGTAGTAGTGTTGTTGCCATAGATTTATAGAATTATTGTGTATGATGATGAAAGTTAACAACAAAAACAAGGAAGTCAGGTCTTTGTTTTTTCTAAATGTATTTCTATAGCATAACTAGCCCCAGCAAATTTATCTGATTGCTTAAGACGAATGGCCCATTTGTCTTCTGTATCTGCTAATTTCTAATCCGCAACATTATCTGTATTCACATCCAATTTTGTACTAAAACGGAAAAATATCCTTTACACTCTTCAACATAAATTGTAATTTGATATATGGAACGAAACATACTAAGATGTTATCCCTTGGCATTATTCTTCCGATTTTGACTATATACATAGTCTATAACATTTTTAATATAGGGTAGAAAAGCAAACAAACCTTCTGATTTAAAAGAAAAAACAAGATGTTGGAGAAGCAGTCAATTTAATAAAATCCAATAAAAACACCAACGTTTCGACTGCAAATCAGTCTTCATCAGGGTGATATTTGGTTTTTTAAAAAATAAATAAAATAAAAATTATTTTACAGAAATCTGTTGTCAAAAATAGGTAAAATACACACATATACATGTTATTTAATAGTCATCAACTCCTGATTCTCCTGATTTAAGATTGTTCTTTAATCTTTTTGGAAATTTTTTTTAAGATCTTCTTTTTCACCATAACGACTCTGTAGCTACTTGATGATTTTTTCGTTCACGATAATTCAAAATTAAATGAAGCTATGTTAAGTTTCAAACTAGATTTCATATGTTCATATTACGGGGTGATTAGATTTTGTGAGCAATATATTAACCGGAAATTGTAGTTGCTTTTTTTTTCTGAAGGGCTATCAGATTTTTTGGAGGTAATGTGCTGACTGCAGACACATCAAATTTTTTATCATGCTATTCAACGAAACATAATTATTTGTTAATCTCTAGCACTGAATTGTGGGTATAAATAAGAATTGATGTGCGATTTATCATCAAGCAAATCTGAGGCTAGATTGTTACTTTTGCGAACAGAATTTTTAAGTACGATTTCATAATTTTATTATTTCGAGTATTGCACTCTGCTTTTGTATATTATTATAAAATTGATTACTAGTGGTGGCTGTATATATAAATCGAATTGAATAATTACAATCCCAAAATGTGTAGTATTTAATTTTCCTTAGTCCGCATCTTTTGTCTTCGTCCCTCTTCGCTCCTCCAATTCACCTCCTCTTGGTGTAAGTACATTAAATCACCAATCGCACTCATGCTAGCCGCATCCGGTTGCGCACGGTTGCCTTGACACTGGGCAGTGGTCACCTCGGCCCGACGCGGACCGGAAGCTCCTGCGCCGGACACCAGGAGAGCGATGGCTGTTTCCTTCCGCTCGCCGCCGTGATGCACGGTCGCTCCTGTACTCCTGTGTACTGCCCATGTCGGCATATGGATGTTTTATACTCGACTTTCAAATCAGTGAACGAGAAATTAACATTACAACATGCCATGAACACAATCAACCAACAATTAAATTAAGTCAAACCCTGAGTGTCAGCTAAGATCATGATGTAAATACAGCGAGTGCTGCGCACTGCAAGCCAATCAGAACGTTTTCCAAACATAAGCATAACCTCCTATAATTGTTTATATGATTATCTAAGTGATTTGTTCAACGAATAACATTAAATTCACAAAAGTAGTAATAACACACCTAACCATTTAGAATACATGTTGAAGTGAATGTTTAATTTGGAAGCATAGTTTATGTAGTACAACATATTTGAATTGTCCACTCGGCCTGCTTAAGTTTGGCTAATGATATTATTGGCTAACAACTTTTTTCCTCTCCACTTACATGCGCAATGCATCACTTACCAGTTATGTATATCACCATCATGTTGCAGGTAAAATGCAATATAGGTTGTGAAAGGATTTGGACTATGACGTTCAGCAAATAAATTAACAATCATATCACATACATATCTCAAATTATAACCAGAATTGTTCCAAATAACCATTTGATTTTTTTTTCATTAGTAATTATTTTAAAAGTATATTTGACATTGACAACCTATGTTGTATTTAATCTTGAACGCTACACGTTCAACTTGTACATTATTGGCAAAAAAAGTAAATATAGTATCTTAGCTGAAACTAACGGTATAATGACATCAATGTCAAAATTAATTATGGACGATCTTCAATTATGTTTCAAAATGATTAATTGAATCCTGTCAAATTTTAAAACAAATTAAAGATATCAAAGACCATTAGGTACCATGAAATGTTTTTAAACAGAGCTACTAATATTTGTCACAAAGAGAAGTTTAAAGAAGAAAAGAAAAGGCTTATAGATATTTTGAAAATAAATCATTATGAAAAAAAGAAGATCTTGAAAGCTTTCCTTCAAACAAGAGTAAAAAACAACCTTGATTCAGAAGACAAAAATAAATCTTACAGACAAAATAATAATAAGAAATAATATTTTTGTATCTTTTGCTTTTGCTACACGTGTGAAGGTAATTTTCCCGCTTCAGTACAAAATTACATATGAATGTGGTGCTACATTGGACATATCAGCAGAATTTAACAACACGAATTAAAGAACATAACTAACCAGAGAAATCTGCTGCATATCAGTAAATAAATATTGAAGAAAGAAAAGTTAAGCAAGATCGAAATGTGCCAATGGCAGATTCATAAGAGAAGCAACAGAACTATCAGTGAATTAGAATGAAGGCTACGAGTTGAACAAGATATGGATTTTGTTACTTAATACTGTTTTTACTTGTTCTTCCTGAACATAAAACAAAACAACTTTTATTTATCTATTCTATATATCAAACATGTATTAAGCAAGCAAAATTTAGATTTTTTTATAAATAAAGTTGTATCAAGAATAAATAAACAAATAAACGTATTACCCTTTTATGTGATCACGTTCAACTCATCCGTATCTCATTGCCACAGACTCTCCAAATAATTCTAACCCCATTCGATGCAACTAATGATGCATAATAATTCGCACCACTCAAACTAAAACATTATCATCTTCACCCTAACGTCATCTCGGTTGGATTCACACCAAAGCCATGATAGAAGATTTCCATCGTAACCCGACACCGCAGAACCAACACACTTCCTGTATGTCATAACATAACTATGCACGCACGTGCTGAGGACTCCCAGAATTGTTCTACGTTCGAATACTCTGTATTTAATATGCGTGAATTGCTGCCACGTGTAGGAGGGGGATGGGAGTATTATTATGGTGTTTAGCATATGGAATATGGGTTGGAAAAGTTAAAGGTCGCCCGGAAGGAGTGCGGATTGAGATGTGATGCATGATAGAAAGAAATGTTTATTAACTACTCGTATATGTTCCTACTCTAGAATTGGGGTTGCGTTTGTTGGGTATTATATTTAAATAATAATAATAATACCTATAACGTTAGTGGCTATACGATAAAATAAGATAATTTTAGTCGTAATTGCAAAACCGGAAGTGGAAATTTCCTTGTCAAACAATAGTATATTGTGTCATTAGGAGTAAATGTGATACTTTGGGTGCTGAGCATGTAAGTTTGAACGACGAGCGAAGCGAGTCGAACAATTACATGCGAAGCACCCAAAGACACATTTCCTCCGAATAACACATGCTATTTTTTCTTCAAACATAGAAAATAAAATTATAAATATTATAAAATGCTCAAAACTTCAAAAAATATTCTGTCTTATCTGGCATTTCAAGTTGCCGTAGAATATGCTGGTTTGTTATTTTTGTTTATTTGTTTCATTTTTAACTGTCAAATTATTGAATTACAACCTAACTATTTTTCATAATAATTTACTTTGTCCGCCGCCGGCGTAAATGTGTTGCCAAGGATACACTTTTACGCCGGCGGCGACAATATTGAACTTCTTCTTGTTGAATACAAGTACATAACAACGTACTTTTATGACGTTTGAAGAAAAAACAATTTATAGCTGTAAAAAAAGTTTTGCATCAAAGATGTTAGCACGAATATTTCCCTCGAAAATTTCAACCAATCACGTTACAGTATTTTCTGAATTTCGACCAATGACAATCGAATACAGTAAATATTTTGCATATCGAGTATTTGCACAAGTGCGACAACCGAATATTTATAATAATTGTAAACACAATGAGGAATAGTTTTAATTACTTCATTTTAAAAGGACAAATGGGGTAATATCTTCAATTTTTCAATCAACTTCTTCAAAAGAATTACTTTCAAAAGGTCGATGACTCATTTTTAACGTAATTTGACAGATGACATTTATCAAAGTCTGACGTTTAAGTGACAGATTAAAATAAATATACCGTGTGTCCCACGTAAAGGTTGGCATAGGCAAATAACATGTAAAATCAGTTTTTTGTAAATAAAAAGTGTCCGGCAAAAAATTATGCATCCAAATTTTATATCACAAAACTGCCAATATCCCTACATCATATTTAATACAGATTACTTTATTTTGATACCGCAATTTAATGAAATTAATAATAATAATTCCTAATTTTCGCCTACTCTTTTTATTGCTGCTGACGTATAGTGCCTACAATTTGTTTTAAATATTTTAATCTGTCACTGTCATCAAGAATACATTAAATGTCGAGAACCGTGTAAATATTATTAGAATGTATTATGGGGGCGCAGTGCAAGACAAATATCTGAATACACTACAGGAATGAACGCTGAATAATTTCCATCGCCAGAAATTGACAGTGACAGATTAAAATATTTAAAACAAATTGCAAGCACTATACGTCAGCAGCAATAAAAAGAGTAGGCGAAAATTAGGAATTACTATTATTAATTTCATTAAATTGCGGTATCAAAATAAAGTAATCTGTATTAAATATGATGTAGGGATATTGGCAGTATTGTGATATAAAATTTGGATGCATAATTTTTTGCCGGACACTTTTTATTTACAAAAAACTGATTTTACATGTTATTTGCCTATGCCAACCTTTACGTGGGACACACGGTATATTCAATAATATAAAATTATGACTGAAATGTTTCTCGAGAAATATTCGTCTAATATATCCCTCGTGCATGGCAAATACAATCAGAATATTTTCTCTCGTGCACGTTCATACATTCGAAAAAATATTCAGGTATATATAGATACTTGGGATATAACTACTGAATATTTGAAATTAAAAAAAATTACATATGTGCAATTTTCCAAAAAAAAAAATTAATAGTTATTTGTCCAACTAGCGAAGAAAGCGCTTCTTTTTCCCACTTGAGCTTGAAGTTCGTTGCGCTCATGAGGCAATTTGAGCGAGAGTGGAAGAAGCGAAAACGATTTATTCGGACCTTAAATACACTTTGACAGCACAACACACAACTGCACATCAAAAGTTAGGTTATCAGACGCAAGGCGGTGTAATAGTGTAGCAAATGAACAACTTTAAATGTAAATTAAAGTTGACAAATTGTGATTTAATCTAGAAAAAGAAAAATATAAGTATAGTATAACTTTCTGATGTAAATAGTCTTTGATAACATACACAATAAATAAGTATGTTGGTATGGTTTTAAGATAACAGCCCGTAAAAAAATTCATTACCACTAGGGACAGAGCTCATTAATAATAGGTTTACGTTTCAGTATATCGTAATAGTTATTTATGTATCAAGGCACTGAAGTTCAATTTTTTTATCACGAATATGGAATTCAGTTGCCGAGGTCCGTAGAGCCGAGGAAAATAAACCATGTGAGTGATAAAAAGGTTTTATTTGAAATCTAAAATTCGAAAAAACTGTAAAAAAATACAATATAGGTTAAGTTTAACATCTGTCAGCTGTCAATTGAAACTGACAGTCAGTGTTGCCAACCTCGACAAGTGAAGTTATCGTAAATAATACTCAAAATTATGTGTTTTGTCCTCAATTTCTTCATCGGAATTAATTAGTTAATTCTTCTTGCAAATTTGGTTTCATGTTACGTTCAAATTTACTATAGTACGTTAATATATCTGCCAAAATTGTCCTAATTGTACAATAATTATTTACGGTTGCCAACATTGGGTTGCTCAAAATCGTCGTATAATGTGTTACTTTAGTGACGATTTCTGAGCTTTTAGGCTATTTTTGAGCACTTTAGTGCCGATTTCAAATAAAAGCATTTATCAACTAGTCAAAAGTCAGCAAGCAGAGAAGTAAACAGTATTAGCCATAAAATCATCCCCAGCAGCACCCACAAACACGTCCACAATAATTCGCACAAAAACGAAAATATCATTTGCGCGCGCGTGAAAAGAGATCGCGAGGAGGCTGATGGAATTACGGGCGGAAGTGACGATAAGACGCACAGAGAGAGGAGAGAGCGAAGAGAGGCAGCAGACGAGGAGAGGAAGCAATTTCGTTGTGAGTTAACACATAAGCGCAGCGGTTAAAAGAATCTCGGAAACGGATCGAGATCCCAATCCTTTAACTTTCCGTTTCCGGGTTCACTTAGCGCTGCTCTGCCGGTTCCGGTTCAGACGGCGGACCGGAAGTGCTCTGCTCCTTCTCCCGCGCGCCGGAGGCACAAAGTGTGGATTCTTGTAGCGGTTTATTATATCACAAGCAGGAAGCTTTGTAGAGCTCAAAGAAATGCATTGTTGTCCAGATGATCTATAGCAATGAAGTCAAGCTTGGTAATTTATGAAATTGAGGATATCAGCTTCGCATCCTTACAACCGGACAAACCTTAAATAAATATTCGTGGAATTGGCCAAGCTATCGATTCGTACAGAAACAAGATCAAATCTTATTGTTGTAAATGTTGAGGGTTGTAATTTGTTGGAATTTCACAAGCAAAAATTTCGGGTCTGTATTTTTCTTTTTATACGATTAAAGATTAGCAATTATTTCAATCAAAAAATATTTTAAAATTAAATGCAAAATTTTAAAGATCTTTTGTTTATCTTTAAAACAGTTCGTAATAGTCCCAAAATGATCAGTACAGAAACTATTCATATTTTTACTAAACAAACACACAGAAAGTGTATTTGTGTGAATATTCAAACAATTATATTAATTGTTTTCAGATTTTTAATAAATATTTGTAAATTCCAAATCCTGACTATATGGTCATGGGATTTTGGAATCATAGTGATATAATAACTCCTTTGTTATTTTGGTTTGAATAATGCATTGGCAGTTCAGATTGTGACATATGTTCAATTAAAGATTAATAACGTGTAATTTAATTATTCTTTTCAGGTATGATTATTTTACTTTACTTACAAATGTAATATTTTATAGTTATTGTTTAAACTTATGTTTATTGTAATTCTTTTCAGAATAATACAATCAGTTTATAGAAAACCAATTTACATATTATTTGCTTCTTTCACTTAGTTTGTTGAATTGATTTTACAGGGTAGACACTCAAACATCTATAATTTTCTGCTTTTTGCCAATGAACATTAAACTTTTTTGACAGTCAACAGTCTGTAAAAATGTTAACTTGACAGCCTTAACAGTAAAAGTCTTTTAAATAACAAACGCTTAACAAACGCAACGTAACCGTTCAACACAGGCATAGGAACATAATTTGATGGTTATAACTTTTAAAATATGTATTAAAAATAATTGCCTTGTCAATGAACCGGTATACTTTGCTGTAAATCTAGTTGTTAAGTGCCTAGTTAAACAAATAATTATTATTGTTCTTAATTTCATAGCATAATCATTTTAAGACTACGAATACGAACTATTTTAAAGAAGTTGCATATCATTGCACTAAAATAGAACAGCCGGTAGAAAAACTAATACTGCAGATACTCGTATGAGGGCATTTTAATTAAAAATAACCTTCGACAATATTTAAAATGATCGAGTAAAAAAAAAAAAATTCAGACCGGTGGACCACTCGTTATATCAATGAGACATAAATTGTGTAACGATACTACTTTATTATATTATCAAAGTTCCATTGCTAATGTATTTTTAAATAATTAACATTATGTATATCACTTAATTTAACGGTAGGTAGCATCACCTGATGTGCTTAACTAAAATGAACAATCCATAATGTAGATTCCAGCATGAAAGCATAATCATAAACAGATCTTCAAATGCTGCTTTCAAATCAAATAAGCACACCTCATCACTAATTCATCGCGTTTCAAAAGCGATTCCAGGATCATTATCATCACAGTTCCACCTATCACATAATCTCATTACGTCGACCATTTGCAGAAACATCCCCCGCAAATCCTTGATAACTTGACGGCGGACAACCACACATTTTTCTATTTAAAAACAAATGAACTTCAGTCTAAACAACTTCTAAACCGTACAACAGAAAAAAAAGTTTCAAATAAATATATGATTTTATGTTTTTTTACTTCCTTGTACGAAATTTTGGGCATCCCTGAACTCATTTTGACTAGTTTCGACGTGTCGTCTGTACGTTTGTTCCAAAAGGGCATCTTACTTGAAGTGTTTTTAATAATAACTTTTTTGTAAGCTTAAATCGGCAATTTTATCTTGATTTCATAAAAATTCGCCATTACACACGATAGAAACATGAATATGACAGTTTGAATAGTTGAAAACAGCGTTTTCTATGTGCTTGCAAGGCTAAATCATCAATTTTATCTTGATTTCACAAAAATTCGCCATTACACACGATGAATATAACAGTTTGTATAGTTGAAAACGGCTAGTCGTAGAATATGGAAATTTTCAATTTAGCACTAATATAACATCAAGTTGTGCAATTCTCTTTTTTAATGCAATCCACAATGTCAAAAGGGCACTACGATCGAAAAGATTTATTAATTTTTTGTATAACTCAAAACCGGAAAGCCGTGAAATGTTGAAATTTTGTATGTAGGAGTGTTATAATATCTAGTTATGCATACCTCTTTTTTATTGGAATCGACCGTGTATAATAGGCGTAAAAGGAAGTCATGTGGAGTCACATCATATTTTTTAATATAAAGAAAAATAACTAAAACCAATTATTTACTAAGATATATCCAAATATCTGTACATAACTTTAATACAGAATGGTAAAAATATAGGAAAAAGATTCAAATATAAATTGTGGCTAATGTTATTCCACATCTATTTGAATATAACAAAATCTACCCTATCTCTATTAGTTACTAAAATGTGCCCAAAAAAACCTTCCCGGTGATGGATTGTTACCCAAATTTAATATGCTTGTGATTTAATCCTCAAAATTCTAACAAGAAATTTTAAAATGTTATCATTAGATATTGGGTTATCGTGAATGAAAAAATTGGAACAGACTCCAAAACGAGCTAATCTGTTCACTATCCAAAATTTTATTCCGTCACAATACCAGCACTTCCCTTACATAAATGTGCAGGAGGTAAAAATAAAAGGTATTAATCTATGACTCACAATAAAAATTGACATATGGTGTGACCAGACTCTAATACCAAAACATTCTTGCAAGATAATCCCATGCAGCACACACTCTGATTTCTGATGACGCTTGAGTTGAGTGTTCTTATAAAGCAATTAAAAATCAGTTCAATTACGACGTAAGTGTACTGATGAATAATTAATGATGATGACGATAGGGCACGACTAGGGAAGTGACATTGAGTTCACCCTCCTCTAAGCTAAATCGCCGCGTTCTGTTTTCTCTGTGTTCTTTTTTTACGATATTTTAGGTTTTTACGATACAGCAAGATCTTTTCTATAATAATTACACCAATGAAAAGCTTGGTCGTTTATGTTGTTTACATAAATTCACTCATGCGACGCGTATGACAAAGTAGATAATCCCCTTTCAATCTTCATAAAAAAAATTACATTTGACACATGTTTGGCATATGGAATAGGTGTTACAATTAATTGTTTGTTCTTATATTTTCCTAGCACATGGGTGTTAGTTCCAGTTGGCCAAACTTCTTAAATACTGGGGCTATTCCATGAGATTTAAGTAGGTATATAAAATGCATTTTAAATGCCAAATTGGGTTGACTGACTATTGACTGCTATGATATCTACTCTAATACTTAGTTTATTTTAGAGAGAGACTGTAAGTATGCTTATGATATGTCAATCCCAATAAATAAATCTAAGCAGAAGGCTCCGACCGACCAAATGGGTGAACATTCCAAAATATCGCGATCGCAGGAAATAATCGGTAAAAATTTGAAAGGACCTCTAACGAAGTCATGGTAAGGCTACTACCAAATATTTTAGTTGTTGAATGTTTTAGCAAATTCACCTTATGCTTATCTCTTGGACAAGCTAATTCGAAAAGCGCTTTTAAACATTTGGAAAATGATATTTTTTAATCATTGGAGCCCGAATTCAGTCATATCAGATGTGTAATCATAACAATGCCTTAAATTCCTATTTATATTATAGCTCCTCGCAGAAAGTAACATCTATGTTTACAACACACTACTGCTACAATTATTTAGTGCGAGCCCCAAAGGGGTTGTACTCAATTTATTTATTTCCTAAATTCTGTTATTTTTAAGAATATTTTTAAGGATACAGTAACAACTGAAATAATCAAATTATCAAAAATCACTAACATAATAAATTCATTTGGCCCAGAGGAAATGACTGATACTACGAAGATTGTAGGTAATATTAGTCTACATCTTTTTAAGTCCAATAAAATTTACACATTTATTTACTAAGAATTGTCCAAACCCTGATAGGCCTTCAAGTAATCTACCACTTACTGTGGATGAATCAGTCGCGAAATCTAATCAATTCGTAACATAAACATAATACCTCCCTTACATATATGTATGTGCTATTGTGCAGGAGGTAAAAATGATAGAATTTAAGATATAAATATGGCGAATTAAACAATTTTCCTTTGTATGATTTTAACTGGGCAAAATTATACGATTTTGGGTTCGTACTATTTAAAATACTTGAAATAATAAAATGGGGGCGGCATTTTTATATAAGAACAAAAGACACTGTTACGTTAGAATCGACCATTATTCTAAATCCATTACGAAAAATCAAACAAAAAATCAATGCACACTAACCACATCCTTCAATCAGCGTAAGAATCATCCACTCATGTCCAGAATACAAAACCATTTTATAAGCTTTTTGCAGGGCCTAGTGTAAACAGAGGGGCGTGGACCAGGCGCTCACGCGTGTATGTGCACTGTGCATGGTAGCGTGTGTTTGCCGCGTGTCTCTGCTATTGTTGTCGCTAATGTTGGGCCCCTTAATCTCCCCCAGTACATTGGTATTCCGCATGGGGTGTAGCGCTGCCGATTATGGTGTGTTCGAGTGTTATGGGGAATTCAAGTGTTTGTATAGGCTTTTAGGTTTAATGAAGGTTACACGATTTCTAGATTGTTTCAATAGACAATTAATAACGGATGACAATAGGCTATATTAAAGTAAGAAATACAGATTGATCAAGAGCATTATACCCCGCATGAAAGGTGGCAGTTTTTTAAGATTTTGCTTTAAAATAATTTAAAGTGAATTTGATTTATGGGATAAATATCTCTATGGCAATGCATTGGATTGTGGATCATGAGATCACCAATTCAAATCTGACAGCTGTCAGTTGTCATTTTTATTTTACCCCTGTCGTTCCCCCTCCACTAACATCTTTGGGGCCGTGATTTGAGGGCTGAAAACAGCACTGTACTTAAACTGGGAAAAATATATGATGATATAATTATTTAATTTATTTATTTACGCAATATCAGAAATAGAATTTGTATTTTTTTACTTTTTCATATATAATAGGCCCAGATAGAGGACTTGCACACAAATGTTCAGAATTAATTTTGAACGATCGTAAATTGTTTTTTAAACAAGTTAATTTTATCGTACCGAGTTTGGTATTAAAGGTATTAGGAAGAAGATTTAAACTAAAATATCAATAATCAATTTTCTACGATCGTCAATTGTTTTTTAGAATCGCAAAGCAGATCAGCAATAAAATAACAAAAATTACTTCTGAGTAATCGCTAATTGTTATTAAAATTCTTAGATGTTTTGAATCAAAATATCATCACGCCTTTTACCCATTAAGGGTTTGGCACTCTGCTAACGCAGATATCGGTAGGTTATACGGTTGAAAAGGTTGTTAGTGGAGGGGGAACCACAGGGGTAAATTTAAATTGGCAATTGTCGGTGGTGGGATTCGAACTGAGGATCGCACGATTAGCTATTTACCCCATTGAAGCTTTCTGAAAGGGGAATATTATCCTGTCATTAACCCCCTATCTAGCACATAACCTTCCTTTACCGTAAGCGGTAAGAAATATAGAAAAATTTAATGAGATAAGTCTAAAAAATCTTATCATCAAGTAAACTATTTCCGGTTAATGGATTGTTACCAACTTGATCTTCCAATATTTTGAGTCATCGTGAAAATAAGCAGGTATACAAAAACAGAGCACGTAGTTAAAGCCAATGTTTGTTGTATTAGCAAATAAATAAACAACTTTTGGCAAATTTATGTAGGGTATCCTGTGTTGTCAGAGGTAGAGAGAGGCGAAAGGAAAAGAGATTGTTCTGGGTAAGCAGTTCTTGTAACAGATTACCCGTACCCGCAGTTGAAACCCATCTCGCGTTAAATCTTGGCTCCAAACCCTGTTTTCCTTTCAACACATTTCCTCGTTAATAAAGAACAATAAATCTCCGCAAGCTCTTAAACAAATACAAAATAATTCTCTTTTCTCTTCGCGGACAATAAATTATCCGTGACAGAAAAAACCAAGTCGAACAAAGACGCGCCTCTCTGATGTATTCACAAGCTCTCATCCGGTCCACGCGAATCGAGTTTCCAGTTTCAGGCCTCGGCCGAGGCTGAGGGAGAGAAAACAAGAACAACGATAAATAACAAACATCCTTATTTATGAATGGCGAATCGCATAAAACACGGAGTCATTAATCTGAAAGGCGACGCCCACACCATCTAGCGGCTGAAGGAGCAACTGCCGCCTCCCTCACAACCCTCTCCCCTTCAAATGTTTAAATGCACAGTGCCGTACACACATATAGGGATGAAATATTTCCAACACGAAACTAATTAAACAAAAGGGACTTCCCGTGCGTACAGCACCATTTCAAATTTTAAAAATCTCGTGTTGGTACCACACTAATCTGTTATTAATCTAAAATGGTTAACAATTGCGAGTGTTATTCCAAATATTATTGAAACATTTTTGTATCTGTATTTGAAATAAATTGAAGTGAATTATTGTATTTCCAAAACCTTTTAAGTCTGTTGATTGTCATGGAACTTACAGTCCATTATTATGATTAATTGGATTTAAATGTAAAAATGACTGGACATGTTAAATATTTATATGTTAGTTAATGTACAAGTAAATTTAAAGCTTTTGATAATACAATGAAAATATTGCTGGTGAGGAAAATAAATGAGGTTTATGTTTTTGCCAGCAGTTTTCTTCGTATTTTTAGTTAATTATGAGTCAAAAGAAGACGAACAAAAACATCTAGAAAAAAAACCATGACAATGTTTCTCAGTAAAACCAAGACAATGATTATAAGTAGACAATTTCCCAAATAATTTTGAAATAAGGCATTCATTTGTTTTTATTTTGTCACTTTTGATCAATTACGCCCATATTACAGTAGTAAAATTTAGAAAATCAGACATTTCAAATATAATCGACTACAAGTAAAATTTGTACTCAAAATTGTTGCTTTTAGGTTGTAATCATCGACAAATGAAATGACAAAATACCACGCCTTCGGCTCGTAGTTATCATTTATCACCATATGTAACGTTACCTAGCAACAATCATTAGAAATATAAAAAAAAATTCGGAAAATAATGTTCCCTTACTATATTACTGTTAAAAAGGGCAACACACAATCATATAAGACGGGAACGGCTAGAACAGGTTAAAAAATTCAAATATTATGAACATTAATAACTAAATAATAGAAGAATAGACGAAGAAATAAATATTTAAAAAATCATTGCATAACAAGTAAATATTTCTATTATCATTTTGTTTTATGGTTCAGAAATAACAGAAAGAAACCGTTGTAGATTGAATAGTAAAGAAATGCGGTTTCTAAAGAAAATAGAGGAAAAAACAATTATGGACAAAATAATAAATAAAGACATCATCAAGAAAGCACTACAAATATGAATAGTAACCCATAGAATAGGAGAATAAAATATATACTTCGCATTATCCAATCCGTATTTATTTTCTTAATCATATACTGCTCTTATCTGTGCTATCAAGATATAATAAGGTTTCATCTCCAAAAAGTTGTGAACAAATTGTTAATTTTGGCGAACTACATTCTGCTACTTAGATTTGAACCAATCAAGCTTTGCCTTTAATTACATAAGCAGCAAAGAGGTAGAAGAAGAAGCAAAAAGGAATACCAAGGAAAAAAAATTAACAGATGAAATGAGGAAAGCATTAGATAGAGGGGCTTTAAATAATTGGAAGAAGCAAATTCACTAATCAAAGTTAAGAGAAAAATTGTAGAAAATATAAAAAAAACATAAAGAATAACCTAACACTCAACATTACACCCTTAAGGTGCAAGGGTAGAAAGACTTTATTAATAAGGTAAGATAAAATGAAGAGACACATTTATTACGTATGAAGATCTGCGAAAGTTTTTTGACATCCACAACTTTTACGAAGAAGCTGTAATAAAATACCACAAACGGTAAATTGTCACCCATGTAATTCCTCCTACATTAACTTATGTGGGGTTGATATTTATTGGAACTGTACCCGCAAAAATATATCAAATTGAGATCTGCTCTCAGTAATGTTAGTAATATGAACTGTTTTGGGCCATTGTGTAGTAGTTGTGATATCACCATAATTTTTGTAAAAAAATATTAAAAGAGGATTATCCCTCAAGTGCGGTATCCGTGGCGGCGCCACTGGCGTGATGGATGCCCGGCTGCGGGCGTAAAGGAATAAACACCCGACCCTCTGGCCGCTCTATTAGTTTTATATCTCTGTGGAACGGACATTATGCTCTCCTGCATTAGCGGGACTAACCAAGGCAGAAATCTTTTTGTTTCTTTCGTCCGAGCAGCTTTTTACTTCGTCTGCGTCCTTTTTTATTCACGTAAACGCTAAAGAGAGCGTTTTACCGCAGACTCTAATTACGGTTTGACATTAATGTTGTAGAGAAGGGTATTAGAAAGATTGGATAATTTAGTGAAATCAGGATTTAGCTACTGAGATTAAATGGATGCGATAAATTTACCGCACACAAAAAATAGAGGCTTGTAATTCTTTCATTGCTATTTAAAACTGGGATGCACAATAATCATTTTATCATAAAATAGCTCCGTGGCAACGCATTAAACATTGAATCATAATGTCGTTAATTTGATCTTCATAATCGATAAATTCAGATCACGCCACTCTGTGCCGAACGAATCAATTTATCAGTTTTCCTTAGAATATACCGGGTGTAGAAATGAAATGTAGCGTTTTTCACGTTTTACACAAAAAAAATGGATTACTATCACCAATATTTATCTTACGTATAGTGACAGCGATTTATATATACTTACTGTTACAATACGAGTATATTTATTTCTCAGCAATAATACATATTTATCTTGTCATAAATAAATATCTTGCATGAAATAAAAATATTAGTTGTTGATTTTAATATACATTATATTCTGAACAATATATCATATTTAAGACAACAATATTAGATTATTAAAAAAAAAACATAAACATTTAGATTGTTGAAGCAGCAATCGAAAATAATATCGTATTACTAATATAATTTATTGTAAATATTTAAATTGCTCCATTTTTTTTTTCGTATAGAGTCTTCAAATGCTATTTTTTTATATTACGGTACCTTTTTATCTATTCCCTTTACAACAAAAATGTAAATACAAAAGTTCCTAAATATTAGTTTTTCACGAGATATCAACCAAATAAAAATTAAAATTTATTACGACAATTGTAACACGGTTATGGAAAATTAAACCGAAAAATATTTGACTACTAAATCTCGTTTCCTGAAATGTCTAATATTTATATGAGATTCCAGGTTCGAATCACATAGCCGACAGTTGTCATAATAACTTTACCCCTGTGGTTCTCCCTCCACTAAAATACTTGGAGCTAGTAACCGCAATTCAAGTGCAAAAATATATCAGTTACCAACATCGCCAAAAGCAGTGTGCCACACCCAAAATTTATAAAAGGCGTGACGATGTTTTTTTTTTTTATTTATTTATTTGAGTGAAGCTTTCATTTGCGCAAATGCGTGGATCAAGTCTACCCGCAAGACGCTTGTAAAAAAAACATTTTGTAACGAACAAAATTATTTTCAAGGGAATTCAAATTGAATCAAAATACTTGTAAATTGACAAATTCTCAACAGAAAAGTCAAAGCAATCACTGCTTGTCAAGGAATTTGATGATATAAAAGTTGAAAAAATAATTTGTACACTAGGCAACGGCTTGACAGGTAGCGTTAAAGCCGGATCATTCGATAACTCAAATTAAGCAATGCTGCCCGCGGTCAGTAGTTGGATGGGTGACCGATTTTGATACACGAAAATTTATATAACATTTTTTGAACTAAATTTTGTTATTATTAAGATGATTTTACTGCAGAATTTTTCGGCAAAGCCAGTGTTTCTTATATATTTTACCGCAGGAGTGTTTGCATTGACAGTTCCTGTATTGTCAATAATTGCTTTGAGATAAAACGACTCCATAACAATTTGACATTAGGTCAAATATAAGCCACATGAAGTTATCAATATTAGAACTAATTCGTCACGTCGACAATAATTTATTTTACTCTATTTCCATAAAAACGAAATCAATACGAGACCATTAAGTAGATCCCATCATCTCCATTCCTACATTAAACTAAAAGCAAAAATATCGTATCATTTGTTCATTAATCATAAAAATCTCCGGTGATTCCATCCACCCCGAAACACTGTTAGCCCGCCGGCGCTTCTTGCCTTCTCAATCTGATCCCATTAAGAATAAATACATCATCTGCGCTGTAGTGATACAGTGGCTGGGTCCATTAGTGGCCTGTAAGTCTTGGGTAATTAAACGCATATTCAGTCTTACATATTCTTTTCATATTGTAATGAATTCAGATTTAGTTGACTTGACGTTGAGGTTAGGATGGGGCGCACCGTGCGCATGCTCTGCCCAGGAATAAATGAAAAACACACCAGTGGTAGTTGTCACTAAGACAAGGTCCTATCCATTTTACTTACAGACCAAGCACACTTCTGATGTCATGTTTATCCTTGAGCACTGACCATTCTTTAACAGCTATTACTTTCTCTGGATCTACAGCTATTTCTTTTCCAGAGAAAATGTGACCAAGATAATGAACTTCTTTACGAAACAGGTTACATTTCTTGGGACTTAGCTTCAGGTTGGCGCTTCTTAACCTCTGGAAAACTTCTTCTCAATGGGGTCTTTCACCATTTTTTTTAAAAATTTTTTATGAAACTTTATCTAAATTGAAGAGTATCTACACTTTTAAAAAGTCTTAATTGTTATTCATTAAGCCACAATGATTTTTTTTAAAATGTTGCGACGTCATAGTAGAGTTGTTGCTGGATCTAAAACAGTACAGATTGTAAATAATTGTAGTCATATATTTTTTTACTTATTTTATTATTATTATTACAATAAAATAGAACATTTATGTAACAAAAATTATTTAAATCTCTACTGTTTTAGATCCAGCAACACCTCTACTATGACGTCACAACATTTAAAAAAAATCATTGTGGCTTAATGAATAACAATTAAGACTTTTTAAAAGTGTAGATAGTTTTCAATATATAGATAGAGTTTCATAAAAAAAATATTTAAAAAAAAATGGTGAAAGACCCCATTCATCGCATGGTCTTCAAATGTTTTTCCGACTACAATTATATCATCAAGATATACCAGACAAGTTTTCCAGGCTAACCCTTTCAGTACGGATTCCATCAGACGATCAAATGTATCAGGAGCATTACAAAGGCCAAACGGCATTACTGTAAACCGCCAAAGTCCAGATCCAACTGTAAATGCTGTCTTCTCACGGTCCTTTGCTCCATTCCCACTTGCCAAAAACCACTTTTCAAGTTCAAAGTTGAAAAAAATTTCGATCCAGCAAGTGTCCAACGTATCGTCAATCCGAGGTAGAAGATAACTGTCCTTTAAAGGGTGAAATTTTATAAAGATCAAGAAATTTTTTAATTGCTTCTTATATGTATAGCAATCATAACAAAAACGATTGCAAGATTTTCACGATAATACATATTTTGAGTTCCAATAATTCCGTTTGATTATTTTCTCAATGTCTGCATGGATGGATGGATGTGTGTCTGAATGATCAGGAGAACTGAATAGATTTAGATGATCGTCGACAGTTGCAAAACCGTAAATAGAATTTCACTTGACACACAAATTTAATTTATTTCGAATATGACATGGGTTACGATAAAAGCTTAAAATAATAGTATATTGTGTGTAATAGTATATTGTGTTATTATATATTATCAATTTGGACGAATACACTATTTTACAGGTGTTTTATTACTTCAGGAAAAAATAAATGATATAATATTGCATAGTATACAAAACTAAGAATTTATCAAAAATTAGTAAAATAATTTCAATTAGTTTCCGCGCCAGCTGATTATTATTTATGAAGGTCGAAAGGATGTATGATAATAATACTATCACCAAGTTCTGGGTTACAGGTTACAACACACTTCAAAGAAAGTGGAGAGCAAATCAAAATACGAAAACATTTCTAGTGAAGAACTTCCTGGCACGTTGATAAAATATTTTCAAAAATTTTGCTTAATTGATACGAGGCGAAGAAAAACGAGGAAAACAACAAAATATTGCAAATGTGAACATTAATTAATTAATTTATATACTTCTTTGGAAATTACTACGTAAACATACAGTTGATACAGAAATAAATATATACTTGTTGATAAAATACTTAGAAATGTCAAATGTCGGATGAAACATAATTGATATCTATTGCATAATATTACATAATTATAACTTTCATCAAAATAATTATATACTTCATAAATTAAATTATGATTCACAACACGCAAAGAAATAGAAAATTGGTGTGATTATTTCGGGGCTTTCCTAAACAAAACAACTGAATTTGAATGTTTATACTAACATGTATAATATTTCGGGTGTAGAATTGAAATGTGGCGTATACAAATTTCAATACTATTGTTTTGATATTGCTGTAAATTTTACCCTATTCACATTACAGCAAAACTGTAAATGAGGTGACAGGCTCGCCTAATCGGCTCGCCGATCATTTCCTCCATTCAGCAGTAAAAACTGTTTCACCTTGCTTGTAATGTAAATAACTATTTAAGGTCCTTTCAATACGGTTTCAATATCTTCACGAAGACGTCTGTGTGTGTCAGATTTTTTCGTTCACGGTAACTCCAAATAATATGACTATATCACTTTATCATATTTAGATAAAATGCAAATTTTGAGCTGATTATTTTTTGACGTTTCTTAAAACCAATGAAATGCTTTATTGATATGTCACGTGTCTGCGTTTTAACCAATCCTGTCATTATTATACTGAGAATAATGCTCTTGTGATTATTCCCGGCAATTTTCTCTGTAGCTTTTTTGTTTTTGTTGACAGATGTCAAATGTCAGATAGTTATCATCAACACAAGTAAAAATGAGCAAAAAAATATATTAAGTGGCGTGCCTGATGATGAAATCAAAAAATAATCTAATTAAATATAACTCGAGAGTTCGATAAATTAGAAAATAATTCTCCAGTATCTTTCTCAAACTTGTCGCCTGGCAACAAGTTTTCAAAAGATCTGTCAAATTATTTTCAATTTATTCTCACTCTCTTGTTATATTATTACTGATTAGATTTTGCTAATCTTTCATCACCCGAAAGTGATAGTTTACTTAAAGGCTTATCAGGACTTTTGGCAATCTCGCAGTAAATAAAAAAATACGCGAAAGAGTAAACTTTGTTAAAAATGCAAAATAGAATATTTATTTGTAACTTTTTTATATTTTGTTCCGTTTAAAAGTTGTGTACGCAATATTGTCGACATTATATTTTTTATTCCGAATATAATAGCCCACATTTAAATTAGACTAAACTGTTTTGTGAGTCCAGTTATCTAATTCCAGTTCTGAAAATTGTCGAGAAAATTACAACTAAGAAGCTTCATTAGTCAATCTGAAAAACAACAGACGTCATAACAGTTAGTCAGCAGCAGTAATTGGTTTAAAATTTATCTTAACCAATTGATTGTTTCTGGCTTTAAACAAGGAAAATTGAATTTCGTCAGGAAGTCATCGGATATTTTATCTAGATGTGGAAACACCGGTCCTCAGTAGAAATTGCACCATACATCTACGTATATTTTTATAAATTTCCTTATAACGCTTACCGAATAAATACATTGGATTTAGAGGAAAACGTGGAGAATTACGCAAGTTTGCTTTAATCAGGAACTACGTATGAGTTTTATCTTCGTTCGGTGAATCGGTAGCCGGGGTAAATATAAATGTTTTGGATCCACCGGAGGAACTATTTAGTGTACTGTGTTAGTCCTTGCAGTAGTTTGTTATTTCAAAATTTGCTGGTGCCTTTACTTATTGCTAAATAAATACTTTTAAACTCCAAAATGAAGACAGTATTATATGTAGTAATTTGTGTAGCTATATTCACAAGTAAGTAGAAGTAGTATTAAACCAAATTAATTAAATAGACGGACGTCTGACATCATTTACAAAAAAAAAAACTGATGTAATAAAACGTATGAGTGATAAAAATAAGTTCAATGCCAATTTGAAATATATAATTAGAACCAACTATAAAATTTTTTTTTGTTTAAATTTACTTAACGCATAGAATTGATGTGGCATATACAGATTTTATTATTTTTTTTATATTGCTGTATTATTTTACATGTTCATGCACTTTACAGCGAAAGGGAAACTACAAAAGTAATTCAGATTTTATAAATGCCCATTTGATTACATAAATATTAGTATTTAAGGATACATCAATCAAATTAAAATTAATAATTATTAGAAAAATTGTAACACGGCCAAGAAAAATTAAACAAAAACGAAAACTATTAGAGATTTCTCAAAATAAATTAAGAGTTATTTGTTGTGTTATATTATTTTCTGTTGACGTTTCGTAGAAGATTGTAAAGATATAATATCGAATGTGTTTTTCTTTCTGTTGTAAATATATAAATCTAAAGCTGTCGTATGAAATTTAAAACATTTTTCGTTATTATTAAATTTTCCATGGCCCTGTTACAATTTTTCTAATAAATATTAATATTAATATGATTGGATATATCGTAAAATATTAATATTTAGGTAACCAAATGGGCCTTATTACGTGAATTTTTTAATTTTATACGACTTTTGTATTTACACTTTTGCTCTAAAGTGCACAGGTAAAAAGATACTGTAATAATAATAAGCAATAAAATCCCTCTACGCCAAATTTCAATTCCCGTATATACAAAAATGTTTATTTGAAAAAATTGTTGCACCCAGACGTCGTCATGAAAATAGTGAAACCATATTCTAGAGACCATAAAACGTGCTTATCTTAATCGAAAATATTGACCCGTTGCCATCCTTGTTTTGCTTAAATTTGCTCACATCCATATTAATTATTTTTATTTGTATAGTCCGAACAAGCGGATACCGCCTTCGAAGATTCGTCGGAGGAAAAGAAGCAAATCTAGGTCAATTCCCATACCTGGTGTCCTTACGGAAAATAGGCGATGACGACCATTTCTGCGGCGGATCCATCATCAACGCTGAATTTATTTTAACAGCAGCGCACTGCGTCGATAAGTAAGTCACAAAAGACTAACTAATTAAATATTGTCTCAGTGTTGATTTGGCAGACGTTGCTTATCTTTTAATTTATTGCTACACATGTTTGTGTTTACTATTGTAGATTATATTTCTCAAAAAATCCAAATCATTTTGAATTATAGCATCTTACTACGTCATTTCTATTACGTATAATCTTCAAGTTGGGTTTGACCATCCAACTATAAAGATCTTAATAACAAGATCATCACGCCATTTACCAATTCTAGTGGTACTATGCCTTCGCCGATCTCGGTAAATTATATACAGGGTGTTTCATGACTACGTTCTACAGTTCATTCTTGAGATCATTTTGAGCCAAAAATGTCCTATAAACACAGGGTCTATCCCTTCTAGTTACCAAAATACAAAAGGTTCACGAAACTTTTAACTTTGCATAGTATAGCTATAGCATTATAAAAAGAACAGATTGAGATTTTCACGGAAAAATATGTCCGTCTTGACCATTTGCTTCTTCAATTACATCTGTGCAGATGGATGTATGGACGAATGTGTGTCCGTATGTTCAACAATTCATGAACGCGAGAAGATTGAGTATCTAAATTGCATAATTATAAATTTCTCGACAATGCGACGAACTGAGTTGATTTTGGTCATAATTACAAAACAAAAAAAAAAATTATAGAAGCTTATAATAACTTGTTCAATTGCACGAAAAAAATAAAAATCTATAACATAGTAAAAAAACACTTAATTTCTTTAAAAACAATGCAAAGAGGGAATATTATTAGGTTAAAAACTGTGCAGAATCTTTAATTTTTTGGTGTTTGACACGAATAAAACGATGGAAAAGCACAAACCCCGGGGGCAACCACACCTATCTTATCCCGCTACCCCCTTTTATTTATCTTTTTTTTTCGGCATTGAAGGAAAATGAATATATTTTGTTTTTAAAATAATGAAAAAGAAGCCGTTTTAATTTAAAAATACTCTTATTCAAACTACTTCGTCCCCATAATGAGGCTCAGTTGAATACTTTGATATGTTCCTTCAAAACTACATTAATTTTCATACAAGAATATTTATTAAATCTACAAAAGTTTCAATGAAAACGAAATCGGATTGGCACTATTCAATCAATTTTTCTCTTCCATTAAGAGAAATCTGTTTGTTTCAAGAAAATATTTTAATTAGTGTATGTTCAAAATAATCCGCGGTTACCAGCCATCAAGCCACGTACCCTAAAGTGAAATTTATTTTCATATATGGGCCTTTATCATAATTAAATATTAAACTAGTTATATTTATTTTTCAGCGAGTCCCGCGATAGCTTCTACATAGCGGCCGGAACAAACCTGGTTAACACCTGGCGCGAGCGATACCTGGTGGACAACTTCGTACAGCACGAGGCTTACGACCAGCCCAGAATCCTCAACGACATCGCTTTGATTAAACTAAAAAGACCCATTAAATTCGGCAAGTACATCCAAAAAATACCTCTGTCTACCTCGGAGTCTGACCTTCCAGTAGGCGTGACTATGACTATATCCGGGTTTGGACGGAAATACTACTACTTCGACAACAGCAGAACGCTTCAGTATTCTAACGTGACCTCCGTATCTCTGCCACACTGCATCCAAGAGATCAGTAAGATTGTGCAACAGCACGACATCACCGATGGGCACATCTGCACGTACGATGGCCCGAAAGGGTTCTGCGAAGGGGATTCTGGAGGGCCGCTGGTTTACCAGGACAAGCAAGTCGGGATTGTGTCTTGGGGAATAGGAAATTGTGCGCAAGGATATCCAGATGTCTACGTTAAAGTCGCTTCCTACAAAGATTGGATTCGGAATACTTTGGAGGAGATGGGATACAAATCTACAACCGATTCATCTGAGTCTACAACTGAATTAGTGAATACTACAACTGAATTAGGCATAACTACAACGGAGGCAGACGATGCTACCACTGAGCCAGCTACGTCTGCGACTGAATTAGATAATTCCACATCTGAATTGGACAATGCTACGACGGAGATAGTCGATGCAACTACTGAGCCAACAACTTCTACGACTGAATTAGACAATTCCACAACTGAATTGGACAATGCTACGACGGAGATAGTCGATGCAACTACTGAGTCCACTACTTCTACGACTGAATTAGACAATTCCACAACTGAATTGGACAATGCTACGACGGAGATAGTCGATGCAACTACAGAGCCAGCTACTTCAACGACTGAATTAGACAATTCTACAACTGAATTGACGAAGGCAGTAGATGCTATTACTGTATTAATCAATTCTACAGCTGAATTAGACAATTCAACGAGTGATGTAGTGGATTCTACTACAACTTTTCTAGTAGATTCTACAACGGAGTCGAACAATGGCAAATCGCTGGCGATGCCAATACAACTTCTTCTATTACTACTATCGTCACTACTTACTGCAGTCTGATTACTGTAGAATTAGTCCATTTCAGAAGAGATTTAACTAATTCCTTCTAGTTGGTGAATTTTACGATTGAATTCTATGGAATAAATAAGCTCCGTGATAACGTGGATCTTGAGGTTCTCCCTACACTGAAACCTTTGGGGAAGATGACTTGATGGCCGGTAAAACCGTATTGTACGAAAATATTTCTCTTAATTTAGATAAGTTAGCAATGAATGTACGAAATATTTTCGGTGACATCTACATTTATTTTGAAATGTCTATAGTTCACATAACGATTGAGTATCATTTAGCTTACAATCGCTGAATATTGTATTGTAAAAATTAATTAAGTATTGTACCCGGATTTAGTGCCACATTTATTTATTTATTTTCATATTTATTTTAATTATTTTAAGTGTATATATTTTAATATATAATTAAATAATATTAAACAGTTTTTGATTGTTTTTTCTACACTATATATAAACTTGAAAGGTTTTCATAGCATATTGCAATTATTTTTTTGTACTTATAGCCAAACGAGCTACCTCATATAACTTCATGGTTATTAAAGATAGAATACATTTGAAAAATGTTTATAATATTTGTACATATAAGAAAATTTAATACAAGTTCATTTACCATTGGCAACAAATACATGTTAAGAAAGTTCTGCACAATTTCAGATTTCACGAAATATCTCTTAAAATTGGCACTTACTTTTATTGTATTTCTATATAATATAAATCCTAAGAAACTCAATGCTGTAGAGCGCATCGTCATATCTCTTATTTATAGAGATATGTCAATTTTCGATGTTTTTCGAAATACTACTTTGAGTGGCTGCAACTCAAAATCTATTAAAGATATTGAAAAATAGACTCAGTTCTGTGCGTTTCATGCATTTTATTACAAATTAGCAAATTTTTGAAAATTTTGAAATTTTACGGCTTTTTCCCCAAAATTTCGATAGGCGATAACTCGATAAATATAAAAGATACAGTCTCGCAGACTGGACCATTCGATTCAGCTCGTCAAAATACATAAGTATGTAAAATTTCATAGCTTTACGCGTTATAGAGTTAGAGCAAAAAGTGTAAAAATGACGTTTGGCCTGAAAAAAGCAATTTTCAGAATTTTTGCAACCCACAATCCGGATATTCGAAATTTTTAGGGTTTATGTATTTCGATGAGCTGAATCCAATGGTTTAGTCTGCAAGTTCGTATCTCGTTTATTATTTGAGATATTGCTGATCGAAATTTAAAAAAAAAATTCAAAAATTTTCAATTTTTTAAAAATTATTTATTTTGCTATAATATTCACAAATAACACAAAACT
Source organism: Poecilus cupreus (assembly GCA_963942605.1). Classification (NCBI taxonomy): domain Eukaryota; kingdom Metazoa; phylum Arthropoda; class Insecta; order Coleoptera; family Carabidae; genus Poecilus; species Poecilus cupreus. Next base: position 20,676,694 of record OZ012718.1, read on the forward strand.
GAAGAGTATTGCGTAATTTTTTAGTTGCAGTTCCTCAAAGTTGCACAAAAATATCAAAAACCGCCATATCTCGAAAAATTTAAGAGATATATTATGATGCGCTCTGCACCAATGAGTTTTTTAGGGTTTATATTATATAGAAATACAATAAAAGTATATGCCAATTTTTAGTGATATTTCGTGAAATTGAAGTGCAACATATGAACTGTGTTTAAATGAGTAAGAATGTTTTACGGACGCATTAATTAATATAGTAACTTGGTTCCTGGATTCGTTCTCATCCGGGAACCAACCGTTCCCGCATTTGGTAAGTAAATAACTATTAGTTAACAACTTTTAAACCGTATAAAATAAAAAAGTTTCAAATAAAAACTGCTAAGATTATTTCCAATCTATTTTATTATGACAAATTTTACTCTAACTCAAATATTTACTGAGATATGCTCAAAATACATGATAGGCCTTCAAGTAAACTACCAATTCCGGTTGAAGGATAGCGACCAAACACTGGTGTGTTCGTTTTTTAACAAACAATTTCTAAATATGGCATTTGAAAAAGATGTTGTCATTAGAATCTCGTATGTAAGTGAGATAAAAATTATAGCACATTGCTTTAATACACAATCAACTTTTGTACTGAATCGCCACACATATTAAAAGTATCGCAGATAAATATTTTGCATAATATAATTCTTTTCATTTAAGAAAGTTATCAATACTCTCATTCGAATTGTTATCAATTTCCTCTGGAGTGTTACAAAATATTACAGATTATCTCGCGAAACACACAAAAATGTAAGTACAATTTCCATTAGTTAGTTTAATTAATATGTACAGATCTTATCCATATCCGCTGGTTCGAGAGCAGGGGTAAATATAAATATTTTGTTTCCACCAAAACAAATTAATTAGTTCACATTATTACTCCACTTCAGTGCTTTGTTTATTCAAAACTTTCTCTAGAATATATGTATTATTATACATGTATTTTAAACATACAAAATGAATACAGCATTATTTGTTGTCATTTGTCTGGCCTTATTTACCACAAGTAAGTAGAAGTAAAATTTTTAAAAATAAATAGAATTAGCGAGGGAGTTAAGTCGATAACCAAATATTTTTCGTTTTTGTTTAATTTTTCATAGCCGAATTATATGTGATGGAAAGCTATAGATGGCGCGACAGAGCGGTGAAGATCGGCATTACTATAAACGTCTTATTCTGATTGTGTTGAGATCCATAATTTAATGAGCAATTTTTAAATGAACTTGTATTGTTGTAAAATATGTTTAGTATTATATTTGTGAAGTGTGCTTAGTAGAAATTCAGTAAGATGAATTTTTAAAGTTGCATGCTTTTCCGCTCATGATCTGCGCTTGTATAATCATCTTCATCCTATTTTATCGTAAGCAATAAATGCAAAAAAATATTTTTTTAATTATGTTGTACAAGATAAATATTATTTGTAAAAGTTTGCCGGCTAATAATGGAATCAGATTAATTTTTAAAGTTTATTTATCAATATATCATCTTATATTTATTACCTTATAATTTCATAGCGTATGTAACAGTCGCCATTTACAATTTTTAAGTAATTGTTGTTATAGTAACACTGATTATTATTTAGGTCAAGTTAATGGACACCGTAACCGAAGGTTTATAGGTGGGCATTGGGCAAAACCAGGACAATTTCCATATCTGGTGAATATACGTACTATTGCAGACGACGAGAGTTTCTGCGGAGGGTCCATCATCAACAAACAATTCATTTTAACAGCAGCACACTGCATCGAAGAGTAAGTAGAATGTTATTACACTTACAGAACCGTAAAAATCTTAACAAATAAATAATAATATAACTAATGTATTTATGTATTTCTTGCATTCAGTCGCCGGATTTGTCAATATGACATTTGTACAGTTTCTGTTTACTTTGTTCTGTTGATTTGATTTACATCATCCAATAATCAACGAAGTCTTGAAGTTGTTAATTTAGCTTTCTGTTACTTTTGTTTCTCTGTATCCGGTCCTGAAGACGAATGTTTAAACATTCGTAATCGGTAGAGTATATTAGTTCTTTAGTAAAACGTGAAGAAGAAAATTCAATAAATACATTTTGGGTTTTATTTATTTTCTTCTTCCTTATCAATCGACTTCACGCTGGGCAACATTCGTTTTATATTTCTAATCAAACTTTTGTAATTGAACATTTAAACTAAGTAATGTAGGATCTTGTAGGTAATTAGTTTAAGTAAATTCGATATTTTGTGATAAACGAATGTTCGTTTTTAAACGTGTCCGGAATACATTGGTGTATGGTGAGTATGGAATTGAGAAATGACAGTGAGTACGTTGAGATGGTTTGGCCATCTTGAGCTAATGTCGAATGAAAGGTTTGTGAAACTAATACATGCGTGTGAGATTGAAGGTGGACGATTGCTTAGGCGTCCAAGGAATAAATGGTTGGGTATTATTGATGGTTTTTTTGCGAAAACGAATGATTCCGAGAGTGAAGAATAGACGAACATGTATGTATGAATTGCACAATGAATGTGGACGAGGCGAAAGTGGTGTGTCAGAATAGGAGGAGATTCATTATTGGTTGACTGTGTTTGTTCTATGTATGTAAAAAAAAAAAAAACTGAACATTGTAGCTCCTAATAAAGACCTATGTGGGGTAGAAACTGGTCGAAGATGAAATAATTTTTTATAAAATTGACTGCAATTCAGAAATAATTTTTTACTAAAATTATTGTTGTATTTTTTAGCGATATTAGTAAAAAAATCTACGTAGCAGCCGGGTCAAACTCCGTGATCAGTTGGCGCGATCGCTACCTGGTGGACAGCATCGTGAAGCACGAAGACTACGACCCGTCCACAATGATCAACGACATCGCTTTGATTAAACTCAAACGTCCCATCAAGTTCAGCAAGTACATCCAAAAAATTCCTTTGTCCACCTTGAAGTCCGATCCTCCAGCAGGCGCCTCCATGACTGTTGCCGGGTTCGGGATAAAATATTCCTTCATGAACTACAGTTTAACGTTGCAATATGCCAACGTGTCCTCCGTGTCGATTCCAAAATGCATCCAAATGATCGACTGGCAGATGGAACCGCAGTCCATCACTCATAAGCACATCTGCACATTCGATGGACGTAAAGGGTTTTGCTTTGGGGATTCTGGAGGACCGCTAGTATACGAGGGTAGGCTAGTTGGGATCGTATCCTGGGTGATTGATAACTGCGTAGCAGGGTATCCGGATGTATACACTCGAGTGGCTTCCTTCAAGGATTGGATTCGGAAAACTATGGATACGATGGGATTCGAACCTTCAACTAACCTGACCGATTCTAAAATGGAGTTAGTCCAACCTACAACTGAGTTAGATACTACTATGGATTCAAACCTCATTGAAAATGACGATTCTAATACCGTTCCTTCTAATTCTAATTTAATGTATTTCTATAATTTGATTAGTGGTAGATAGTATTGTCAAACATTTGATTTGCTACCAATTTTTCATGTTAATATTGCACTGTAAGGTCAATAGAAGGATCCACTATAGCGTTTAAAATTCTTCTTTTTAAATATTCAATTATTGGCTTACCTAATTATTTTACATCAAATTCAATAGTTTACTGTAGAGGAATAATTTATGCATTTTTTTACACTAATATTTACCCAATCTGGAACCGGAAAAATGTCGGAAATATTTATTGGTAATTTTCATTAAATCATCAGTGCCATAAAATAACGAAACAAATGTACCGAATGAATATGATTGGTTTTAAATATTATCTGATGTCATCATTGTTTGATATCCGAGGTCTTGATCAAAAATGAATAATTTGGAAGGAAAATTAGACAATGTGCAATGGTTTTATGGTCAAAATAGTGCTTCACAAAAAAGTATTATATAAAACATTTATTTTGTTATTTGCACTGGTGATTTTAAGAAAATTACCAATAAATATTTTCGTAATTTTTCTGGTTCCAGATAGAGTAAAATTATAAATATTAGTGTAAAGAAAAGCCTAGACTTTTCCCCTACAATAAACTATTTTCATGTAAAATAATAGGAGAAGCTAAATATTTCAAAAATAGTATTGAAAACACTATGGCGTATTCTTCGATTCATGTGTATTAATAATTATTGTATTTTATTCTTGCTAGTACTGAAATTATATCTGCTTAAATATATTTCTTTTATAGTTGCGATAAATTATTACGATATTTCATTTCCTTAATTTCACACATTCAAATTCCATTAAAAGAATAAGATTAAATTAAAAATCACTGTAAATTTCATTTATACATACTTATATTACGGTTATTTTAAAGACGTGGTATGGATCACCAAGCAACAGTGGACATGTAGTCAGTTGTCATTGTGTATTCTTTTGCTGAAGTTTTTCAACGTGTTTTCAACGAATTCCGGTCATTTATCAAAATATAGAATAAAGTTTCAAATAAAAAGTTGTAGCCAATATTATTTTACATCTCTTTCATTATAGCTCGCCTCTTTATGTGCCTTGTTACGCTGCGCTCGATCGGTCCCTAAGCTGTCTCGCCCATAAAACTCTAAATTATATACTTGTTACATAAATGTCTATTCTTCTATTTATACGGTTATTTTATACGCATAGCTCATATGTAAGGGTCAGTCTTTCAATCTACGAATAAACTTCCGAATAAGTTATTCGTCGAGTAAATAAAAAAACACGCATCAAAAAATGACAGCTAGAACAATAATTATCATTCGAACTATGATTTCGATGCGACAATTTCCATTTATTGGGTGAATAATTTATTCGGTACTTTTTTCGTAGATGGAAATATCGGCTCTAATTGAAAAAAAAAATTATAGCACATTGCTATAATAAACAATCAATTTTGTACTGAAATAACAAACATATTAAAAATATCGTAGAGAAATATTTTGCGTAATATAATTGTTTTCATTTAAGAAAGTTATCAATACTCTCATTCGAATTGTTATCAATTTCCTCTGGAGTGTTACAAAATAGTGCAGATTATCTCGCGAAACACACCAAAATTAAAGTACAAGTTTCTTTATTTACTAATTAATATGTATAGATCTTATCTATATCCGCTAGTTCGAGAGCAGGGGTAACTATAAATATTTTGATTCCATCAAAACAAATTAATTAGTTCATAATATTACTACACTTCAGTGCTTTGTTTATTCAAAACTTTCTCGGGAGTGTATTGTTACACATATATTTTAAACATCCGAAATGAATACAGCATTATTTGTTGTCATTTGTCTGGCCGTATTTACCACAAGTAAGTAGAAGATAAATTAAATTAAATAAATAGAAATAGCAAGGAAATTAAGTCGGTGACCAAATATTTTTCGTTTTTGTTTAATTGTTCATAGTCGTATTATAATTTTTCTAATAAATATTAATTTTAATTTGATTGATATATCGCGAAATACTAATATTTAGGTGATGATTTTCTCAATATTTGTCTCATGTTTTTTCCTTCTAATTTCTACACGTATGTAACAGTCGACATTTGGAATTTTGAAGTAATTTTTATTATAGTAACACTGATTATTATTTAGGCCAAGTTAGTGGACACCGTCGCCGAAGGTTTGTAGGTGGGCATTGGGCAAAATCAGGACAATTTCCATACCTGGCGACTATACGTAGTATTACAGACGACGACAATTTCTGTGGAGGGTCCATCATCAACAAAGAATTCATTTTAACAGCAGCACACTGTGTCGAAGAGTAAGTAGAATGTTATTACACTTTAAGAACCGCAAAAAACTTAACTTAAAATTAACAATTAATTATAATAAAACTGTTTCTTTTGCTCTGTTGAATTGGTCTACGTATTCTAATCTTCAAGTCTTCAAGTTGTTGATTTGGTTTTCTATTACTTTTGTTTCACTGCACCCGGTCCTGAAGACGAATGTATAAACATTCGAAACCGGTAGACTTAATTAGTTCTTTATTAAAACGTAAAGAAAGACGCTCCAATTTTGGGCTTTATTTATTTTCTTCTTCCTTGTCAATCCTTTTCAGGATAGGCAACATCCATTTTATATTGTATTTCTAATCAAAAATTTGTAACGTGAAACTAAGTAATGTAGGATTTTGTAGGAAATAAGTTTAAGTAAATTCTCTATTTTATGTTCGTTTATTATCGTGTCCGGAATACATTGGTGTATGGTGAATGTGAAATTGAGAAAAATGTTGTTAAGAAAGTGGCAGTGAGTCAGTTGAAAGTACGAAAGTGGTGTGTCAGAATAGGAATGTTTGGAGGAGATTGATTATTGGTTGACAGTGTTTCTGGGTTCGTGCTACCCCAGTGACTGGGATATAGCGTGACTTTATGTGTGTACGTAAAAAAAAACTGTATATTGTAGCTCCTGATAAAGACCCATGTGGCATAGAAACTAGTCGAAGATTTATATAAAATTGATTGCAATTCAGATTTTTTTTTTACTAAAATTGTTGTATTTTTAGCGAAAGCAGTGACGAAATCTATGTATCAGCCGGGTCAAACTCCGTGTTCACCTGGCGCGATCGCTACCTGGTGGACAGTTTCGAGATGCACGAAGACTACGACCCGTCCACACTGTTCAACGACATCGCTTTGATTAAACTCAAACGTCCCATCAAATTCAGCAAGTACATCCAAAAAATTCCCTTGTCCACCTCGAAGTCCGACCCTCCAGCAGGCGCCTCCCTGACTGTTGCCGGATTCGGGAGAAAATATTCTTTTACCAGCGACACCTTAACGTTGCAATACGCCAACGTGACCTCCGTGTCGATGCCAAAATGCATCCGAATGATCCGCTGGTACATGCAACCGCACTCTATCACTCCTGAGCACATCTGCACGTTCGATGGACCTAAAGGGTTTTGCAATGGGGATTCTGGAGGACCGCTAGTATTCGAGGGCAAGCAAGTTGGGATCGTGTCCTGGGGGATTGGAAATTGCGCAAAAGGGTTTCCGGATGTATATATTCGCGTGGCTTCCTATAAGGATTGGATTCGGGAAACCATGGACACGATGGGATTCGAACCTTCTACTAACCTGACCGATTCTAAAATGGAGTTAACTGTTTCTACAACGGATTCAAACATCATTGAAAATGACGATTCTAATACCATTCCTCCTTCTAATTCTAATTTAATGTATTACTATAATTTGATTAATGGTAGATAGGTATTGTCAAAAATTTGATTTGCTTTCAATGTTACATGTTAATATTGCATTGTAAGGACAGTATATAGGCTGGTGAATAGAATGTTGCACTATAGCGTTTACAAAGCTTTTTTCAAATGTTTAATTATTGGCTTATCTATTTATTTTACAGCAAACACATTCAATAAGTAGAGGAAGAATTTCTGCATTTTTTTAACACTAATATTTATAATTTTACTCAACCTGGAACCGGAAAAATTTCGGAAATGTTTATTGGTAATTTTCTTTAAATCATCAGTGCCATAAAATGACAAAACAAATGTAGTCATTGAATATGATTGGTTTCATACATGTCATCAATGTTTGATAAAAACATATAATTTGTAAGAAAAATTAGATATAGTGAAATGGTTTTATGTATTATGTATATGCATTAATAGTTATTATACTTTATTCTTGCCTGTACTGAAATTGTATCTGCTTAAATATATTTCTTTTATAATTGCGCTAAATTATTACGATATTTCATTTCCTTAATTTCACTACTTTTAAATTCCATTAAAATAAAAATATTAAATTCAAAATCACTGTAAATTACATTAATACATATATATTTTTCTTCGTACAAGTTTTATTTATCTCCTTTTTATTTAAACATAAGCATATTTTCATCAATTGTACTAATCATTTTAAATTTAAAAAAGTTTTAAATAAAAACTAATGACGTACATCTTTTAGTCAATTATTTTTCCTAAATGTACATATTTTACACGAGCCCAAACAATTTTATATAATACCCCAAAATAGAGTTCGTAATGCTTAAGAAAACTAGAGTTTAATACTATTCAAGAAATTTACTTTTCAATTATAACACATATTTATATTTTTCAAGCGTTGTTTTTTTTTCAAACAGCACAGGTTAGCAGATATAAACGAAAATATATTTTTTCTTTAACGTGCTGTAATTCATAAATGGTGACAGTAAGAGAAAAATGATTCAAACAACAATTACAGATAATAATAATTGAAACATTATTTTAATAACAAAATTTGTCATCAAACCATAATTTACTGAGATACTTCAAAATAACTTGATAGAGCTTTTATTAAACCACAATTTCCGGTTACTGGATTATCACCAAAAACTAATCAGCTCTTCCTAAGAGGATACAATTGATATATACAAAATATCAAAATTTTCAGTTTAGTAGTTTTTGAGAAACCGTAACTCCAGAGATCTGCACTACACGCACAGATATCATCGCGAAACAATTATAATTACTTTCTAGGGACCCCAAAAACGTGCTCATCCACTGAAAACTCACTACCGAATTTTTTAGCATGATTCCTATACCTCCCTTTATACCGTTTAAAAATGGTATTACAATTTTACATCAAATCACTTTTTCTGTATTTTCTGTCGTTCAAAACAAAAACATCTACGTTTGAATAAATTGTGAAGGTGATTATTTGTGATTAGCTATAGTTAATGGACAGGATACCGTCTCTGAAGGTATGTAGGTGGGAAGGACGCAAGTTTGGGACAGTTTCCTTACTTGATTTCTCTACATCGAGTTCATAATGATAAACATATCTGTGGAGGCGCCATCATTAACAAACAATTTATTTTAACAGCAGCGCACTGCTTGAAAAAACTAAGTGCCGGTTTATCAATCGACTGTTATATTACTGTTATGGTAATCCTTCTGTTAAATATAGAGAAATATGTATTATTTATGTTGCTATTAGTTAACATTTGATTAACAGTCGATTGATAAATCGGGCAAAAGTAGAATATAATTATATGATTCAGCAACACAACATTACGTAGAGGTGATTAGATTTTAGATACGATATAACAAATTCGATACATATACTTTCAGAAATACATATTATCAATTTTGTACTGAAACAATACATATGTTAAAAGTATCGTAGAGAAATATTTTGCGTGATATAATTCTTTTCATTTAACAAAGTTAGTAATACTCTCATTCGAATTTTTATCAATTTCCTCTGGAGTGTTATATAATATTACAGATTATCTCGCGAAATACACAAAAATTAAAGTACAAGTTTCTTTATTTACTAATTAATATGTGTAGGTCTAATCCATATCCGCTGATTCAAGAGCAGGGCTAACTATAAATATTTTGGTACCACCAAAACAAATTAATTAGTTCATATTATTACTCCACTTCAGTGCTTTATTTATTCAAAACTTTTTCGGGAATATATGTATGTATTGTGATACATATATTTTAAACATCCAAAATGAATACAGCATTATTTGTTGTCATTTGTCTGGCCGTGTTTACCACAAGTAAGTAGAAGTAATATTAAATCAAATAAATAAAGTTTAGAATATTAATTTTAATTTGATTGACATATCGTGAAATACTAATATTTAGGTAACCAAATGGGCCTTATTCTATGCATTTTTAAATTATGAACAATTTTTTTATTTATTCCTTTGCTGTAAAGATATAAAAAAAAAATAGCATTTAAATCACTAGATTAAACAATTAATGTGGACCTTTACTATTTTTTTAAATTTTATTTTTGAAACTCTATCTAAATTGAATACTATCTGCATATTTCAAAAGTCTTAATTGTCATTCTTTAACCCGAATTAATTTTTTTAAAATTATTATGACGTCAGTGTTGTGTTGTGGATTTGTGTTATTTGGTTACGAATTGAAAACAAAACACAAATCTTCAAATTTGGTGCCAACCATTTGATACTTCGACAATCTAACAACTCAATAATAAGAGAAATACAAAGAATTTTAAAAGAATGAATGTATGAGAAAGAAGTTCAAGCAGAGAAACAATACTTTGACGTCAGAATCTTTCAATCTCAAAAAACCTTAATTATTAATATTTTTAAACTTCTATTACCTATATGTAATATGATGTTTTTGGGTCTAAGTTATAAAATTTATACTTAATATTTATTTCCCATTTTGTGATTTTAGTGAAGAACCCCATTTTTATTAACCATATGCTATGAAGATAGGTACACTTCCATTTACTTGATATAAAATATCATTACTATTATGAATGAATTCACTACGTATTGTACATACTTCTCTAAAAGAATAGATGTTTCATAGTAACAAATTGTAGTATATAATACTCAAAAATACAAAATATTTATCATTATATCATCTTATATTAATTACCTTCTAATTTCATAGCATATGTAAGTCGCTATTTATATTTTTTACGCAATTGTGATTATAGTAACACTGATTATTATTTAGGCCAAGTTAATGGACACCGTCGCCGAAGGTTTATAGGTGGGCATTGGCAAAATCAGGGCAATTTCCATACCTGGTGAATTTACGTAGAATTACAGACGACTTCAGATTCTGTGGCGGGTCCATCATCAACAAACAATTCATTTTAACAGCAGCGCACTGCGTCAAAAAGTAAGTAGAATATCATTACAGTTACAGAACCGTAAAAAACTAAACCAATAATTATAATAAATATAACTAATGTATTTTTTGCATTCAGTCGCCGGAGTTGTCAATATGACATTTGTATAGTTTCTGTTTCTTTTGTTTTGTTGATTTAATCATCCAATGTTCAAGTCTTCAAGTTGTTTATTTAGCTTTCTGTTACTTTTGTTTCTCTGTATCCGGTCCTGAAGATGAATGTTTAAACACTCCTAATCGGTAGACTAAATTAGTTCTTTATTAAAACGTGAAGAAAGGCAATCCAATAAATACATTTTGAGTTTTATTTATTTTCTTCTTCCTTATCACTTCACGCAGGGCAACATTCGTTTCATAATATATTTCTAATCAAACATTTGTAATGTGAAAATTTAAACTAAGTAATGTAGGATCTTATAAGTAATAAGTTTAAGTAAATTCTCTATTTTGTGTTAAACGAATGTTCGTTTTTAAACGTGTATGGTGAGTGTAAAAATGAGAATTGGCAGTGAGTAAGTTGAGATTGTTTGGCCATCTTGAGCGAATGTCGAATGAAAGGTTTGTGAAACTAATATATGCGTGTGAGATTAAAGGTGAACGATTGCTTAGACGTCCAAGGAATAAATGGTTGGGTTTTATTGATGGTTTGTTGCGAAAACGAACGATTCCGATAGTGAAGAAAAGACGAACATATATGTATGAATTGCACAGTGAATGAGGACGAAGCGAAAGTGGTGTGTCAGAATAGGAGTGTTTGGAGGAGATTCATTATTGGTTAACTGTGTTTGTTCTATGTATATAAAAAACCTGCTCTTGATAAAGACCCATGTGGAGTAATAACTGGTCGAAGATGAAATAATTTTTTTTAAATTGACTGCAATTCAGAAATACTTTTTTTACTAAAATTGTTGTATTTTTTTAGACAAGTCAGTGAAAAAATCTATGTATCTGCCGGGTCAAACTCCATGTTCAGCTGGCGCGTTCGCTACCTGGTGGACAGTTTCGTCATGCACGAAGACTTCAACCCGTTCACACTGATCAACGACATTACTTTGATTAAACTCAAACGTCCCATCAAATTTAGCAAGTACATCCAAAAAATTCCCGTGTCCACCTCGAAGTCCGATCCTCCAGCAGGCGCCTCCCTGACTGTTGCCGGGTTCGGGATAAAATATTCCTTCTCCAACTACACCTTAACGTTACAATACGCCAACGTGACCTCCGTGTCGATGCCAAAATGCTTCCAAATGGTCCGCTGGTACATGCGAATGCACTCTATCACTCATAAGCACATCTGCACGTTTGATGGACCTAAAGGGGTTTGCAGTGGGGATTCTGGAGGACCGCTAGTATACGAGGGCAAGCAAGTTGGGATCGCATCCTGGGTGGTTGGAAACTGCGCAGCAGGGTTTCCGGATATATACACTCGAGTGGCTTCCTATAAGGATTGGATTCGAAAAACCATGGATACGATGGGATTCGAACCTTCGACTAACCTGACCGATTCTAAAATGGAGTTAACTGTATCTACAACGGATTCAAACCTCATTGAAAATGACGATTCTAATACTATTCCTTCTTCTAATTCTAATTTTTTGTATTACTATAATTTGATTAGTAGTAGATAGGTATTATTAAACATTTGATTTGCTACCAATGGTTCATGTTAATATTGCACTGTAAGGTGAATAGAATACAATAAACTATATAACTATTTTGATGTAAAGTAATAAGAGAAACCAATAATTTCAAAAATAGCATTGAAAACACTTTGGTATATTTTTCGATTCACCACCCTGTATGTGTATTAATAGTTATTGTATTTTATTCTTGCCAGTACTGAATTTGTATTTGCTTAAATATATTTCTTTTATAATTGCGATAAATTATTTCGATATTTCATTTCCTTAATTTCACTACTTTCAAATTCCATTAAAAGAATAAGATTAAATTAAAAATCACTGTAAATTGCATTGATACATACTAATAGTACGGTTATTTTAAAGACGTGATATGGATCACCAAGTAATAGTTGACATGTAGTCAGTTGTAATTGTGTATTTTTTTGTTGAAGTTTTTCAACGTGTTTCCAACGAATTTCGATCATTTTCAAAAGTGATTTCTGAATTTACAGGAGTAGAAAAAGTGTAGTATTACATTCGGGAATATCGTCATAATTCACTCGGATGATTTACACTTCACTTTGTGAATTATTAATATCATAAATCCTCATATAATAATATACTATTTCTTCATACCAGTATTATTTTTCTCTTTTTGTTTAAACATAAGTATACTTTAATCAATTGCACTATTCATTTTTAATTTTTAAAAAAAAGCTATCGGGTACTGGGCAATAGTTGTAACAGGAACTTGCACCGGGTGGGTAACAGGTAACACACATGGCATCAATGTAAAGTATGTGGCAATTTTAAAGTAAAATTTAGATGTCGTGTATTGAGGTGCACTCTTGGGATACAAACCGTATGGTTTCATAATCTCAAAACTAAGAAAAAATTCTTTAATCAGTATGACGAGTATAAGAGGTCTGTCCCTTCGGTTGCATATTTCTCTGAATAGTGAAGTGATGTTCCATGTGCTTAGCGCATTATCATTTCATAGTCAAGTTATGAATATAAGTCAGGATAATTCTTTTAAAAATTCTATGTTTCGACAACAGCTCCACCTACCGGGTTCAACTGTAGCTAAGAACCATCCAGGTGACCCCATAAGTATAAAAAAAAAAATTCATCAAGATCGGTCAAGCCGTTTAGGAGGAGAATAATTTCGAACATATTTATATATAACGATATTTTATATATAATGATATTGCCATTAGAATATGACATATTCACCACATAACTCCCGAAATTACGATACAAAATATAGAATAAAGTTTCAAATAAAAAATTGTAGCCAATATTATTATTATTTATCTGTTCCATTATAGCTCGCCCGTTTATGTGCCTTGCTAGGCTGCGCTCGCTCGCCCCCTAAGTTGTCTCGTCCATAAAACTCTGAATTATATACTTGTTACAAAATGTTGTCTATTATACTATTTATACGGTTATTTTATACCCACAGCTCATATGTAAGGGCCAGTCTTTCCATCTACGAATAATCTTCCGAATAAGTTATTCGTGGAATAAATAAAAAAAATACGCATCAAAAAATGACAGCTAGAACAATAAGTATCATTTGAGCTATGATTTCGATGCGACAATTCTCATTTATTCGCTTTATTGGCCCTAAGTGAAATAAAAATTATTGCACATTGCTATAATAAACAATCAATTTTGTACTGAAACAACACACATATTAAAAGTATTTTAGATAATATTTTGCGTAATATAATTGTTTTCATTTAAAAAAGTTATCAATCATCTCCTTCGAATTGTTATCAATTTCCTCTGGAGTTGTTATAAAATATTACAGATTATCACGCGAAACACACAAAAATTAAAATACAAGTTTCTTTATTTACTAATTAATATGTATAGATCTTATCTATATCCGCTGGTTCGAGAGCAGGGGTAACTATAAATATTTTGATTCCATCAAAACAAATTAATTAGTTCACAATATTACTCCACTTCAGTGCTTTGTTTATTCCAAACTTTCTCGGGATTATATGTATGTATTGTGATACATATATTTTAAACATCCAAAATGAATACAGCATTATTTGTCGTAATTTGTGTGGCCGTATTTACCACAAGTAAGTAGAAGTAAAACTAAATCAAATAAATAAAATTAGCGAGGGAGTTAAGTCGGTGAATATTTTTCGTTTTTGTTTAATTTTTCATAGCCGTATTATAATTTTTCTAATAAATATAAAGATTAATTTGATTGATATATCGTGAAATACTAATAATTAGGTAACCAATGGGCCTTATTACAATACAAAATTTTAATCATGATTTTCTCAATATTTGTTTCTTATATTTTTTCCTTCTAATTTCAAAGCTCTGTTACACACGCCAGTTGCAATTTTGAAGTAATTGTTATTATAGTAACACTTATTATTATTTAGGCCAAGTTAGTGGACACCGTCGCCGAAGGTTTATAGGTGGACATTGGGCAAAATCAGGGCAATTTCCATACCTGGTGAATATACGTAGTATTTCAGACGACATGAGTTTCTGTGGAGGGTCCATCATCAACAAACAATTCATTTTAACAGCAGAACATTGTGTCGAAGGGTAAGTAGAATGTTATTACACTTTAAGAACCGCAAAAAGCTTAACTTAAAATTAATAAATAATTATAACAAAACTGTTTCTTTTGCTCTGTTGAATTGGTCTACGTATTCCAATCTTCAAGTCTTCAAGTTGTTGATTTTGCTTTCTGTTATTTTTGTTTCTCTGTATCCGCTCCTGAAGATGAATGTTTAAACATTCGTAATCGGTAGACTAAATTTGTTCTTTATTAAAACGTGAAGAAAGACGCTCCAATGAATAAATTTTGGGTTTTATTTATTTTCTTCTTCCTTATCAATCCCCTTCACGATGGGCAACATCCATTTTATAATGTATTTCTAATCAAACATTTGTAATGTGAAACTAAGTAATGTAGGATTTTGTAGGTAATAAGTTTAAGTAAATTCTCTGTTTTTTGTTCGTTCGTCACGATTATGTCCGAAATACATTGGTGTATGGTGAGTGTGAAATTGAGAAAAATATTGTTAAGAAAGTGGCAGTGACTCAATTGAGGTGGCGAAAGTGGTGTGTCGGAATAGAAATTTTTGGAAACAATTGATTATTGGTAGACAGTGTTTCTGGGTTTGTGCTACCCCAGTGACTGGGATATAGCGTGACTTTATGTGTGTATGTAAAAAAAAAAACTGTATATTGCAGCTCTTGATAAAGACTCATGTGAAGTAGAAACTAAATTTATAAAATTCACTGCAATTGTTGTATTTTTTAGCGAAAGCAGTGAAAAAATCTATGTATCAGCCGGGTCAAACTCCGTGTTCACCTGGCGCGATCGCTACCTGGTGGACAGTTTCGTCATGCACGAAGACTACGACCCTCTCACAATGTTCAACGACATCGCTTTGATTAAACTCAAACGTCCCATCAAATTCAGCAAGTACATCCAAAAAATTCCTCTGTCCACCTCGAAGTCCGACCCTCCAGCAGGCGCCTCCCTGACTGTTGCCGGGTTCGGGATAAAATATTCCTTCTCCAACTACACCTTAACGTTACAATACGCCAACGTGACCTCCGTGTCGACGCCAAAATGCAACCGAATGATCCGCTGGTACATGCATCCGCACTCTATCACTCATAAGCAAATCTGCACGTTCGATGGACCTAAAGGGGTTTGCAGTGGGGATTCTGGAGGACCGCTAGTATATGAGGGTAGACAAGTTGGGATCGTATCCTTAGTGATTGGAAACTGCGCGGCAGGGTTTCCGGATGTTTACACTCGAGTGGCTTCGTATAAAGATTGGATTCGAAAAACCATGGATACGATGGGATTCGAACCTTCAACTAACCTGACCGATTCTAAAATGGAGTTAACTGTTTCTACAACGGATTCAAACATCATTGAAAATGACAATTCTAATACCATTCCTCCTCCTAATTCTAATTTAATGTATTACTATAATTTGATCAATGGTAGATAGGTATTGTCAAAAATTTGATTTGCTCTCAATTTTTTATGTTAATATTGCATTGTAAGGACAGTATACTAGATGGTGAATAGAATGATGCACTACAGCGTTTACAAAGCTTTTTCCAAATGTTTAATTATTGGCTTATCTATTTATTTTACACCAAACAAATTCAATAGGTAGAGGAAGAACTTCTGCATTTTTTTAACACTAATATTTATAATTTTACTCCACCTAGAAGCGGAAAAATGTCGGAAATGTTTATTGGTAATTTTCTTTAAATAATCAGTGCCATAAAATAACAAAACAAATGTAGCGATTGAATATGATTGGTTTTATATATGTCATCAATGTTTGATGTCCGAGATCTTGATTAAAAACGTATAATTTGTAAGAAAAATTAGATATACTGAAATGGTTTTGTGGTCAAAATAGTTCTTGACAAAAATGTATTAAATAAAACATTTATTATGTTATTTCATGGCACTGGAGATTTTAAGAAATTATTAATAAACATTTTCATCATTTTTTCGGTTCCAGGCAATGTATAATTATAAATATTAGTGTAAGAAAAAGCTTAAACTTTTCCCCTACAATAAACATTTTTTATGTAAAATAATTACGGAAGCCCAAAATTTAACATTTCAAAACTAGAATTTTAAAAACATTATGGTGCGTTCTTCGAATCACCATCCTGTATATGTATTAATAGGTATTTTACTTTTTGCCAACACTGAATTTATTGTACCTGCTTAAATATATTTCTTTTATTGCGCTAAATTATTACGATATTTCATTTCCTTAATTCCACTACTTTTAAATTTCATTAAATTGAAAGATTAAATTCAAAATCACTGTAAACTGCATTAATACATATATATATTTTTCTTCGTACAAGTTTTATTTATCTTCTTTTTGTTTAAACATAAGCATACTTTAATCAATTTTACTATTCATTTTGTAATTTAAAAAAGTTTTATTTAAGACTAACGTCGTACGTATTTTGGTTATTCATTTTTCCTAAATATACATACTTTACACGAGCTCAAACAATTTTGCAGAATACCCCAAAAATAGAGTTCGTAGTGCTTAAGGAAACTCGAGTTTATTACTAATTTCTTGTATCTACTATATATTTATTATCGAAGTATTACTTTAGTTCACATTGTGTAGAGTTAATTTAAAACACAAAATTCAAAATGAAAACCTTATTATTTATTGTAATTTATGCAAGGATGTATACAATTAAGTATAAATAGTAGTATAAAATCTGTTGTGGACACCACAATACCTCCCGCCATATATTTCTTATCAAATAATGAACCCAGACCACCACTATAAAGAAAAAATTCAATTCAAATTCAAGAAATTTAGTTTTCAATTATGACACATGTCAAAAAATTATATTTTTCAAGGGTTGTTTTTTTTTCAAATAGCACAGGTTTAAACGAAAATTTATTTTTTCTTTAACGTGTTGTAATTCGTAAATGGTGACAGTAAGAGAAAAAAATGATTCAAACAACAATTATAGATAATATTATTTGAAACATTATTCTAATAACAAAAATTGCTATCAAACCACAATTTACTAAGATACTTCAAAATAACTTGATAGGGCTTCAAGTAAACTACCATTTCCGGTTACTGGATTATCACCAAAAACTAATCAGCTCTTCTTAAGAGGATACAATTGATATATAAAAAATAACAAAATTTTCAGTTCAGTGCTTTTTGAGAAACCGTAACTCCAGAGATCTACAATACACACACAGACATCATCGCGAAACTATTATAATTGTATTCTAGTGACTTGAAAACGTGCTCATCCAATGAAAACTCACTACCGAATTTTTAGCATGATTCCTATACCTCCCTTATACAGGGTGTCCCATTTTACATTATATCCTTGAATATCTCGAAATGAAAGCATTTTACCGAACAGGTCAAATTTATCCATTTAACCCCAAATGTCAAAAAATATTTTTTTTCGTTAAAGAGATTGCGTGCCGTCGGCATTAGCGTTACCCAATGTGCACCACGGGGAGGTTACGATTACAGCGCCACCTGTTGGAAATTGAAAAAAGTTTCCGAATAAACCCTACATATTTTTAACGCTCTTTCAGAATCTGCAATAAAAAATAGGGGTTCCCATTTAAAATTTTTAAGTTGACCCCCCTCCCGACCCCCTTGCGGGGCTAGGGGGACCATTTTGCAAAATCCGATGTCCCCCTCAAAACCATGACGATTATGATTCGGCATACTTTTCGGTAAAATGCTTTCATTTCGAGATATTCAGCGATATAATGTAAAATGGGACACCTGTAGAATGTGGCGGGAGGTAAAAATTGTTTCAAATAGCAAATTTATCCAATATTATTCTACATCTTTTTCTATTCTGTACCGTTTAAATGGTATTACAATTTTACATCAAATCACTCTTTCTGTATTGTCTGTCGTTCAAAACAAAAACACCTACGTTTGAATAAATTGTGAACGTGATTATTTGTGATTAGCTATAGTTAATGGACAGGATACCGTCTCTGAAGGTATGTAGGTGGGAAGGACGCAAGTTTGGGACAGTTTCCTTACTTGATTTCTCTACATCGAGTTCATAATGATAAACATATCTGTGGAGGCGCCATCATTAACAAACAATTTATTTTAACAGCAGTGCACTGCTTCAAACAACTAAGTGCCGGTTTATCAATCGACTGTTATATTACTGTTATGGTTATCCTCCTGTTAAATATAGAGAAATGTTTATTATTTATGTTGCTATTACTTAACATTTGATTAACAGTCGATTGATAAATCGGGCAAAAGTAGAATATAATTATATGATTCAGCAACACAACATTACGCAGAGGTGATTAGATTTTAGATACGATATAATAAATTCGATACAGATACTTTCAGAAATACATATTATCAATTTCGTACTGAAACAATACACATATTATTATTAAAAGTATCGTAGAGAAATATTTTGCGTGATATAATTGTTTTCATTTAACAAAGTTATTAATACTCTCATTCGAATAGTTATCAATTTCCTCTGGAGTGTTATATAATATTACAGATTATCTCGCGAAACACACAAAAATTACAGTACAAGTTTTTTAAATTACTAATTAATATGTATAGATCTTATCCATATCCGCTGTTCAAGAGCAGGACTAACTATAAATATTTTGGTACCACCAAAACAAATTAATTAGTTCACATTATTACTCCACTTCAGTGCTTTGTTTATTCAAAACTTTCTCGGGAATATATGTATTGTTATACATATATTCTAAACATCCAAAATGAATACAGCATTATTTGTTGTCATTTGTGTGGCCGTATTTACCACAAGTAAGTAGAAGTAATATTAAATCAAATTAATAAAATTTAGATTATTAATTTAATGAAATACTAATATTTAGGTAAACAAATGGGCCTTATTCTATGCATTTTTAAATTCTGGACAATTTATTTATTTACTCTTGTGCTGTAAAGATATAAAAACAAATAGCATTTAAATCACTAGATTAAACATTTAATGTGGACCTTTACTATTTTTTTAAAATGTTATTTTTGAAACTCTATTTAAATTGAAGACTATCTGCAATTTTTAAAAGTTTTAATTGTCATTCTTTAACCCAATTGATTTTTTTTTTAATTATTATGACGTCAGTGTTGTGTTGTAGATTTGTGTTATTTGGTTACGAATTGAAAACAAAACATAAATTTTCAAATTAGGTGACAACCATTTGACACTTCGACAATCTAACAGCTCAATAATAATAGAAATATAAAGAATTTTAAAAGAATGGATGTATAAGAAAGAAGCTTAAGCAGAGAAACAATACTTTGACGTCAGATTTGCTACCGTTAAATCTCAAATATCTTATTAATTAATAATAATTTTTAAACTTCTATTACCTATATCTAGTACGATGTTTTTGGGTCTAAGTTATTAAATTTATACTTAATATTTATTTCCCATTTTGTGACTTTAGTGAAGAACCCCATATTTCAACTGGTACTATTCTTATTCTTTATTATTATTAACCATATGCTATGAAGATAGGTACACTTGCATTTATTTGATATAAAATATCATTACTATTATGAATGAATTCACTACGTATTGTACATACTTCTGTAAAAGAATAGAAGTTTCATAGTAACAAATTGTAGTATATAATACTCAAAAATACTAAATATTTATCATTATATCATCTTATATTTATTACCTTCTAATTTCATAGCGTATGTAAGTCGCTATTTATATTTTTTAAGCAAATGTGATTATAGTAACAGTGATTATTGTTTAGGTCAAGTTAATGGACACCGTCGCCGAAGGTTTATAGGTGGGCATTGGGCAAAATCAGGGCAATTTCCATACCTGGCGAATTTACGTAGAATTACAGACGACTTCAGATTCTGTGGAGGGTCCATCATCAACAAACAATTCATTTTAACAGCAGCGCACTGCGTCAAAAAGTAAGTAGAATATCATTACACTTATAGAACCGCAAAAAACTTAACAAATAACTATAATATAACTAATTTATTTTTTGCATTCAGTTGCCGGAGTTGTCAATATCTGTTGATTTAATCATCCAATGTTCAACGAAGTCTTCAAGTTGTTAATTTAGCTTTGTGATACTTTTGTTTCTCTGTATCCGGTCCTGTGAAGATGAATGTGTAAACATTCGTAATCGGTAGACTAAATTAGTTCTTTATTAAAACGTGAAGAAAGGCAATCAAATAAATACATTTTGGGTTTTATTTATTTTCTCCTTCCTTATCAATCAACTTCACGCTGGGCAACATTCGTTTCATAATATATTTCTAATCAAACATTTGTAATGTGAAAATTTAAACTAAGTAATATAGGATCTTGTAGGTAATTTGTTTAAGTAAATTTTCTATTTCGTGTTAAACGAATGTTCGTTTTTAAACGTGTCCGGAATACATTGGTGTATGGTGAGTGTGAAATTGAGAATTGGCAGTGAGTAAGTTGAGATGGTTTGGCCATCTTAAGCGAATGTCGAATGAAAGGTTTGTGAAACTAATATATGCGTGTGAGATTGAAGGTGAACGATTGCTTAGGCGTCCAAGGAATGAATGGTTGGGTATTATTGATGGTTTGTTGCGAAAACGAATGATTCCGAGAGTGAAGAACAGACGAATATGTATGTATGAATTGCATAATGAATGTGGAAGAGGCGAAAGTGGTGTGTCAGAATAGGAGTGTATGGAGAAGATTGATTATTGGTTAACTGTGTTTGTTCTATGTATGTAAAAAAAAACTGCTCTTGATAAAGACCCATGTGGAGTAGAAACTGGTCGAAGATGAAATAAATTTTTATAAAACTGACTGCAATTCAGAAATACTTTTTTACTAAAATTGTTGTTGTATTTTTTAGACAAGTCAGTGAAAAAATCTATGTATCAGCCGGGTCAAACTCCATATTCAGCTGGCGCGATCGCTACCTGGTGGACAGTTTCGTCATGCACGAAGACTTCGACCCGTTCACACTAATCAACGACATCACTTTGATTAAACTCAAACGTCCCATCAAATTCAGCAAGTACATCCAAAAAATTCCCTTGTCCACCTTGCAGTACGACCCTCCAGCAGGCGCCTCCATGACTGTTGCCGGGTTCGGGATAAAATATTCCTTCTCCAACTACACCTTAACGTTGCAATACGCCAACGTGACCTCCGTGTCGATGCCAAAATGCTTCCGAATGGTCCGCTGGTACATGCGAATGCACTCTATCACTCATAAGCACATCTGCACGTTTGATGGACCTAAAGGGGTTTGCAGTGGGGATTCTGGAGGACCGCTAGTATACGAGGGCAAGCAAGTTGGGATCGCATCCTGGGTGGTTGGAAACTGCGCAGCAGGGTTTCCGGATATATACACTCGAGTGGCTTCCTATAAGGATTGGATTCGAAAAACCATGGATACGATGGGATTCGATCCTTCGACTAACCTGACCGATTCTAAAATCGAGTTAGTTCACCCTACATCTGAGTTAGATACTACTACGAAAGAGTTAACTGTTTCTACAACGGATTCAAACCTCAATGAAAATGACAATGCCAATACCATCCCTTCTTCTAATTCTAATTTAATGTATTTCTATGATTTGATCAATGGTTAAACATTTGATTTGCTACCAATGTTTCATGGGAATATTGCAGTACGGACAGTACACAGTTTGGTGTATAGAAGGATGCACTATAGCGTTTATAATGCTTCTTTTCAAATGTTTAATTTTTGGCTTCACTAATTATTTTACATCAAACAAAATGAATAGTTTAGTATAGAGCAAGAATTTCTAATAACATTAATATTTATAATTTTACTTCTTCTGGAACCGGAAAAATGTCGGAAATGTTTATTTGTAATTTTCTTTAAATCATCAGTGCTAAATTATTACGATATTTCATTTCCTTAATTTCACTACTTTTAAATTCCATTAAAATAAAAACATTAAATTAAAAATCACTGTAAATTACATCAATACATATATATATTTTTCAGTTAACAGTAAAACATCAATTTTACACACTATCGTAGATAAAATAACAAACCAACTATAGCGATTGAATACGATTGGTTTTATATGTCATCAATGTTTGATGTACGAGATCTTGATTAAAAACGTATAATTTGTAAGAAAAATTAGATATACTGAAATGGTTTTATGGTCATAATAGTTCTTGACAAAAATGTATTAAATAAAACATTTATTTTATTATTTCATGGCACTGGTGATTTTAAGAAATTATTAATAAACATTTTCGTCATTTTTTCGGTTCCAGGCAAAGTAAAATTATAAATATTAGTGTAATAAAAAGCTTAAACTTTTCCCCTACAATAAACTATTTAACATTTTTTATGTAAAATAATTACGGAAGCCCAAAATTTAACATTTCAAAAATAGAATTTTAAAAATATTATGGTGCGTTCTTCGAATCACCAGCCTGTATATGTATTAATAGGTATTTTACTTTATTCTTGCCAACACTGAATTTGTTGTATCTGCTTAAATATATTTCTTTTATAATTGCGCTAAATTATTACGATATTTCATTTCCTTAATTTCACTACTTTTAAATTCCATTAAATTAAAAGATTAAATTCTAAAAAACTAGGGTTGATTACTATTCAAGAAATTTACTTCACAATTATGACACATGTCAAAAAATAATATATTTTAAGCATTGCTTTTTTTTCAAATAGCACAGGTTAGCAGATTTAAACGAAAATATATTTTTTCTATAACGTGTTGTAATTCGTAAATGGTGACAGTAAGAGAGCGAAATGATTCGAACAACAATTATAGATAATAATATTTGAAACATTATTCTAATAACAAAAATTGTCATCAAACCATAATTTACTGAGATACTTCAAAATAACTTGATAGGGCTTGTAGTAAACTACCATTTCCGGTTACTGGATTATCACCAAAAACTAATCAGCTCTTTTTAAGAGGATAAAATTGATATATACAAAATAACAAAATTTTCAGTTTAGAGCTCTTAGAGAAACCGTAACTCCAGAGATCTACACTACATACACAGACATCATCGCGAAACTATTATAATTGCATACTAGGGACCTGAAAACGTGTTCATCCACTGAAAACTTACTACCGAATTATTAGCATAATTCCTATACCTCCCTTATAGAAAGTGGCGGGAGGTAAAAATTGTTTCAAATAGCAAATTTATCTAATATTATTCTACAACTTTTTCTATTCTGTACCGTTTAAATGATATTCAACAAATCACTCTTTCTGTATTTTCTGTCGTTCAAAACAAAAACATCTACGTTTGAATAAATTGTGAAGGTAATTATTTGTGATTAGCTATAGTTAATGGACAGGATACCGTCTCTGAAGGTATGTAGGTGGGAAGGACGCAAGTTTGGGACAGTTTCCTTACTTGATTTCTCTACATCGAGTTCATAATGATAAACATATCTGTGGAGGCGCCATCATTCACAAACAATTTATTTTAACAGCAGCGCACTGCTTGAAAAAACTAAGTGCCGGTTTATCAATCGACTGTTATATTACTGTTATGGTAATCCTTCTGTTAAATATAGAGAAATATGTATTATTTATGTTGCTATTAGTTAACATTTGATTAACAGTCGATTGATAAATCGGGCAAAAGTAGAATATAATTATATGATTCAGCAACACAACAATACGCAGAGGTGATTAGATTTTAGATACGATATAATAAATTCGATACAGATACTTTCAGAAATACATATAATCAATTTTGTACTGAAACAATACACATATTAAAAGTATCGTAGAGAAATATTTTGCGTGATATAATTTTTTTCATTTAACAAACTTAATAATACTCTCATTCGAATAGCTATCAATTTCCTCTGGAGTGTTATATAATATTACAGATTATCTCGCGAAACACACAAAAATTAAAGAACAAGTTTCTTTAATTACTAATTAGTACGTATAGATCTTATCCATATCCGCTGGTTCGAGAGCAGGGGTAACTATAAATATTTTGAATCCACCAAAACAAATTAATTAGTTCACAATATTACTCCACTTCAGTGCTTTGTTTATTCAAAACTTTCTCGGGATTATATGTATGTATTGTGATACATATATTTTAAACATCCAAAATGAATATAGCATTATTTGTTGTCATTTGTGTGGCCATATTTACCACAAGTAAGTAGAAGTAATATTAAATAAAATAAATAAAATTTAGAATATTAATTTTAATTTGATTGACATATTGTGAATATGTAGGTAACCAAATGGGCCATATTCTATGCATTTTAGAATTCTGAACAATTTTTTTATTTACTCCTTTGCTGTAAAAATATAAAAACAAATAGCATTTAAATCACTAGATTAAATATTTAATGTGAGCCTTTACTATTTTTTTTTTAATTTTATTTTTGAATCTCTATCTAAATTGAAGACTATCTGCAATTTTTAAAAGTCTTAATTCTCAGTCTTTAACCCGAATTGATTCTTAAAAAATATAATGACGTCAGTGTTGTGTTGTGGATTTATGTTATTTGGTTACGAACTGAAAACAAAACATAAATCTTCAAATTAGGTGCCAACCATTTGACACTTCGACAATCTAACAGCTCAATAATAAGAGAAGTACAAATAATTTGAAAAGAATAGATGTATGCGAAAGAGGCTTAAGCAGAGAAACAATACTTTGACGTCAGAATTGCTATCTTTCAATCTCAAATATCCTAATAATTAATAATATTTTTTAAATTTCTATTATATCTAGTACGATGTTTTTGTATCTAAGATATTATATTTATACTTAATACTTATTTGTGACTTTAGTGAGAAACTCCATTTTACAACCGGTACTATTCTTATTCTTTTATTATTATTAACCATATGCTTTGAAGATAGGTACACTTCCATTTACTTGAAATAAAATATCATTACTATTATGAATGGAACCACTATTTATTATACATACTTTTGTAAAAGAATAGAAACTTCATAGTAACAAATTGTAGTATATAATACTCAAAAATACAAAATATTTATCATTACGAGCCCTAACAGCATAATGTTCGGATACTTGATTTATCTAAGTATATTTTTCCGACTTGTCACATAATATTCATATTTAAAATGAACGAAGATGAACCAATACTAAATATAAAACTATAGTGTTTAACCATATTTAGCAACAGAGAATGGCGTATCATAAGAATAAATTATTGTGTTCAAAATAAACTTCCCAAAAAAAAAAAAAAAAAATTGTATACTAAACGTTTATTAAAATCTGTTGTAGCATCATATTTTAAGTATAATTTAGTTTATTGCTATATTTTTTTATTATTGTCACTCAAAAAATAGTTTTAAAGATTTACGTTCTCGGCAATTTTTTTATGTTTTATATGTGGTCACCTAATATTTATATACAAAATAGATAAAGAATACCTCGAAAACAATGGCGTAGCATAGAGGAAAGATTTTGGATTCTAAAAACCTAATTTTTTTTGTCGAACGTCAAAAATTGTCGAAAACGAAAAATTTTGAAGCTATTTTTTTTAGAGACAAAAATGAAAATATATGTTTGTAAACTAAATTATGCTTAAAATTAAGCTGCTACAACAGATTTTATTGTACTTGAGTGGAAACAATAATTTTTTTTAATTAAGTTTGAACCGAAAAAATTATTCCATATAATACGCCACAGTCTGTTGCTAAATATAATTGATACCTATAAATTAACATTTAGTATTGGCTTATCTTTATTCATTTTAAATGTGAATGTTATATGATAAATAAGAAAAATATAATAAGTAAAAATCAAGCGTCCGAACATTATGTTGTTAGGGCTCGTATATCATCTTATATTTTTTACCTTCTAATTTCATAGCGAATGTAAGTCCTCATTTACATTTTTTAAGCAATTATTGTGATTATAGTAACACTGATTATTATTTAGGCCAAGTTAATGGACAGCGTCGCCGAAGGTTTATAGGTGGACATTGGGCAAAATCAGGGCAATTTCCATACCTGGTGAATATACGTAGAATTACAGACGACTTCAGTTTCTGTGGAGGGTCCATTATCAACAAACAATTCATTTTAACAGCAGCACACTGCGTCGAAAAGTAAGTAGAATATCATTACACTTATAGAACCGCAAAAAACTTAACAAATAATTATAATACTCGTATAACTAATGTACTTTTTGCATTCAGTCGCCGGAGTTGTCAATATGACATTTGTATAGTTTCTGGTTCTTTTGTTTTGTTGATTTAAACATCCAATGTTTAACGAAGTCTTCAAGTTGTTAATTTAGCTTTCTGTTAATTTTGTTTCTCTGTAGCCGGTCCTGAAGAAACCTATATAAATAAATATAAATAAATAATTATAATAAAACTGTTTCTTTTGCAATGCTGAATTAGTCTACGTATTTTAATCTTCAAGTCTTCAAGTTGTTGATTTTCCTTTCTATTACTTTTGTTTCACTGTACCCGGTCCTGAAAATGAATGTTTACACATTCGAAACCGATAGTCTAAATTAGTTAAACGTGAAGAAAGGCACTCCAAAAAATAAATTTAGGGTTTCATTTATTTTCTTCTTCCTTATCACTTCACGCTGGGCAACATTTGTTTCATAATATATTTCAAATCAGACATATG
The DNA here is from genome assembly GCA_963942605.1 of Poecilus cupreus. NCBI lineage: Eukaryota > Metazoa > Arthropoda > Insecta > Coleoptera > Carabidae > Poecilus > Poecilus cupreus. The sequence continues at coordinate 20,704,140 of OZ012718.1, forward strand.
AAATGTAAAAATTTAAACTAAGTAATGTAGGATCTTGTAGGTAATTAGCTTAAGTAAATTCTCCATTTTGTGTTAAACGAAAGTTCGTTTTTAAACGTGTGCGGAATACATTGGTGTGTAGTGAGTGTGAAATTGAGAATTGGAAATGAGTAAGTTGAGTTGGTTTGGCCATGTTCAGCGAATGTCGAGTGAAAGGTTTGTGAGAACGATTGCTTAGGCGTATGTAAAAAAACTGTATCTTGTAGCTCTTGATAAAGACCCATGCTGGGTAGAAACTGGTCGAAGATAAAATAAATTTTTAGAAAATTTACTGAAATTCAGAAATACTTTTTTACTAAAATTGTTGTTGTATTTTTAGACAAGACAGTGAAAAAATCTATGTATCAGCCGGGTCAAACTCTGTGTTCAGCTGGCGCGATCGCTACCTGGTGGACAGTATCGTAATGCACGAAGACTACGACCCATCCACAACGATCAACGACATCGCTTTGATTAAACTCAAACGTCCCATCAAATTCAGCAAGTACATTCAAAAAATTCCCTTGTCCACCTCGAAGTCCGACCCTCCAGCAGGCGCCTCCCTGACTGTTGCCGGGTTCGGGATAAAATATTCCTTCATGAACTACAGCTTAACGTTGCAATATGCCAACGTGACCTCCGTGTCGATGCCAGAATGCATTCAAATGATCGACTGGTACATGCAACGGCACTTAATCACTCCTGAGCACATCTGCACGTTCGATGGACCTAAAGGGGTTTGCAGTGGGGATTCTGGAGGACCGCTAGTATACGAGGGTAGGCAAGTTGGGATCGCATCCTGGGTGATTGGAAACTGCGCAGAATGGTTTCCGGATGTATACACTCGAGTGGCTTCCTATAAGGATTGGATTCGAAAAACCATGGATACGATGGGATTCAAACCTTCAACTAACCTGACCGATTCTAAAACGGAGTTAACTGTTTCTACAACGGATTCAAACATCATTGAAAATGACAATGCCAATACCATCCCTTCTTCTAATTCTAATTTAATGTATTTCTATAATTTGATCAATGGTTAAACATTTGATTTGCTACCAATGTTTTATAGTAATATTGCATTGTAAGGACAGTACATAGTATCAAATAAAACACTTATTTTGTTATTTGCACCGGAGATTTAAAGAAAATTATCAATAAACATTTTCGTCATTTTTCCGGTTCCAGGCAGAGTAAAATTATAAATATTAGTTTAAGAAAAAGCTTAAACTTTTCCCCTACAATTAACTATGTAATATTTTTGATGTAAAATAAGGAAAGCCCAGAATTTAACATTTCAAAAAAATTCACCAGCCTGTACATGTATTTTAGTTATTGTATTTTGTTCTCGCCAGTACTGCATTTGTATCTGCTTAAATATATATTTTTTATAGTTGCGCTAAATTATTATGATATATCATTTCCCTAATTTCACAACACTCAAATCCCATTTAAAAAATTAAATTTAATTTAAAATCACTGTAAATTGTATTAGTACATACATATACTTTTCTTTACACTATTATTATTTTTTCTTCTCTTTTTTGCACATAATCAATTGTACTTAAAAAAGTTTTATTTAAGGCTGATGACGTACGTCCTTTGGTTAATCATTTTCCTAAATATACATATTTTACACGAGCCCAAACAATTCTGTAGAATACCCCAAAAATAGAGTTCGTAGTATCATTCAATAATTCTTAATAGTTAGGAAAATAGTATAAGGAAACTAGAGTTTATTACTATTTTTTTGCACTTCCGGGTTTAAAGGCCCTAATTTATTCTTCCTTCTCGTGGACTGAAGAGTTATTTTTAATCTCAGAGGGATTAAATTTCCAAATTTAATCCCAAGAGATTTAATTGACAAGTAAACACCCTCGCAAACTGTAGCCCTCGCCTTCTGCTCGGTCTACAAAGTTTTGCTCGCGTGGAATATGTATTTTCCATTACTAGTTACTCGAATAACCAAAAATATTGTTGTATTATTACTTAGGTTAGATTTCAGAGATCAACTACATTCATTATTTAGATTTAAGAGGTTCACTTTTCTTAATTTTGTTCTTCGTTATCGTCTACTTACCGAGTCCGCTAATATTATATATCTTAAAATTTTATATCCTCAGTTTCCGTGTTCGTGTGTATTTGCACCCATATTCTCTTAAAATAACACAAATATTAAAATTGTTGTATTTTTAGCGAACGCAGTGACCAAATCTATGTAGCAGCCGGGTCAAACTCCGTGTTCAGCTGGCGCGATCGCTACCAGGTGGACAGCTACATGCTGCACGAGGACTACGACCCGCTCCCAGTGTTCAAATGATGGGCCAGTACATGAAAACGAACTTTATCACCCATAAGCATATCTGCACGTACGACAGAGCAACTAAAGGAATTTGCCATAGTGATTCCGGAGGACCGCTGGTGTACGCGGGCAAGCAGGTTGGGATCGTATCCTGGGGGACTAACATATGCGCGCAAGGGCCGGATGTATACACTCGAGTGGCTTCCTTCAAGGATTGGATTCGGAAAACTATAGATATGATGGGATTTGAATCTTCGACTAACTTGACCTATTTTAAAATGGAGTTAGATACTACTACTAAAGAGTTAACTGTTTCTACAACGGATTCAAACTTCATTGAAAATGACAATTAATACCATTCCTTCTTTTAATTCTAAATTTATGTATTACTATAATCTAAAAATAATAAATAAATATAAATATATCACCTTTTACCCATTAAGGGTGTGGCACTCTGCTTACGCAGATCTCGGTAAGTGATATATTTTTGCGTACGAAATGCGGTTACCAGCCGTCAAGTCATAGCCCCCAAAGTTGTTAGTGGAGGGGGAACCACAGGGGTAAATTTAAATTTGTAAATGTCGGCAGTGGGATTCGAACTGAGGATCTCACGATCCACAGTCCGACACGTTACCACGGAGCTATTTACCCCCAATCTGATCAATGGAAAATTGCTACCAACATTTTATATGTTAATATTTTACTGTAAGGGCAGTAAAGGGGGTAGAATTGATTTGAACTGTAATTGTAAATTTTTACCTATTTACTTTACGGCAAAAGTGTAAATACAAAAGTTATTCAGAATTTTAAAATATTAAAGTCCATTTGCTTACCAAATATTAGTACGATATATCAATGGCCGCGTTCAGCCGAACCTAGCGGCTAGCTAGCGTTTGCTAGTGCTAGATTCTAGCAGATGAAAAGTAGTATGAACATGAACGGAATTTTGCTGATGCTGTCATCATATGTCAGTCAAGTTCGGTGGAATTAACCTCAAATTCTGAACAAAGACAAATCCAAACCAGTCTTTTAAAATTGGTAATTAATAGATGTCAAATACTTCATATATTTCATTATATTTTAAGTTATTTTCATAGATTTTTTACAGACATGATTAATGTTGATGATATTATAAATGAATTTTTGACATTTGACAGTTCTAGAAGATTCGCTAGATCATCTAACGCAAATTTATTTCGCTAGGTCGCTAGTCTAGCTGCTGAAATCTAGCGGTTACCTAGCGATACGTTCAGCTTTGACCGCTAAGTTAGCAATCTAGCTGCTAGGTTCGGCTGAACGCGCCCAATGAAATTAAAATACGCGGCCATGGAAAACTAAACAAAAACTAAAAATATTTGTAATTTCATAAAACAGTTTTATTACAATTTGTCTAATAAATATTAATTTTTATTTCGTTGATATATCATGAAATACCAATATTTAGATAATTGAATGAGTCTTGCATGTATTTTTAAATTCTGAACAACTTTTGTATTTAAAAAAAAATTACAGCAATATAACAAATATAGCATTGAAATCCATAGATTCCACATTTCAATTCTACACCCGGTACCAATGTATTAATAATTAGTTATTGTATTTTATTCTTATCAGTACTGGCTTTGTATCCGCTTAAATATTTTTATATGTAACCGATAAATAAAGTTAACTATATTTTTATCAAAATCATTACTTAATGTACTTCATTATTTACTGAGGAAAATAAAAATCACAAGTACCTCCTAGAAAAATAAAGTGATTCAAGGTCATTGACAATGCCACCTAGAAAGATTATGTCGAAAATTATCGACAATTACATACACGAGGGATAATCGAAGGACTATTTCCCGATTAAAATTTAGCCAAACGCTGTTTGTCTCATAAAAAAAAATTTTAAACTTCATTTGACAGCAAGTCAGAATCACATTGATAATTTGCACTAGTGCGAATTATCGATAATTGGCACTAGTGTAAAATTATCGTGTAATTCTACGTTGATTGGATGACATTCAGAAATGTCAGAATTGTGATTGGCTTAAATTTTATGAGGGAAATATTCAATTATATTTATTTTAAAAGAAAATTTAATGGTTTCTGTAAAATAAATTTAATATAATATAAATTGGAACCTGCGTAAGCAGAGTGCCACATCCATAATGGGTAAAGGCGTGATGATATATTTATTTTATTTCCATATTTTTTTATATATGGCGTAAGTTTCAAAGTGGCCCTCGCCTTTTGCAAAATATTAAACACGTGTTCTCTTGTTTTTTAATTCGACGTGTATTTCTCGAAATACTTATTTCACCGTCCCGGAACTTTTTGAACACACAGTATACTTTTCTTCATACTACTTTTTTTTAAACATAAGCATTACTTGAATCTATTGTACTATTCATTTTTAATTTTAATAAGTTTTGTTTAAGGTTGATGACGTAGATCTTATGATTAATAATTTTTCGTAAATATACCTACATATTTTACACGAGCCCGTACAATTCTATAGAATACCCCAATAGAGTTCGTAGTATCATCCAATATTACATAATAGGAAAAATAGTGTTTAAGGAAACTAGAGTTTATTAAATTCTTTTATCTGCTATATTTTTTTGGACAATTTGATTAGAATTAGCTATATATGATCGAACTTCGCCACAAAAAAAAATTCAGTATTAATTTAGTTTACATTGTGTAGAGTTAATTTAAAACACATAATTCAAAATGAAAACACTATTATTTATTATAATTTATGCAGGGATATATACATGTAAGTATAAATAGTAGTTAAAATAATCTGATAAAATATAAAAATGGTTTAAAATAGAAATTGTATCCAATATTATACTATTTTGTACCGTTTAAATGTATTACAATTCTTTCTTTCTGTATTGTCTGTCGTACAAAATAAAAACACCTACGTTTGAATAAATGTGATTATTTGTGATTAGATGCAGCCAATGGATACCGTCTCCGAAGGTATGTAGGTGGGAAGGAAGCAACTTTGGGACAGTTCCCATACCTGGTTTCTCTACGCCGAGTTCATAATGATAAACATATTTGTGGAGGCGCCATCATTCACAAACATTTCATTTTAACAGCAGCGCATTGCTTGAGAAAGTAAGTAGAATGTCAATACATGATTCAATAACACAACAATGATTCGATTTTGGAAATATATGCTTTGAAATTCTGAATTCGATCTGAATATTTTTTTAATGACGTCTATATGGTTGAATGGATGTGTGAAAATTATAAGATTTATTACAATGCGAAGGACTGAATCGATTTTAGTTTTAGTTTTCTTGACACACAAAACAATAAATTGAATTTATTTCGAATATGAAATGATGTAGGAAAATGTTTCAAATGAACTAAAATATAAAAATTATTTTTGAGCGCATTGGAATTCAACCGCATTTTGTATCAAATTAAAGCTTTCTGAAGGGATTGAGGGCTTTATGTCATTTGTATGTGTATTTACTTTTCAATACTATTGTTGCTATGACAATAAATTTTTAGAATATAACAAAACAGTTTGTGACGATTTTATCATAAATTTATTAAATGATATTACTGATTTATTTGTCAAATATGATATACATGTATTAAGAATTTTTTCCTGTTGGTAACATCAGATCATTCGTAAACAAGGGCACGAGGAATTTATAAATAAACAAAAATAATTCATTTGTTTTCTTTGAAAAAAAAAAAATTGGTGACATTTATTTAGGGCCGATATTTCCATCTACGAATAAAGTACCGAATAAATTATACGCCGAATAAATGAAAAATGTCGCATCGAAATCAAAGCTCAAATGATACTTATTGTTCTAGTTTTTTATGCGTATTTTTTTATTTATACGACGAATAACTTATTCGGAAGTTTATTCGTAGATGGAAATATCGGCCCTAAGTTGATATTTATTTATTGGTTGTGCACTGCAACTGAAAATTTTATTATAATTAATTAATTACTTACATTTGAGCTTACAATTAACAATTTAGCTCTAAAATTGATGGAAATCTCTAACCTCCAAGCACTCAAACACTGAACAAAACTAACACACAAAATTGACAGCCAGTTGATGCCAACCCTAATCTTACAAAATTCCCTAGTTTTTACCGGCTTAGTTCTAAAACCAGTTCTTTTCTGGACGATTTTGAGATGCGTAGAACTATTGTTTTTAGATGAAGGCACGAAAATATATCTATTTTATATTTATTATATTTGCATTTATAAGAAAGACGTATTTTTATCTGCTTACAATTTCGAAAAAAAATAACTAAATGTTTTATAATATCTATATGCTAAATATGTGACAAATACTGATTTTTGCCTCCCAAAACTATTTATTGTGAGGATGTGAGCGTGTCTAAAATTCAATGAGTGCTATCCAATTTCCAATCCTTCGAAACTTTTCTAATGTTCATTAGTCAAATTTGCAACGATCTAAAATTGCTTGTAATAAACAAACCCTAAGCCCGCAGAACTCACGTTGACAAACTCGAATCACAGTACGCGTTTTTAATGGAACGTTTTCATAAATATTAACTTATTTTGGTTCATATCTCCGCTAAGTCGGCCATTTTAGATCGTTGCACATTTGACAAATAAACATTTGACAAGTTTCAAGGAAATGAAAATTGATTAGCACTCATTCAATTTTAGGCAGATGCATGCGCTCCCCTATTTATTATATCTTCTAACGCAAAAGTGCAATATCACAATCCCAATATTAATTATGTTTTCTTTCACAGAAAAACTAAAGATAAAATGTACGTCGCAGCTGGCACTAACTTCGTGTACTCTTGGCTTGAACAATACTTGGTTGAAAAACTTGTGCAACACGAGGATTACGACGACACTTTAATCCTCAACGACATCGCTTTGATTAAACTCACAAAGCCCATCAAATTCAGTAAATACATCCAAAAGATCGCTCTACCAGCGATGAACTCTGAACCGCCAGCAGACACCCCCATGACAACAGCTGGCTTTGGTCGAACAGATTCCAACTCTTATAACAACGGCACGGTGCACTACATGACAGTAACATCGATCTCTTTGGCATTTTGCAAAAATAAATTCTTTAATAAGTACGACAAGTTTATAACCGACAAACACATGTGTACATTTGATTTCAAAAAGAATCAGTGTCGAGGGGATTCTGGGGGACCATTGGTGTTCCAAGAGAAAATAGTTGGGCTTGTTTCATGGTCCTTAGGTAAGTGCTCTGGACAGTACCCGGATGTATATGCGAAAGTCGCTTCCTATGTTGACTGGATCGAACGAAACATAGAAAAGCTGACACAATTGAATGAATCTTCGACTGACAGTACGACTGATCTGGTAGACTCCACAACCGAGCCAAGCGATTCGAATGAGACTTCTACCGATTTATTCAAATTTACAACTGAACAAATCGATTCCACCACCGAGTCATTCAATCCCATATATAAGGCAGTCGATTCTACCACCGAATTATTCGAATCGACAACTGAGTTAGCCAGAACTACAACTACGTTGCTTCCCGAGTCTACGACAGGGTCAGCCAATTATACAATCGGGTCATTCAACTTTACAATTCAATTAGTAAATTCTACGACAAAGGCATTTGATTCTATAAATAAGCCAATTGATTCTATCACCGAATTATTCAAATCGACAACTGAGTTTGCAAAATCTACAATTACGTTGCTTCCCGAGTCTACGACAGGGTCAGCCAATTCTACAATCGGGTCATTCAACTCCACAATTCAATTTGCAAATTCTACGACAAAGTCATTTGATTCTCAAAGTAAACCAATAGATTCTACCACCGAATTATTCGAAGCGACAACTGAGTTGGCTAGATCTACAACTATGTTGCTTCCCGAGTCTACGTCAGGGTCAACCAATTCCACGACCGAGTCATTCAATTCTACGATTACGTCATCAAATTCAAAGACAGAGTCATTCGATTCTACAAATGAACCAGTCGATTTTACAACCGACTTATTCGAATCGACAACTGAGTTGGCCAGATCTTCAACCACGTTGCTTCCCGAGATTACAACAGGGTCAGTCAATTCTACAATCGGGTCATTCAATTCTACGATTCAATTAGCAAATTCTACAACAGAGTCTTTTGATTCTACAAGTAAGCCCATAGATTCTACCACTGAATTATTCGAATCGACAACTGATTTGGCCAGATCTACAAGCACGTTGTTTCCCGAGTCTACGACCGGGACAACCAATTCTACGACCGGGTCATCAAATTATACGACAGAGTCATTGCATTCTACAAATGAACCAGTCGATTCTACAACCTACTTATTCGAATCGACAACTGATTTGACCAGATCTACAACCACGTTGTTTCCCGAGTCTACGTCAGGGTCAACCAATTCTACGACCGGGTCATTCAACTCTACGATTACATCATCAAATTCTACGACCGAGTCATTCGATTCTACAAATGAACCAGTCGATGCTACAACCGACTTATTCGAATCGACAACTGAGTTGGCCAGATCTACAACCACGTTGCTTCCCGAGTCTACGACAGGGTCAACCAGTTCTACGACCGGGTCATTCAACTCTACGATTACATCATCAAATTCTACGAAAGAGTCATTCGATTCTACAAGTGAACCCAATCGATTCTACTACCGATTTATTCGAATCGGCAACTGAGTTAACAAGATCTACTCGTACAACATAAAAATACAAAATTAGGTTATCAGTCTTATTATATTTTTCCACCAATTATTTCATATTCAAATTATTTTTAATGTACATAATAGTTATGTGTATAGCAAGGACACGAAATCACTTTAGCTTACCGAGAGAAAAATAGTTATTTATTCATATAGAACGGTAAATAAATACATAAACAATTATGAAAGTGATGATTTTGAAAGTCTTTTAATATGTATCGCGAGATGCTTATCTTATTAAATGTTTGTTGTTTCTATCTATTTCTATCAGGATGTAGTATAGGAGAGTGGTCTTTCTTCATTGAAATAATAAAGGTATCTAAATTTGTGGATACATTTAGTTCAATTAAAAGGATACGGTGCTCGACTGATGAGGATATTGAGAAAAAAAAATAAAGGGGAATTGCAGTCAAAATATTTATTTAAAAAACTACGCCGACGTTTCGGCAGTTACTTAACTGTAACTTAGCCAGTTGTAACTGCCGAAAAGTCGGCGTAGTTTTTTTATTCTTATCGTTATCCTAATAAAGCACTATTAGTCTTTTTTAATCTCTTTCCTGAAGGAAACCCGAACGAATAGTTTAAGAGATAACAGTTGCAATGTTATAGTAATAGACGATAGTAATTTGTCAGGTTAAGTGTGAGAATAAAATTTATTATTACTTACATATTATTATAGACCGTTCTAATTCTAGGGTATTGCCAGTAGGAGCAGCAATACAGCATGAAAGTGATTATACATAATTGTGTGACGACACAACGCCTACCACTCACGTCATGCCTATACGTTTGTTTTTTTAAAACAGATTTATATTTATTTATTACAGTGTTATATTTTCTGTAGCTATTTCGTAGAAGTTTGTAATGATATAAAGGAGAATTTGAGAGTTAATTCTTTCTCTTAAATAAATAAATAAATTTTATCTACGACTGTTGTTAAAAGTAGACCTTTTAACGATTGCTTAGCAAGTTAAAAGTGTCACTTTCTGACACTAGAGTTGAAAGTAACATAGGAACGTGTTAAAAGTTATTTTATTGTTACTTTTAATATATTGTTAAAGATTTGTATCAATAAATCAACAAATATAACCCTACCTGTCAAAATATCATTTTCCATTTTTTTAATATTTACTAATACACTAGGAAGATCGTAAATACAATTTTGTATGTTATACGTGTTAAAAGTGATTTATTTCGTCCGTGGGGTTGTTTCATTCGACTTCGCCTCGTTTCAAAAACTTCCGCCCATACTCACAAAATGTTACTTTTAACATTTATATCATAAATAACTATTATGTCATACTGGTTACTTATGTTACATTTTTCGGACTATTTATCATACGAAAAGTGAAACTTTAAAGTCCTAGGACTTTAAAGTAAAATTTGACTTTTTAATTGGTTCATTATTTATAAACAAATACTTGTTCCTATAGAAATTGTTATTTAGCCTACTTATATCAACTCATATTTCAATGAATTTTTGATAATTTCTGTTAATAAATTCTATAATTTAACAACTTTATTAACCAGTATGAAATAAAGTTTTGTATGTACCGCGAACGAAAAGTGACTTTAAGGTCCTCGCAAGTAATTACGGCCTCGGCTACCCGCCTCGGCCGTAAACAACTTGCTCATACCTTAAAGATTCACTTTTCGTTCTACGATAGATACATAAAATACTATCATGATATGTCAAATGTTTTTAGTTTTTGTTAATTTTCTGTGGCCGTATTATAATTTTTCTATTTGTGATATTAATTTCATTGAAATATTGTGAAATACTAATGTTTAGGTATTCAAATAAGCCTTATTTTATGCATTTTTTAATTCTGAACAACTTTTATATTTACAGTATTGCTGTAAAGTGTATAAGTAAAAAGATACAACAATATTAAAAGAATAGCATTGAAGTCTCTACACGCCGCATTTCAATTCTACACCCAATATGTGTGGGAGGTATTTGTAACGATAGTGAATTTTCAACAGATAAGCACGTCTTGAGGTCTTTAGGATACGATTTCACAATTTTTACGATGACGACTGCGTGTGTGTCCGCGTGTGTACTTAATTATATTGAGAGCAATCCATCAACCGATGTGAAGACCTATTTATAGTTTTTTTGGGCCTGTCTTAGTAAATAAATAAGTTAGACTTATTGTACTCAAAAAGTTGTAGATTAATGTTAAATAAAATAAATAAATATATCATCACGCCTTTTACCCATTACGGGTGTGGCTCTCTGCTTACGCAGATCTCGGTAGGTGATATATTTTTTCGTATGAAGTGCGGTTACCAGCCGTCAAATCATAGCACCCAAGGATGTTAGTGGAGGGGGAACCACAGGGGTAAATTTAAATTTGTAACTGTCGGCAGTGGGATTCGAACTGAGGATCTCACGATCCACAGTCCGATGCATTACCAAGGAGCTATTTATTTATTTATTTATTTATTAATGTTGGCTAACTTTATTCTATATTTTGTACCATTTAAAAATTGTTTAGGCGGAAAGTTATGTGGCGGGCATTTTTTTTTTTTTTTTTCATTGAACTAATAAAGAAATCTATGTTTGTTTATAAATTCATTTCAGTTAAACCTATTACACGACACCTGCATTAATATCGTTATCATTATCCCTATAAAGAACTATCAATTATTTTTATATCTTTTTCCTAAAGGAAAATCCCCGAAAATATTATAATACTGATACAAATAAAACGGAAAGTTGTACAAATATTTTATTGTATTTTATCAGCGTAAGAACAACAGAGGAAGTAACAGATACAATGTGGATTAGGCGATAATGGTTCACCAGGATAAAAAATGTGGATGAAATTGACTCGTTCTAACCAACTGATATGGGATGTAATGTAACATGTTAATATAGACCGTTTTAATTACAATGTATTGTCAGTGGGAGCAGTAATACAGTAGGACAAATGACTATACATAATTTATTTCAAACTTGAATGTAAAAAATGTTTGTAATTTGCTTGTATTTGCTTCCAACTAAATTAAATGTTAATAATTTATTTTAATTATATATCATGGTCAAGCGAAATTCATAAACAGTCAAGTTTAAATACAATATTAGCAAATCTAACTGGTCAAGTGATTCCAGGTTACTCCGGGGTTGGAAGAACTAAGCCCTTGGTAATCTAACAACCACTGTCCTTGATAATAATCTTAAATAACTAACAAATAAAAACTTGAAAATCCGTGTGTTTTCCTTATCTTTTAGGAGATCATTTTCAAAGCAAGACTTCGTGATTGTTTTTATGTTTTCATTTACGAGTTGTATTCGTAAAGTGCGGTTACCGACTGTCAAATCACAGCCCCCAAAGATGTTGGTGGAGAAGAAACCACAGCCAACCAATAGTTATTTGTATCACATGGTTGGAAACTGCTATTTTGAGAGTGCGAGTTTATTTTGATAGGACGAGCCGCAGGCGAGTCCTACAAATACGAGCACTCGCAAAATAGTTTCCAACCGAGGGATACACAAGATTTTTCGCGCCAACATTTATGTAAATTTAATAAATAAATTTAATTTATTACTCATTTACTTAATGACAGGGAATTTTTTTATGTTGCTAACTTCACAATATTTGAATGTCAATTATGTTTATTTTCCAATATCATAACCAAAAATATCTACATATTTTTATTTGGATTTTACACTGCAAATTCAATTATAATTACTTACAAATATGTTTAAAATCCATAAATATTCTGTTTTCTTGTATTGCTAATACTCAATTGTAGATATATTGCCATAATATTTTTATGTGAATGTAATACTTTGACATTTCTAGCGTCAGAAGTTAGCTAAAATTAGTGAAGTGATGCCAACATATAACCATAAAAATTTAGCAATTTTTGTCGAACTAGTACGACAAAAACATGATTTCCGACCGCTTTTAGAGATATGTAATTGTATTAATGTCGGACGGCGGCGCGAAAATATCTTTACACTAGCCGGATGCCACATAGCATGGTTTCTTCTGATTTTAGGCGCAAAATTTACTCTTTTAGTTGAACATCACAGCATGTATTTTACACAATGTGTAAGAAAGGAAATCGTGAATAAAAACTTGAAAATCCGTGTGATTTGCGTAAGCAGAGTGCCACACCCATAATGGGTAAAAGGCGTAATGATATATTTATTTATTTTATTTATACATTCTATTTTCTGTATTTTCTACTGTTTAAAATCACCCCTAATTTGGAATAATTTACCAACTTGTGACTAGATTAGATTTTGAGTTATCCTGGATGAAATAATTCATCACACAATTTACTGACAACTTAAAATAAACAATTTTGACCTTACGGGAAGTAAATATTTGTCTGAGTCAAACGATTCTCTAGAATACTCCAAAAATAAAATTCGTAGAACTATGCAATATTTCATAATATTTAGGAAATATAACATTCCCTGTTGATTAGGAGTAGCTAGGTATATAAGATCAAACTTCACCGTAGAAATATACAGTATTAATTTAGTTCACATTAGTGCAGTGTTAATTTAAAACACATATTTATAATTAAAAATGAAATCAGTATTACTTATTATAATTTATGGAGGAATATATACATGTAAGTATAAATAGCAAACATGTAAAGATGTTAAATTTAATTTCTTCGATTTCACCTCTTTCGGACAATGGAAATTTATGAACAATGGTATCAATAGATGCAGAATTTTTTCTCTAGACAAAATCTAAATAAACTTTTGTTCTCAAATAATTAGGGGAGCAAATATTTACCATTGAAATCCCTATGCTGCGTCGTCCGAGGCACCATCCTGTACATATATCATGTAATAAACTGTATTTTCGTTTATTACGATTAAAGATTGTAAGTGATATTAAGAGCTTTCAAACTAAGTAAATGATTCCTTGTTAGATGTTCGTGGAAATTTCCAATCTATTAGTTCAGTTCCCACCTAATCAGCGGATGTCAATATGTCATAGAAAATATTAAACCAGAGTCTTATGCGAGAATAGTATCCAGTTAGAGTTATTTTAAGTGTCACTGTTCCAGCCCTTAAGTAATAAATCATCAACCTTGGATAGTGAACAACACCTCATCTCGATTGTATGCATAGTTTTTGTGATGTTTATTTTGCGAGTTCATGTTAAGTAGATTTGAGTTTTATGTGTTAATTTGAAAAATATTGTAAAAGTTGTATAGCGTAGAATTATTTGATTTATATAATTATTTTATTTTGCTTGTTTGTTATTAAATATTACATAATTTTATTATTGTTGAACATGAGTTTGATTCCCGTTTGTGCACATAAGTCTATTTCTAAATTCTCTTCAGAATTGAGTTAAAATATTCCGTTTACTCTTGGTACCAAGTACGAGGTATATGTTACAGTCATTAGATATTGAGTAATCGCGGACGAAAAAATCGTCACACAATTTGTTGGGAACTCACTATCGAAAACTTTGACCCATCAACAATACCTTGCAGAAGATAAAAATTTGACTGAGCACACACAAACAATTCTCTAGAATATCAAAAATAAAATTCTAAGTACCATCCAATACCTATTTCTCAATAGTTATGAAATATAACATTCCCTGTTTAAGGAAAGTAGAGTTTATTAATTTCTTTTATCTGCTCTCCAGTTTTGCTAAATTGATTAGGAGGAACTATATATAATTAGACTTCACCACCACAATAAATACAGTATTAGTTTAGATCGTACTAGTGCAGCGTTTATGTAAAACACTTATTAAAAATTCAAAATGAAAACAGTATTATTTATTATAATTTATGCATGGATTTATACATGTAAGTGGCCAGCACATAACCTCCTGAAATTTTTAATTTTTAAAGACTACAAAATATAGGAAAACGTTTTGCAAAAAAATTAATTAAGTTTTGAAGGAACAAATCAAAATTTCTTTAATGAGTGTACTGTTTAAATTAAACCTAATTTACATATGTGATTACTTGTTTCTTGATTAGATTTTGAGTTATCGTGGATGAAACTTCATCACACAATTTGTTGACAACTTAATATAAACAATTTTGACCTTGCGAGAAGTAAATATTTGTATGAGCCTAACAATTATCTAGAATACTCCCAAAATAAAGTTCGTAGTGCTATCCAATATTTAAAAATATTTAGGAAATATAACATTCCCTTTTGATTAGGAGTAAATATATAAAATGAAATTTCACCATAGAAATGTACAGTATGAACACATATTTATAATACAAAATGAAATCAGTATATATATGTAAGTACAAATAGTAGAAAAATAATCTGATAAATATAGAAAAAGGTTCTTTCTACTTTGAATCGTTTAACAGTTATTTTAATTTTACATCAAATTCTTTATGTGTATTTTCTCCCGTTTAAAATAAAAACACTCCCGATTCAATAAATTACAAATGAGTTTATTTGTGATTAGATGCAGCGAATGGATACCGTCTCCGAAGGTATATAGGTGGGAAGGCAGCAAGTTTGGGACAGTTTCCATACCTGGTTTCTCTACGCCGAGTTGACGATAATGGACATTTCTGTGGAGGCGCCATCATTCACAAACAATTTATTTTAACAGCAGCGCACTGCTTAGAAACGTAAGTAGAATGTCATATGATTGTATAATTCAACAATGCGTAGAGCTAATTAGATTTTAGATGCAAAACAATAAATTAGAGAGGAATATTAACAA
Source organism: Poecilus cupreus (assembly GCA_963942605.1). Classification (NCBI taxonomy): domain Eukaryota; kingdom Metazoa; phylum Arthropoda; class Insecta; order Coleoptera; family Carabidae; genus Poecilus; species Poecilus cupreus. Next base: position 20,719,854 of record OZ012718.1, read on the forward strand.
TAATATGCAGGGTGTTGACCGACTCCGCGGGTCATAGGAGGTTTCAAATAAATTTAATATCTGAATCTAAATCAGTGAAAAAACTTCATTCTTCTTATTTAATATATGCTAAAAATATTTTCTGCTAATTCTAAATATAAATTATTACTGTTTTATATTGTTGTAATGCAAAATAGTTATTTATGATATAAGTGTTAAAAGTGACATTTTATGAGTAAGTGAGGAAGTTTGGGAAACGAGGTGAAGCCGAATGAAACAACTCCACGAACGAAATAACTCACTTTTAACACGTATATCATACAAAATTTTATTAACGATCGTTATTAAAAGTGCCTTTTTAACGCTTGCTTAGTAAGTTAAAAGTTTTAAGTGATATTATTACTTTTAACATTTGTAGCAATAAATCAATACCAGTCGAAATATTATTTTACATTTTTAAGTATTCACTAATAAACTAGGAAGATCGTAGACCTCCATATGAAAAGTATAGGTGATATCAGTAACTCTTAAATGTTTAGACATATAAAAAAAAATTGAGTACTTCTGCAAATTCACCATTTAAAAATGTAAAACAGAATCTCGTAACAAAGTTATAAGTAAGAGGTTAAAATCAGTAAATCTATATATTGTTCAATATCTAGTGAGCTATGCATTCAATTGGAAAAACAAATACATGTTCCAACTACCCTACTTGGGGCAACTTCTTTCAAATTTAACCAAATTCGTAGCTCTTACGGTTCTCGAGATCCCAATGTATTCGTAACCTTAAATGGGGCCGCCTGTAAACATTATTTTGGGGCCCTATGTTGTTGGTGTTTGGTGTATTTACTATATTCTCTCACCCGGCAGTGCAATAGCAACTTAAATTGAATTTAACTATGTTTTCTTTCACAGTAAATCCGAAACCAATATGTACGTGGCAGCCGGTAGTAACCTCGTGTACTCATGGAAAGAAAAATACTGGGTGGAAACAATTGTACTCCACGAGGATTACGACGACTATAGAATCACCGATGACATCGCTTTGATTAAACTCACAAAACCCATCAAATTCAGTAAATACATCCAAAAGATCGCTCTACCAGCGTTGAACTCTGATCCGCCCGCGGACACTCCCCTGACAACAGCCGGTTTTGGTCGAACAGATTTCTACTCTTACAACAACGACACGGTGCACTACATGACAGTGACCCCGATCTCTTTGGAACTTTGCAGAAAGAAATTCTTTAATCAGTTTGACGAGGATATAACCGACAAAAATATATGTACATTCGATTTTAAAAGGAATCAGTGTAGAGGGGATTCTGGAGGACCAGTGGTGTACAAAAATGACATTGTTGGGGTTACTTCGTGGTCCTTAGATAAGTGCTCTGGACAGTATCCTGATGTATATTCGAGAGTCGCTTTCTATGTAGACTGGATCGAACAAAACATAGAAAATGAATTGAATGAATCTTCGACGGACAGTACAACTGATCCAGTAGACTTTACAACAGATCTAAACGATTGGAACGAGTCTACTACCGACTCATTCGAATTTACGATTGAACCAACAGATTCCACCACCGAGTCATTTATCGATTCTTCAAGCGAGCCCATCGATTCTACCACCGAACTATTCGAATCAGCGACTCAATTGGCAATATCAACAACCACATTCCTACCTATATCTACGACAGGGTCAGTCAATTCTACGACCGGGTCATTCAACTCTACCATTAAATTAGCAAATTCGACGACCCAATCATTCGAATCTACAAGTGAGCCAATTGATTCTACCACTGAATTATTCGAATCAACAACTGAGTTATCAAGATCTACAACCACGTTGCTCCCCAACACTACGGCAGGTTCAGACAATTCTACGACCAGTTCAGTGAACTCTACCATTAAATTAGTAAATTCGACGACCGAATCATTCGAATCTACAAGTGAGCCAATTGATTCTACTACTGAATTATTCAAATCAACAACTGAGTTATCAAGATCTACAACCACGTTGCTCCCCAACACTACGACAGGTTCAGTTAATTCTACGACCAGTTCAGTGAACTCTACCGTTAAATTAATAAATTCGACGACCGAATTCGAATCAACAACTGAGTTAACAAGATCTACAACCACGTTGCTACCCGACTCTACGACAGGGACAGTCAATTCTACGACCCGGTCATTGAACTCTACGAATAAATTAGCAAATTCGACCAGCGATTCATTCGAATCTACAAATGAGCCAGTTGATTCTACAACCGAATTATTCAAGTCGATAACTATGTTGGCAAGATCTACAAGTGTACCCAATTGGACAGAGTCAGCCAATTCTACGAACTCTACGAATAAAGTGGTAGATTCCATGACCGAGTTGGCTGAATCGACATCCGATGAAGCAAATTTTAAGACTGATTTTTCTACTCCTACCATAGTGTCAGGTGCTTCGATATTAAGTTCCGTAAATCTATATAACTATTATTATTATATTCTAACTATAATAATGTTTATCCACTTGAAAATGTAGTACATTTAAGTATTTATTTAATTTTTTCTCTTTGTCATTATTTAAGTTTCATGTTTGTTGTATTTTTTTTTTTCACCATTATTCAATCAATTATAAATATTCTGGTAATATCAGCAAGTATTTAATTAATTACAATGTTCATGTTCATCTTTACAAAACATTTTTCCAAAAGTTGTATTACTTATAAATCTATAGTTATCGTTGTTTCGCTGGCTTCAGTTTGTTTGCGATATGCTCTGTCCTATGTATCTATCTACATATAACGTCCTTGAAACTCTTGAAAAATATTGAAATACTGATACAAAAAGTCGTAATGTTTAAACCGCAAACTGAAAATATCTAAATTGTGATGACCACAAAAGATTTCTTTATCGTCGAAGAGATTATTTTATTTTTTATGCACAGTCTTCTACTACGAGCTGCATTCGTTTAATGCGGATACCGGCAGTCAAGGCACGATCCTCAACTATGTATGTAAGTGGAGGGAAGCCACAGGGATAAAGTTAAAAATCGAACTGAAACCTAAGAATAATATGATATTCCTAGCAGATAATCTCCCGTAGAATTTAATTTATAATCGGTAGATAATATAACAAAAAACTTCAAATAAATATTGTAGTTAATATTATTCTACATCCATTTTAATTTACTTTAACTAATTTTTTTACAGTATTTATATATTTTCTTCTCTTTTTCATTATTTATGTTTCATGTTTGTTATCTAATCATGTTTTTATATGTTAAACCATTTAATTTATTATATACATTATTATTTTTAATGTAAACATATTTGACGTACAAATAAATAATTAAATTACCTTCTTTATCATATTTCTCGTTATTTACGGTGAATAAATGCCGGTTTGAAACATACGAATAGTTTAAGAGAGAAAGTAAGATGCAATACAATGTGGACGAGGCGATAGAAATTTGCCAGGATAGGAGTGAGGATTAAATTAATTGTTACTTGCCTACCCTTATTGTCTAGTTCTACCCAACTGCCTTAGGATGTTGCATGTTGTTATAGACCGCTTTAATTCTAGTATAATGTCAATGGAAGGAGCAATACACTAGGATATACGACTAAACATAATTTATTTCAAACATTAACTGCGACAAAAGTATCACATAAAATTCGCTTCCAACTAAACTATACGTTAATTATTTATTTCAATAATAAATCATGATCAAATAAAATTCATAAACAGTCAAATTTATATGCAGTGTACGAGAAAGAAAATCTCAAATAAAACGTTGAAAATATCTAAATGTGATGACCCTATGTGATTACTTTATCATATGATACGATTATTTGTAAAAATAAAACTTCGGCGAATGTTTTTATGCGTTCTTTTATGTGCTGTATTCGTCAAATGCAGTTACCGGCTGTCAAGTCACGGTTCCCAAAGATGTTAGTGAAGGAAGAACCACAGCGGTATCGTTAAAAAACGTTTAGTTTTAAATACTAAAAAAATGCACAGAAATATATATTATCTACAACTTTAATTTGCTGCAATTTAACTAAAATAATAATCTGATGTGGGGAGCACATAACCCCCCGCAAATATAAACAATATAAACGGTAGATATTACAGAAAAAAAACTTTCAAATAAACATTGTAGTTAATACTATTCTACATTTTTTTTTTAATATAACATTCATTTCGTCTAACTCAAAAATTTTACTGGAACATGTTAAAAAAAAACAGACAAAGCGTGAAGGAAATTACCATTTTCGGTTGTAGGATTGCTACCAAAATCTAATCAGCCCGTATTTTGAACATCCAAATTCCACATATGTAAGTGGTAAGAGTTAAAAATTTGAGCCCAAACAATTTTATAGAATACCCCAAAAATGAAGTACATAGTACCATCCAATATTTCAAAAGTTAAGAAATATAACGTTCCCTGTTTAAGGAAACTAGAGTTTATCATTTCTTGATTAGGAGTAGCTATATAAGATCAAATTTTACCAAAAAAATATACAGTTTTAAATTAGTCCACACTAGTGAAGTGTTATGTAAAACATATTCAAAATGAAAACAGTATTATTTATCATAATTTATACAGGGATATGTGGATGTAAGTATAAATAGTAGCAAAATAATCTGGTTAATTAAAATGCAGATAAGGTTTTTAAATAAAAACTGTAGCAATTATTATTTTACATCCTGTTTTCTTAATAATATATATATATATATATATATATATATATATATATATATATATATATCAAAAAATTAAATAAATATACGAAATAAAATTAAATTTCTCAAATATAAATAGAAAATAAACAAATAAGAAGGTATGTTTCTGTATCATTAAATACTATGACTGCTAGTAAGAACAACCGATTAAGAGTGATTAACAAGCAGTTGACTAACTTTATTTTACGCCGTTAAGCGTTTCTAAATTATTTTAGAGATATAAGCTTCAAATAAAATACATACAGAATTAAATATTCTACCACTTCTATTTCAAATATTTTTCTCAATAATCATGTAAGAAGGTTTGACAGCTGAAAAACACAGATAGTCAACTGCTAGTTAGTCGCCCTTAATCAGCGTTCTTACTAGCGATCTATTAGTTTTGGGCGGGAGGTTATGTGCTGACCACATCAGATTTATTCTTTTTTATGCCGTATAAAAGTAATTCTAATTTTACATCAAATTCTTTAACTGTATTTTCTCTCGTTTAAAATGAAAACAGCAACGTTTGAATAAATTGTGAGTTTATTTGTCATTATATGCAGCCAATGGATACCATCTCCGAAGGTACATAGGTGGGAAGGCAGCAAGTTTGGGACAGTTCCCGTACCTAGTTTCTCTGCGACAAGGTGAAGATGATGTAAATTTCTGTGGAGGAGCCATTATTCACAAACAATTTATTTTAACTGCAGCGCACTGCTTGAGAAAGTAAGTAGAATAATTGAAAGGTGCCCAGGTTGACGTCAACTTCATTGTTTTTTTTTTAGTAGAAACCTCTAATTTTTTCAGATTTATATATCAAAAATAAAGGTGTATTTATTCCAACATTTTTTTTAAATATGTTGTTTTATTTGAGTTACAACGATTTTAAGTTAAAATAAAATCACGTGCGCGTTTGTGTGTGTGTGTGTGTGTGTGTGTGTGTGTGTAAGTCATAGATGTTTATACATAATGTAAATACCTTAACTCGATGCGCAAAAGCCTCGGCGGCCATTTGCTAAAAAGGCAGAAAGTGACATTTGTGTCAATTTAAAGGTATCTTTTCCAATATAGAGTCCAGTTATGATTGGGAAAGTTAAACTGTACAGCAAAATGTTCAAATCAAAAGTATAATTTGAGTAAAGATATAAATTAAATAATCTAATATTATTTTCAAACCAATAAATAAAGTGATCAAATGTAATATTTGTATTACATTTCACATTTTAGGCAATTGAAATAAATTTAATAACAATTTTTGTGAGTTTTATTTCCTATTACTATACATCATATTCAAATATTGCCTTTCTAACACATGGCCGCCACAGCTGCACTCTTGGAGGAAAGAATATGAAGGAGAGAGCGTTAGCAAGCGCTTCCACCAATGCAACCAGAACCGTTGTTATTGCGTTACTATAGCAACCATCAACATTTGGCAGCCGTATTGGTTTTTCTGTACATATGTACTGCGCAAATCCCCACTCTAACCAGAATCATGACTTGCTTGCCTCTGCCCTCACCACGTTACATTCCCCTTGCCACTAATATAAGCTTAAGCTCTCTCCTTTATCTTCTTTCCTCCAAGGCTGCACTTATCAAGTAGCTTGTTTATATTGAGTTCGGTATCTAGTTTGTTTGTAAATATGTATGGTGTTATATTGTACTGTCGGCATAAGTATTTCCCAATGTTCATCACGAGGAAGTTGCGCGATTTAACTTTGCACATCATGTGGCCCTGAATAGAGCCGATTGCTGAATTTTTTAATTTCCGATAGTTTAGAAATTATTTACAAATGATCAAATGAAGCAATCAACGAAAACTAGCAACTGGCCTACTAGTGCGGCCCAATTTAACCGAAGTCGTAGCTCTTAAAATTCTCGAGATCCCAATGCTGCACCTCGAAATTGAAATACATTGTACTTTAAACATTTAATTAAAATTTAATTTTACTATAATATATCTTCTCTAACAACAAAGCAATATGCAATAGCGACTATCTAATAACAGAAATTTTAACAATGCTTTATTTCACAGTACAACCGAAGCCGATATGTACGTGGCAGCTGGCACTACGAACGTGCCCTCATGGTTAGAAAAATATTGGGTAGAAAAAATAGTGCGGCACGAGCATTACGAAAAATCTTTACTCTACGACATCGCTTTGATTCAACTCACAGAACCCATCAAATTCAATAAATATATCCAAAAGATTGCTCTACCAGCGTTGAACTCTGACCCACCAGCAGACACCCCCATGACAACAGCCGGCTTTGGTCGAACAGATTTCTACTTTTACAACAACGGCACGGTGAATTACATGACAGTAACCTCGACCTCTTTGGCATTTTGCAGAAAGAAATTCGATTATAATTACGACGAGTATATAACCGATAAGCACATGTGTACATTTGATTTTCAAAAGAATCAATGTAAGGGGGACTCTGGGGGACCACTGGTGTACCAAGATGAAATAGTTGGGGTTATTTCGTGGTCCTTAGGTAAGTGCTCTGGAGAGTATCCGGATGTATATACAAAAGTCGCTGCCTATGTTGATTGGATCGAACGAAACATAGAAAAGCTGACACCCTTGAATGAATCTTCGACTGACAGTGCAACTGATTTGGTGGACTCCGCAACCAACCCAAACTATTCTGCTATCGATTTATTAGAATTTACAACTGACCAAATCGATTCCACCACCGAATCATTCATCTATACTACAAGTGAGCCAGTCAATTCTACCACCGAATTATTCGAATCAGCAACACAGTTATCAAAAACTACAACCATGTTAATACCAAAGTCTACGACAAGGTCAGCCAATTCTACGACCGTGTTATTCAATTCTACGATTCAGTTAGCTAATTCGACCACCGAATCATTCGAATCTACAAGTGAGGCAATTGATTTTACCAATCGACAACCGAGTTAGCAAGATTACAATCACGTTGGTACCCAAGTCCTGGACAGGGTCAACCAATTCTAGCACCGAATTAATAAACTCTATGATTACATCGGTAGATTTCACGATCGAGTTATCTGATTCTGCATTCGGTGAAACTTTTACTTCTGATTTTTCTACTTCTACGCTTATAGTGTCAGGTGCTTCGGCATTAGGTTCCATAAATATAATATAACTAATATTATTATATTATAAAAATAATAATGTTTATTCTGTTGAAAATGTAGCATATTATATAATGTAATAATTTATTTTCTTCGTTTTTTCATTACATAAATTTCGCGCTCTTTGTCTATTGTTAAATCATTTTATTAATTATACACATTATTTTTAATGTAAACTCCATGATAATTAAAACATCTACCCGATATGTTAAATAAGTGTCAAGTGTAATTATTTAATTCAGTATAAGCGAGTCGTGTGGTCCCAAACCATTTTTATTTTTTTCATTTTTGAGAATAAATTCATTTCTATCTTTTATACGACTCCAGTATTCATATTCTTATCATTATCCTTATAGATAACTATCAGTCATTTTTAAATAACTTTCCTGAACGAAAAAAAAAACCGGAAACATATTAAAATACTGATATAAACAAAGCACAAAATTCTCTAAACTTTCGATTTCAGTTCATCAACGCTATGTGTATTCAAAATTTAACGACTTTCAAGCCTAATTCAACGTTCCATTCGCCGTTGTAGGGATCTTCATCAAGAGGAAGAGAGAGTAAAGGTTATTTAACAGGTAAACCAGAGCCCAAGAATAATTCTTGCTTTGCTACGTGAACGAACAGTTTAATAGAGGAAGAAAGAGATGCGATGAAATGTGGACAAGGCGATAGTAATTTGCGAGGAAAGAAAGAGGATAAAATGAATTTGATGTGGACACTTGGGCAGTTATATAACCACCTGCAAATTTTAATTTATAAACGGTAGATACGAAAAAAATTCAAAGAAACATTGTAGCTAATATTATTCTAAATATTTTATATTATAACTCAATTATTTACTGATATTTGCCCAAAAAAGAAAAATATAATAGACATTCTAATAATTACCGTTTTAGATTCAGAGATTGCTACCAAAATCTAATCATCCCGTAATTTGAACATCCAAATACTAAATATGTAATTTATAATGATATCGTAATTAGATTTTGAGTTATAGTGGACGAAAAAATTGCCACGCAATTTGTTGAAAACTCACTATCAACAATTTTGCCAAAACAATTCTCCAGAATACCACAAACATTAATTTAAGATTGCAAAATATTAGGAAATAACGTTCCCTGTTTAAGGAAACTAGAGTTTATTATTTTTTATCTGCTTCTCTGTTGGGCACAATTTGATTAGGAGCAGCTATATATAATTAAACTTTACCACAAAATATACAGTATTAGTTTAGTTCACATTAGTGTAGTGTTAATTTAAAAACACATTTATAATTCAAAATGAAAACAGTATTATTTATTATAATTTATGCAGGGATATATACATGTAAGTACAATTAGTAGCTAAAAGAATCTGATAAATTAAAATGTAGAAAGAGGCTTCAAATAAAAATTGTATTATTCTACAATTTTTACCTCCCGCACACACATATAAGGGAAGTATTGTGAAGGATCAAAATTTTCAATAGTGTGTTTTCAAAAGATAAGCACGTTTTGGAATCCCCAAAATCCAATTTTACTTTCTTCACGATAACGTGTGTGTGTTAGATTCATGTTACGAGCTGTATAGATTTTGGGAGCAATCCATCAACGAGAAATAGTAGTTTACTTAAAGGCCAATAAGGTATTTTGAGTATATTTCAGTAAATAAATGAGTTACAGTAAATTATATACAGGGTGTTGACCGCGACCCCGGAACATAGGACTTTAACATGTAAAATTATACTTTCGAAATTTCCTGCTTAACAAATTATATTAGACAAAAAAGGTTCAAAAAAAGTTGAGAGATCATAAAATTCTACATCAGAATCAATAAACAGAATTAAATTTACATGCCCCATAACGCCAGAAATTAAATATGAAAATATTAAAAATTAGCTCAAAAATCGGGTTAGCCTTGGAAATGAAACAAAATTGTGTACAATTGGAAATGAAAATTGTATTTTTTATTAATTGTTATTATAAATTGCATAATTGACTATTTTTTTAAATTTTGTTTCATTTCCAAGGCTAACCTGATTTTTGAGCTAATTTTTAATATTTTCATATTTAATTTCTGGCGTTATAGGGCATGTAAATTTAATTCTGTTTATTGATTCTGATGTAGAATTTTATGATCTCTCAACTTTATTTGAACCTTTTTTGTCTAACATAATTTGTTAAGCAGGAAATTACGAAAGTATGATTTTACATGTTAAATCCTATGTTCCGGGGTCGCGATCAACACCCTGTGTAATAAAAAAAAAGATGTAAATTAAAATTGGCTACAATTATTGTTCGAAACTTTTTCTATTTTTGTACCGTTTGTTGTAACTTGAACCACTGGTTTAAAAAATATATTTTCTTCTCCCATAGGATGCCCCCTTTGTTCTCCTACAACTTTACTCAATAGTTATATCACGAGTGCTAAGAATTTAATCGATTAATGCCCGATTTCACCAACGATAGTTAAATTCTAAACTTGGTTTAAATAAATAAAAGCAAATCGAAGTTACAAGTCATATGGAGTAATTGACATTGATGTCAAAGATTCGATATGCTTTTATTTATTTAAACCAAGTTTAAAATTTAACTATCGTTGGTGAAACCGGGCATAAATTTGAGATGTTTAGCTTATGCAAAAAATTTTGTTTAAAAAGTGTTTGAGTACATAATAATTTGAAAAAATCCCGAGACCGCAGGTCGAGGAATTTTATCTTAAATTATTATGTACGATAACACTTTTTTAAAAGCAAAATTTAGTAAATAAGCTAGACATCAAATTTAATCGATTAAATTCTTTAGCACGAGGGGTATATGTCAAGATTATTTCATGAATTCATAGCATAAAATTTAATATTTGCCGAAGAAATTGTACTACAACGTTGATTTTAACACATTTTCACATATATAAATCGGTACACACATAAACAAAAAGCACCATAAAATTATGTTGTTATATTGTAACTATAGCAAATTGTTTGTTTTTCTTTTAATTTGTCAAATAAATGTCAAAAATTTGTAAATAAAAATAGCTTGAATTGAATAATTCAGCATGTTTAAAGACATAGAATACCAGTAAAGGTAATAGTTATTTACGATACAAGTACGTAAAGCTAGTCTTTAGTCACGAATGGGTCAAGACCCCTGAGTGACTAAAGACGCTTTACGTATGTGTATCGTACAAAATTTTATCTACGATATAATGAAAAAACCCATAAAATATAAAAAAAAAAATTTTTATTTATGAAGTAGGATCACAATATTAAATGAGAAGTTTGCCATGATAACAAAATTTTTGCAAATTTGGTGTGTTTCAAAATTTTAATCACTCGTTGCTTGGCAATCCGTGACTGCCCGTGACTTATGGGATCGTGTTACTAAACAACCGTTTTACAAACTTGAAACTAACAGTTAAAGATCAATTTTACACACTATCGTAGATAAAATATATGTAAGTATCTTGCTTCTGCAACTAATTTTCCGGCTAAATATGCCTTCAAAATTTTAAAAATTTGCATATAAAAGCTAGCTTCAATTTAATCGCGAATAAACAGCATGGTGCTGTTTAATCACTTATCTAAAATGCACAACAATGGAAAATGAGACATTCTGATTGGTCAAATTTGTAATGAATGAAATAATCTATAGTATTTTTTTTGTAACTATAATAATAAAAAAAAATGGCGGTGTTTGACTTTGGTGTTACATCCTATATACATGTAAGTCTTCAGCACATAACATCCAGCTAATTTTAATTTCTAAATGGTACAAAATAATTATAGAAAAGGAAAAGGGTTTCAAATAAAAAAATTCTACTTTCTGTCGATTCTGTATTTTCTGTCGTTCAAAATAAAAACACCTATGTTTGAATAAATTGTAAATGAGTCTATTTGTCATTAGATGCAGCCAATGGATACCGTCTCCGAAGGTATGTAGGTGGGAAGGAAGCAAGTTTGGGGCAGTTTCCATACCTGGTTTCTCTACGTCAAATTGACAGTAATAAACATTTCTGTGGAGCGTCCATTATTCACAAACAATTTGTTTTAACAGCAGCGCACTGCTTGGAAACGTAAGTCGAATGTCATTATAGTTCTATAATACAACAATGCGCAGAGCTAATCATATTTTGGTCGAAGATCACTGGACATGAATCAATAAATTCGAGGGAAAAATATAGTAAATAAATAAATATATCATCCCGGCATTTACCCATTACTGGATGTGGCACTCTGCTCGAAACAGATCTCGGTATTATGATATATTTTTGTTTGCGATGTGCGGTTACCAGCCGTCAAATCACGGCCTTCAAGAATGGTAGTGGTGGAAGAGCCACAGCAGTAATTTTGTGGTGAAAATTTTTGTAAATTTGTGTGAAGCTCGAACCGAGGATCTTGTAAACTACGGAGCTATTAAGCCCATAAAAAATGCAGTGTATTACTTTTAAAATTTTAAAGTTGATATTAATTAATAGTAAATCGGAAATGATATCAAGAATGTACATCCGCTATCAATTAGTTTATATGAAGTTGTATACATCACACTGTATATGTGAAATTTGTGACAAAATTATATTTTTCCTTCCAACATCTATTTATTAAATTTTCTCATCTTAAAATCGAAATTTTAACTTTGTTTTCCTTTACAGTAAATCCGAAACCGATATGTACGTGGCAGCCGGCACTAACCTCGTGTACTCCTTGCTTGAAAAATACTGGGTGGAAAAAATTGTGCGACACGAGCATTACGACGACTATAGAATCACCGACGATATCGCTTTGATTAAATTGACAAAACCCATCAAATTCAGTAAATACATCCAAAAGATCGCTCTACCAGCGTTGAACTCTGATCCGCCCGCGGACACTCCCCTGACAACAGCCGGTTTTGGTCGAACAGATTTCAACTCTTACAACAATGGCACGGTGCATTATATGACAGTAACCTCGATCTCTTTGGAACTTTGCAGAAAGAAATTCTTTAATCGGTTTGACGAGGATATATCCGACAAAAATATATGTACATTCGATTTTAAAAGGAATCAGTGTAGAGGGGATTCTGGAGGACCAGTGGTGTACAAAAATGACATAGTTGGGCTTGTTTCATGGTCCTTAGGTAAGTGCTCTGGACAGTATCCTGATGTATATTCAAGAGTCGCTTTCTATATTGACTGGATCGAACGAAACATAGAAAAGCTGTCACACTTGAATGAATCTTCGACGGACAGTACAACTGATCTGGTGGACTTTACGACCGATCCAAGCGATTCGAACGAGGCTGTTACCGACTCATTCGAATTTACGATTGAACCAATCGATTCCACCACCGAGTCAGTCGATCCCCCAAATATTCCAGTCGATTCTACCACTGACTTATTTGAATCAGCAACTGAGTTGGCAAGATCTACAACCACGTTATTACCAGATTCTACGATAGGCCCGACCAATTCTACAACCGAACCATTCAACTCTACGATTAAATTAGCAAATTCGACGACCGAATCATTCGAATCTACAAGCGAGCCAACTGATTCTACCACCGAATTATTCGAGCCGACAACTACGCTGGCAAGATCTACAACTACATTGAACTCGACGACTAAAATAGTAGATTCCACGACCGAGTTATCTGAATCTGTACCCGATGAAGGAAGTATTACTACTGATTTTACTATTTCTTCAACTGGGGTGCCAGATACTTCGACACCAAACTTCATTTTTGGAAAAAAATATGTTATTATAATAATGTTTCTCTTGTTATTTATTTGTATATTTACCGTATGGTATTACAAGTGCATTACATCTATAACAAAAAGTCGATAGTTGATAGGAACGATGATCAACTGTGATATGAAATAAAATTTTAAAAATCGTCTTACTATCTACAAATCCGACGTTTCGGTCATGACTATGTCCAAAATTCAATAATATCCACTTGTTGAAAATGTAGCATATTAGGAATTTATTTGAAATGTTCCTTTTTTCATGCTTGTGATTTAACCATGATTTTATATGTTATACTGTTTTATTTATTATATACATTATTGTTGAATGTAATAGATATTTATGTAATAACCACATAATTTTGGGTTTTATGGACGAGGCAATTTAGGGGCCGAGCAAGAGCAGCGCAACGAGCCACATAAAGGACAAGTCAATAAAACCCTATTATGTACGTGTTACATACAATATTTAATGATCGACTGTATTGCAGATTATTGTTCTTAGTTTAAAATGACAATTAAATTTGACAAATGACGTTGACATGAAAAAATTGATAATTTCACAGTGTGCTTTTTTCTGTTGTATATTGGTTTATTTCCAGTGATCTGAACCACAAGATGGATCGGCTACTCCTATACCAATACAACGTAAGGGGCTGTCTCCATAGAAATGTCAAAATCGCTGCTGGTGGACTGTCTATCTCTTTCTAATAAATACCATTGCGCATGCGTTACAAATATACAGTTAAACCTACCATTGGTGACAATGTGAAAATATATAGTAAGAACGTTTTAGTGTGGTTGTAGTTATTTAGTTCAGTTCTCATTGCTTTCTTGTCAGTGCGTCACAGAAGCAGTATCGCTTCGTTTTTCTTGTTGCTGCTATATTGTGCTTTTGATTTTACAATGGTTATGATATGTGCAGTGCCCGGATGTAATAATTCGATTAGTATGAAACCTAATTTATGTTTTCATAGGTAAGGACTGAAATATTTAGATTATTTAGTTCAATATATTCAAAGACTATTTATGTTGTCAGCACGCTTTGCAATATTTCTTACCATATAAATGTTCACAAGATCACATTGAACTTTATTTTATCTAATTTCGTAAAGAAAATGCTTGTACTTATAATTAAAAAATTCGCTACTGTATTATTTCATTAATGAACTTCAAGTTAAATTTAAATTTTGGTAACAGAAATAATTTTCAAATAAAACATTTTTAAAGCTTATCGTAATAAAAATAACATTTTTATGGCCACTGGATAAAAAGACACAGACAGTCCACCAACGAGCGGGTTGCATAAAATTTTTTGGAGACAAGAAATATACTCAAGTTGCCAATCCATCTTGTGGTTCAGATTCAGATCACTGTTTATTTCATACTGGTTACTAATGTCACATTTTTCGTACTATTTATCATATAAAAAGAGAAACTCTAAAGTTCTAGGACTAGTAGTAAAATTTGACTTTCAATTTTGACATTTATAAACAAATACTTGTTCCTATAGAAATTGTTATTTAGTCTACTTGTATCAACTCATATTTTCAATTTTTTCTGTGCTAAGAAAACTATTCTAACACCCCGCCTGATCAATTACGAAGTTCAACCGAAGACGTTGAATTAGAAACCCCTGTAGATTGGCAACTACAATATTATTCAAACAAAATTTTATTAATATTTCAGAAAAACCTGAATGATCCATCAAAACTAATTTGTCGACACCGTAATGCCCGGTTGCATTAAGCATGTTATAAAGTACGAAAAACAGTTAGGTTTAATAAAATGTATTAAACCAACAATTAATTGTTAAAATAATGTGTAAAATGTGATGTCTTGCCTTAAGATTTGTAGCTTTTTTTTATTAATTAATAAAGTATAAAAATGACTTACTACTTCTTTGTTCTTGACCGTCTTAGCCTTCAGTCGCTGCAGATGATTCGGAAGGGCTGGCTTATTCGCATTCTCATTCTCCTTTTCCGCCCCTTCTACCACTCGTTTCTCATCTTTCTTCATAGGTTCTGCAGCCTTCTTAGTTTTCTGCTTCTCGTTGTCTTGCTGCTGCCCTTTCTCGCTGTTTCTGTGCATACTACGTTCCAATCTTCTCATTTTTTCTAGCTCTACTTCTCTGGACAGCATTTGTTTACTGGTGTAGGACAGACCCCTCCTACAAAACAGTTTTTGTTCCATTTTTAATGTCAACATATATTTAAAAAATATTCTTTGGAAGACATGATTTGCGAGTGAAGGGATTACGGGAAAACAAGAAATAAAAATAAATATAAAGAACAATGAATCCTGAATAAATAAATAAGAAACTCTCTTCGCACGATAAACTATTTGACGTTTGTGATAACAGGTATAATATAAAAATTTACGAGTGTTAAATTATTTGATAGTAATATAAAGATGCTAAGTTCTGTGATAATAGTCGAATTTAAATAAAGAAACTATAAAGTATGTAATCTAGCCATTATGTTTTCTATAATAATAATATAAACTGCATTTATAGTCTTATTATTTTATAGTATTTTTAATTTAACTTGGCTGAAAAAAATAAGCTTTTTTACCACTGGTTCCATTAAAAAAAAAATGTGTCATCTCGTATATGAGCTACAGAAAAATATATTTTTCTATGTCAATAGTTAGGCAGTAAAAATATTTATAATTTTTATTTGAAACATTTTTCTCAATACGTGGCAGTTTAGAAAGATTTTAAAAATGAAAAAATCGACCAAAATAGTTTTCTTTTGTCCATATTTAGTGAACTACGCATTTTTTTGGGAATACAAAAACGTCTTTTTTTGTTTACTTTAATCGAGTCGTAGCTCTAATAGGTCGCGATAATCTAATGGTAAGCCATGAAATTGAAACATACTGTAATGTATTTCTCGGGTAATATTATTATATTTTTTTATCTGTAATAATTGTAGATTAGCGTGTGCAGTGTTATAATGTATGACATAAGTGCGATATTCATGAACTAACCCACGTATTACATGCAAAATTTTTGCTGCGGGTGTGGCACTCTGCTTACGCAGATCTCGGTAAGTGATATATTTTTGCGTATGAAATGCGGTTACCAGCTGTCAAGTCATAGCCCCCAAAGTTGTTAATGGGGGGGGGGGCACACGGGTAAATTTAAATTGGCAACTGTCGAAAGTGGGATTCGAACTGAGGATCTCACGATCCACAGTCCGATGCGTTACCACGGAGCTATTTACCCCATAAATTTTTTAAAACAATTAAATTGGTGTGTTTTTATTCAAATAAAAATTTAATTAATTTCAAATCAAAGTAAGGCCTGTGTCCACGGTGATAGAAATCGGTCCGAGATCTCGGATATAGTAAACTTGTATGACAACAGATGTCAGGTTAGTTGAAATTATGAAGTTAGCATCAGTCAATTCTACCAATACTAAAACCTAATAAAATATAACTCAAGAAATTATTCTAACATAAGTAAATTAAATTTGTATATACGAGAAATAAATAAAAAATATATTTCATGTTTCAGAAACTGTTTGAAAATACTAATTTTCATATTTGATTGAAAATTTTTCAGCTTTTCAAACATTAAACGTCAAAATATTAATTTGGTAACATCTATATGAAGTTAGCAACTACTATGAAAAAATCGGACTGAACGCGTTTTTCAACATAATTTTCTATTCGATTTTTTCGTCCAAGTTGATAGTGTCCACGATCCGAGTTTATGATTCGAGAACTATGTCCGAGATCTTGGACCGATTTCTATCACCGTGGACACAGGCCTGTAAGCCGGAAGAGTATTTAAAATGATAGCAACGCTTTGAAAATCAAGGCATACAAATAAACAGTGCGGTAATATAAGTCATTACATATCTGAAATGAGTGGAATATATTGGATATATCTCGCAATCGTTTATAAAGTAATACATTTATTCATTTTCAACCCTACCTGTATATCTTCAGCCCCTGGTAAGTGTTAACCTCCTCAATGTTCGGGTCCATGACAAACACATACGCGCCATCAGGATTGCGTTCCTGAACATACGTCAAATTATAATCGATCATGATGTCCACAACACCAGCGATCTGAGACTTCTCTTGCGGCGCGTACAGCGACACGTTGACGGTTCGGAGGCAAGGCACCAGGATGTCTGCAAACATGGGGAGGGTGTCCAGACGCAGCGACGATGCGGACACGTAGCTACGCAGCTGGGGCGGCATGCCGCGAAGCAGCTCGGAGATGATGGCTGTTTGCTTGGTTTGCTTTGAGGTCACCTAGAATATATAAATGATATGTTGCTGAAGTTTCATTGGTATGTTTATTTGTTTCTGTAAATTATCTCAAAAACTGCTGAACCGATCGGGATGGAAGTTTTTGTAGGTCATTCAGTACCATTCCACATAATGTACATGATATTTTAATAAGCTTACTCTCTATTGGTGTAACTTTTGTATTTGAACAGGTTCGAGGTTGGTTAAGTGAGCAAAATTGTGCCAATTTTAATATAAATATAAAAATTAATTGCATTTAATTCTGAATCTGAACATTTTACCTATTTATAATTTTGCTCTAAAATTAATAGGTAAAAACGTAGAGCGATATTAATATATTAACATTGTATTTTCCTATAGTTAAAAAAAAAGTAGACACCCGGTACATGAAAGTAATTCGTGGTAAATACCACCATTTATATGAGCAACTACGTGAACATCTGGAAAAGTTTAATAAGTATTTTCGTATGAATATTTCAACATTCGATTCTATTTTGGAAGATATTCAACATAAGATTAAACGTTTGAGGGAAGTAACGCCTACTTGTTGAATGATAAATATGTTTTAACGGAACTGAGGCAAAGTAAAAATGTTGAGTTAAAAGATGATGAGTCTCAAATTAATTGTTAATTTAATTTAGTCTAATATTACCCAAACAATTTTGTTGCTTCATAAGGGAGAAAAATTTGAACAAGATTCTTTTAAAATTTTGACAAAAGTTAAAATACTAGAACAAACTAGGTTTGTTCCAAGTGGTTATTTCTGACAAGTTTGTGACAATTTCACTGCGACTGCGATAAATATAAACAAGTTAAGTTTGAAACATAAACTGGAACGGCGAGTGGAGTGAAGCGCATGCGTATGCTCAATTTTTGTTTTGACAGCTATCCTTAAATATAAATATAGAAATTCATAGATTTTTCGCTACAAAAATGAAATGAAGTTTATGTTTCAAACTTAACTTGTTTACATTAATCGCAGGCGCAGTGAAATTGTCACAAACTTGTCAGAAATAATAATGAACCACATAATAAATACACACAAAAAAAATATTTATTAAGATGTTTTTTTAACAATGAAACAACCACGTGTACTCTCAATGACAGAACCGGTTCTGCGAAATATTGGACTAAATAAAATTAACAATTAATTTTATACTCAACATCTTTTAATTCAACATTTTTACTTTGCCTCCAGTTCCGCTACAACATAAATTTATCATAAGATTAAACCTCAATATCCATTTTTTGCACTAATTTTGATCAAAATTGTTTGAATGCGTTGCTTTGCTCGACTATAACAGCTAGAAGGAGAAAGAGATCCTTCACTATAGTCAAATTTGACGCACAAAATATTTAAAAATTAATTTCAATCGTCAATGCATTCCTCATATTTCAGAGCAAAGTAATTCAGATTTTCACGTCATCCTGATACTTATCCGTGGTTATTAGCAAAGCTTTTGCCCATGTTGGGCAATTTCCAGAGAGCTGTTTAGATTTGCGTCGTGTGAAGCGTCATCGTTTCAAGCGTTTGACAAAATTGTAATCACAGCAAAACAAAGAGGCCAATGCCGACCCGTTAATTACTAACGGCCGTCGTAAAGAACGCGAGCGACATCTTTTTAAGAGTAACAAGTTTGCAGGAGTCGGGTTTGCATAATTTACACCCTCATTAGCAGGACAAAAATGTAAACGCTTGAAAACAACCCCAATGATGGCTTACCACGATTACATTCTATTTATTCCGCGAATGAAACCGTTGATTTATAGAATTTTTAACAAAACTTGAGTCAAGTGTTACTCACACTTAGATTTTCTGTTCAAATCTTCGATCTGTACTAGAAAAATCTGACCACAAATCTCAAACATTATCTGCTCGCAAAACCAAGCACCATACCTTCTGATAAGATGGAAACTCGCTTATGAATCCATTTACTTAATACTGTATGTCATTTACATGTTTACCGGGCTGGTTTCAATCAGGTAAAAGAGTTTTTACCGGACTATTATTCTTTACGGTACCTACTGAATATATATTTAATAGGATTTGATGCACAATAATATTTCCGCATTTTTTTTTTTTTTTGAATGACAAAAACGACGTGTTTAATTTTAAAAAAGAAAGCGTACATTCGCCCAAAAAATGCGAGAAAATTTTGAAATAAACTGTTGTACGCCATACGTCCTTGATTTTCATGGTATTCATTTCTTTAAAATAACTATTTCAGGTTAAGGTAAATCATACGAAATGAAGATAGTACCATTAATTTATGTGTAACCAAATTTCATTATTTAATTAAAGTAACTTATTATGTATTACATATATTTTTGTACTCAAAGAATTAAAGTTTTATAATCTTAAACCTGTTTCATGAAATTGAAATAATTTTCAAAGATACAAAACTATCTGAAAGATTTTCTCAAAATTAATCCATTGTTAGGTCAGATAACTCGGTTTTTATGATACCAAAATCATGATATAAATAACCAATTCATATCTACGGGAAATTTGTGCATTTTCTCTCCCGTCGTGAGGAAAACTGTTCAAATAATGTGAAAAATAACAACAAAATTAAACAAATAAAAGGTAACTATCATAATAGATATTTACAAGTACGTAAAGCAAGTCTTTAGTCACGAATAGGTCAATTAAAACACGAGCGCAGCGACTGTTTTAAGACCCCTGAATCTATGTAATTTCAAATAGGAGAAAAAATTTATTAATAATATATATTTGACATATGACAATAAATATTGATAACCCTCTCAAGTTGGGTATCAAATTAACGGTCTCAGGGAGACACTAAAATATCAAATAATAATTTTGAACGATCGTCAATTGTTTTTCTATAATAGGTAATTAAATCCCTACTATTTACTCAAACATGTTGGAAAACCTTGTTATTGAAAATGGATAACTACACTGCTCAAAAATAAAATCGAGCCACTTGGCCGAACCAAGAAAATGACAGTTTTTAAAATGTGGGGCATTTCTTTCAGGGACATGTTAACCAAAATCTGGAAATTCCCTCTGGAGATACATTCCTCCTCTACGTTCTCCAAAAATCCCGAAGAGATTCGCTCCCCCCGACCCCCTGAAAAATCGCTTTATGTGATGTCATGTCTGAGCAATTAAAAATCTCAAAGTTTGAAGGCTTGTAGCTCCAAAAAATCCTCTCTTAAGGGGGTTGTTCAACTCGATTGTCACAAAGCCCTGTCAATTTCCTTTTCAGAGCTGAAAATTTCATCCCCATCGGTGAAGAATTGAGTGAGATATCGCGTTTCAAAGGAACATACACACATCCACACATCCACAAATACTCATCCACACGCACGCTCCCGCAGCCACACACACGCACAAAAGAAAGAAATGCACATGCAAATGCACACATGCACATGCAAATGCACGCATGCACATTCACACACACACATGCACACGCATTTACGCATACACGCATCGTATCCGATGATTTTTCGAAAAAAGCCCTAAAAACAGGGGTTCCTTTGAAATGCGATACCTCACTCAATTCTTCACCGACGAGGACGAAATTTTCAGCTCTGAAAAGGAAATTGATAGGGCTTTGTGACCATCGAGTCGAACAACCCCCTTAAGAAAGGATTTTTTGGAGCTACAAGCAGGGCCGGATTTACGTACAAGCGGAACAAGCACGTGCTTGGGGCCCCCAACCCAAAAGGGCCCCCGGTCAACCTTTTTTTTATTAATTATTCTTTTCCTTGATACATTTTTTAAAGTAAAGAGTAGAGATAGGGGCCCCATCCCTTCCTCGTGCTTGGGGCCCCACAAGCTGTAAATCCGGCCCTAGCTACAAGCCTTCAAACTTTGAGATTTTTCATTGCTCAGACATGACATCACATAAAGCGATTTTTCAGGGGGTCGAGGGGAGCGAATCTCTTCGGGATTTTTGGAGAACGTAAAGGAGGAATGTATCTCCAGAGGGAATTTCCAGATTTTGGTTAACATGTCCCTGAAAGAAATGCCCCACATTTTAAAAACAGTGATTTTCTTGGTTCGGCCAAGTGGCTCGATTTTTTTTTTTTTTAGCAGTGTATTAACATGAAGAAAAGTTCAATTCTGATACAACTTTAAATCCGATTATATCGGTTAAAAAATAAAATGTGATTACTGACTTAGACGCAGCTTTTAATTATCTACAACATTTAAAGCATTTTGGTCTAAAATTACATGGCTACTATAATGTATGTGCGGAAGGTAGGTAATGAATATATGAAGTAAATAGTTCAGTGAAAGATACACAGCCGATAAATAAAAACTGCCATTACTTCAACTTTACTACTGTAGATTCCTTTCCACCATAATCTTTGGGGTTTTAAATTGACAGCATTGCACGAACAAAAATATATCAAACCAAGATATGTTCCAAGCAGAGCTATGGATAAATGAAGTAATATATTTATTTTATATTATATTATATTTATAGCTTGTCAATTTAACATTTAACCACAACTAAATCTACATTAATTTCAGAAAAAAATAAAATACGAGCTAAATTAGCTGTGAACAGTCGTGTAAACGTAGTGCGCGCAAAATAAATCTGTTTTCTTTTTGTGAAACGCGCACTTTTTAATACGTTTTCATTTCTTTAAAAGGTTTTCGCCCGAGTCTGAGTGTAATTACGCCACACAATAAGCGCGCATCAATTATTTCTTGGTCTGCTTTTGTTTTACAAGCGCTACTCCCTCTCCCGCTGCCTACTGCGTTCAACCCGCTACTAATTTTAAAACTGTAATCGCCCAAATATAAAACTGAAATCTGTCAAAAATGAGGTGCACGCGCAGAATGGATGCTGAATATTGCAACAGATTTAATGTCTCAGATGAAGGGCGCTGCATTTTAAAACTAATTACGAATATATCAGAAGCTTTTTATATTTTCTGTCTTACCCACTTAGAAACAGATTTTTAATCTTTTGATACATAGATTTATTTCTTCAAATAGCAAGAATGTTTGGTATTAAGTAAAATATATTTCTGGCCTCCTGAACTGTAAACATAACAAACAACCATCATTTAGGTTTGCGGTAACTACAATTTTACAGTGTTCATGATTTTTGAAACACCGCGGTGCGGGAACGCGCACCGATATTTTTTAGCTTTTTGATGCCATTAAAATAAAAAGTAACTTTGTAATAATAAAGAATGAATTAAAAAACTCTAGTTACCGCAAAAATCGTTAAATAAAGTAACATAGAAATAAATAAAACTAAAAATTTTATATAAAAATGACATTTGCTAGCAGCGCCATCTCTTAACACTTATCCTAACTAAGTACAGATATTTCACAGTTGGTAAATGTGACATAACTAATAAAATGTCAAAAGATAAATCTGATTGATTGGATTGATGAGAATTGGTGATTTATTTTATTTTAATTATATTAAATGAATTGTAATACAGAATATCGAGAAAGGTAGGTAACATTTGAATCGCTCATGTACTCAATAGTCATATTTTTAGGTTATAAATGGAAATTTTTCTTTTCAAGGAGTAGGTATATCGGCCAGAAAATGTAATACATTATGTGTGCGTTAAGTTTATTATACATCGCTCAGTTTTATTAAAGCACTCCGCTGCGCGTCGTGCTTCAATACAAAACTTCGCGCTGTAAAACTAAACTTACCGCACGTATAATGTAAATAACTATTCTGGCCTCCTGAACTGTAAACTTAACAAACAACCATCATTTAGGTTTGCGGTAACTACGATTTTACAGTGATCATGATTTTTGAAACACCGCGGTGCGGGAACGCGCACCGATATTTTTTAGCTTTTTGAGGCCATTAAAATAAAAAGTAACTTTGTAATAATAAAGAATGATTTAAAAAACTCTAGTTACCGCAAAAATCGTTAACTAAAGTAACATAGAAATAAATAAAACTAAAAATTTTATATAAAAATGACATTTGTCAGCAGCGCCATCTCTTAACACTTATCCTAACTAAGTACAGATATTTCACAGTTGGTAAATATGACATAACTAATAAAATGTCAAAAGATAAAACTGATTGATTGGATTGATGAGAATTGGTGATTTATTTTATTTTAATTATATTAAATGAATTGTAATACAGAATATCGGGAAAGGTAGGTAACATTTGAATCGCTCATGTAGTCTATGCGGGAATTATTAATTTGTCATATTTTTAGGTTATAAATGGAAATCTTTCTTTTCAAGTAGTAGGTATATCGGCCAGAAAATGTAATACATTATGTGTGCGTTAAGTTTATTATACATCGCTCAGTTTTATTAAAGCACTCCGCTGCGCGTCGTGCTTCAAAACAAAACTTCGCGCTGTAAAACTAAACTTACCGCACGTATAATGTAAATAACTAATTCGTTATATAAATATTTTTTTTTTTACTAATTATTATTAAATTGCTTCTTCATTTATATTATTTTTGATTATCTATTCTTATTTTATGTTAACTATTTTCAATATGCTACCTAGTTACTGTATTATGTATAAGTATTCATAATGCTAATATGTGGGAACCTATAATTGGTTTGATATAACTGGTTGTAATAAATAAATAAAAATTGTATTTGAATTGAATTCATTGTGAATTTTCTGTCATTTATGAATATGAAAACATGGATGGACTAATATCGTAGTAATATCTGTGCGGATGGATGTTTGTGTATATTCAACAACTCACGAAAGAGAAAAAGTAGAGCAACGAAGTTTCATATTATGTTTCACGACAATTCTAAAAACTGCGTTGATTTTGGTCATATGTAATTGCAAAACCAAAAGTGTAAGTTTATGTAACACACAAAACAATAAATTCAATTTATTTCGAATATGAAATCAACTGGAAAAAAGTTTCACATAATAGATGTTAGTAAATATTTGAAATTTAATTTAACCCTGTCGAGTTTGGTATCAAGTTACATCAAGGAGAAGAGAAAATTATAATATTAAAAAACATTAGTTAAATGAATCATAGAGTTTGGTGTCAAATTAAAGGTCTGCACTAAAATACAAAAAATTACTTTCGAGTAGGTAATCGTCAATTGTTTTATTAGTTACTAGAATTTTATCAAGTTTGGTAACACATTGAAGCTTTCTTAAGGATACAAATATATTATTAGGCCATTTACCATATGATATATTTTTGGAAATATGTACGAGTACATGAATTTTCTCAATGTCGTCTATATAAAGTAAAATGGGGGGGGGGGGGGGGGGAGGAATTAAATTAGACAAGTGCATAAATATGCAACAGTACTTTTAAATTTATGTCTCTAACTGTTCCTATTCTACATTATTAAATTTTTAATAAATAAAAAGGTAATATGACATTTATTCTTCATCCAAAATTCTACATAAAATAATTTTCCAAAACAAAACAAGTACACATAAAATTATCAATTTTAAATAAATAAATATATCATCACGCCTTTTCCCCATTATGGGTGTGGCACTCTGCTTGCGCAGATCTCGATAAGTGATATATTTTTGCGTATGAAGTGCGGTTATCGGCCGTCAAATCACCACAGGGGTAAATTTAAATAGGCAACTGTCAGCAGTGGGATTCGATCTGAGTATCTCGCGATCCACAGTCCGGCGCGTTACTACGGAGCTATTTACCCCAATTTATCAATTTAAATGCGAACGAAATTATAAATTTTACTTAAAATTAGAATTTTGCTTACTAACATCAAGTATAGTTCACCCCTTCGACTCACAGTTGGTTCACTTTAACTATTTTTATGTATTATACCAAAATTGTTAAACGTAGATCAAGATCATTTTGTACGTTATAAAACCTTCGGCCAAGTCATCTTCCTCACTCTATTTAAGTTTACCTTTCGTAAAGCTGTACTTTTTAAAGCGCAATTAGGCTTACCTATTTTTCTGCTAAACATTTTTCTAACCTTTCTTCGCTATTTTCTTTAAGAGGTTTAGTGCCCTATTTATGTTTATACACCCGCGGTATAGTAGAATAACATGCATCTGCTGCACAATTCTGTATTCAACTGAATGAATTTATCTTATAAAGCAACATAATGCAGGGTTAAATATGTCAATGGTTAATTCATCCATTAGGTCAACTTGACTCAAATTACTTCAAAAAATGCGTAAATGTACAAATTCCTCAAACTATGAGATGTAAAGCAATTTATTACATGCATGATATTGAAGTTATTATCTTAAATTATTGGTTTATTCAAAAATATTTATTACTTCGACATAACATTTTAAATTAGTTTCTCATATGAATGTTTAAAAGAATTCGTTTAGTGTTAGAACGCAGTTGTAATTTTATCATTTTTATACTCATGTTTAGCAATGATTTACTTTATTTGTACTTATATGTTGTGAACGAGTACAGTATTCTTTAAAGAAAATCGTAATGAAAATTATTTTATGAAGTCCAGAAACATTTTCCAACTTCCAACATACATACATAACATACTCATAGACCAGTTAGCAAATAATCAGTGAGCTCTATACGTCTGATACAACAATTGTATCATAACAAATTGTTGTGTGAAGTGTGAAAACATTGTTCATACGTACAGCCACAGATAAAAACCATAAATATGATGGAATATACTAACTTATTATCACAGTGTTAACCTACATCAAGAAATACATTGTATTGTAACACTTTGCAACGTTAGCTGTTAACAATTCTATTATTTACTGTTCTTCAGATAATTTCAAATACAATATCTGCTGTGGGTAACACATAAACTTCCGCATATGTAACTTTGAAATGGTGCAAAGTGAAGGAAAAACATGAATCAAATAATTAATGGAGCTAATATATAATTCTATATCTCCCGGAAAAATTTATTTTAAGTCATTTATTTACTGAGATATAAAATGTTCGTAATAATTTAGAATGTTGTTTGTAATTTACTCATATCAGCTTCCGGTTTTGAAAAAATAATCTAATTTATTTAATTTAATAATACGTTTTGAAAAAATGACGTAATAAGTAATGATTAAATCCTATCGAGTTTGGTGTCATATTCAAGAGAGAAGAGTTGTCCTCAAATATCAGAAAATAATTGTAGGCGATCGTCAATTGTTTTCTGTACAAATTAATTTTCAATGATCGTCAGTTATTAAGTACAATAGATAAATGAATCATGTCGAGTTTGGTGCTAAATTAAAGGTCTCGCAAAAGAGATCTACACTAAAATATCATAAATTACTTCTGAACGATGGTCAATTATTTTTATATTATTCATTAGTTTTCATTCGAGTTTGGTATCAAATTGAAACTTTCTGGAGAAAGAACATATATTATCAGGTTATTTTACGAGGTATATATAATTTTTACCCTAACCCTAACTTTCCTTAATGTCGTTTATATATCTTTATATATTTAATGATCATAGTTGCGCTAAGAATAAAAATATAACTGAAACATCTTTTCTATAGATATTTACTAAAATTTATATGTATAAAAAAATTTCCAGGTATTTTAAAGATTTTTTACTTGAATGCTATCGAACTATTTGCCCATTCATATGTTTACACTAGCAATATAAATGTTACATACCTCATACCCAACACTGGGATACGCAATCTTCTTCCTCCCGAACGATGCGAAAGCAAAATGCCACACCACAAACCCATACGGCAAATATGTCGACATGGTATAGTTCTGCGTTTGATGAATCTTCTTACTCAAGCAATCCGTAAAGCTGAACCACTCCAGGGCACTGCACACCGTCTCCACCAGGGCCCCAGCCTGCTTACACGCCGCATAGTTCTCAAAGACACCCTGGGTGAGCCTCTCATAATCCCCAAACGTCACGACGGTCTCCAAGACCTGCTTCATTCGTTCGTCCATTGGAGCGTCTTCGATGCCTCCGTTCACGCGCTTCACCTCGAAGATTTCGCTCCACACGGTGAAGAGGCCCTTCTGTACGTCCTTCTGGCCGATGTTAGCTTTGGCGACTTCGGAGAGGGTAACGCGTTTCTTTTTTGTCTTGAAAAAGTTTAGGACAGACAAACATGACCGAATATCGTTGTTGGATTTTTCGCTTAGGCAAATCATCGCTCCTAAATCTGTTTTAATTTGTTGGTGTCGCGCGATTCCTATTAGTCGCTCAGCAAGCCTGGTGGTGGCAGTTGGCGGGAAATTTAAAATGAAAGCTATTTGGCGCAGCGGCCTCAATGCAGGAACATACACATCATTACAGATACAGATGATAGGTCTTTTTAAAATAGTTGGTTTCTGCTTTTTGCCTTTCTTGGGTTTCCCTGCCGTGCCGTTGATGAACCTGTAACGATAGTTATTGTTACTTCATAAAAAATAAAATGAATGGAAGTTTCGTGTCTGCGTTAGCGTATGCGGATGATGTTGTTGTGTTGGGTGAAACTGAGAAGAAATTGAGAAGATTGATTGTGAGCATAAATGAAGTAGGGAAAGGATTAAATCTGTTGTTAAATGTCGTTAAATGTAAAGTGTTGGTGTTTGAAAAGAATGGTTTGGTGACTGATTGTAATGTTTTAGTGAATTGTAAGAGACTGGAACCATGAATGAATTTGTTTATTTGGGTGGTATGTTTTCGAAGGTAGGCGTATTGACCGGGAAATTGAAATGCGGGTGTCTACAGGATGGTTATAATGGTGTGTTAATGCCTACAATGATGTTTGGTTCTGAATGTGTAGATGAAAAAACATGAACGACTTATTACTGCTGTAGAAATGTGGTATTTGGGAAGAGTGTGTAGATATAGGAGATATGATAGTGTCCAGATACATTGGTGTATTGTAAGTGTGAGATTGGGAAGAGTATTACTAAGAAAGTGGGAGTGAGTCAGTTGAGGTGGTTTGGCCATCTTGAGAGAATGTCGAATAAAAAGTTGGTGAAACTGATATATGCTGATAAGATTGAGGGTGAACGATTCTGTGGACATCCGAGGAATAACTGGTTAGGTATGATTGATGGTTTGTGATTCAGAGTGTGAAGAATAGAGAGAGAAACTTCAATGTTTGTAGGAGATAGATTGTTGGTTGACTGTATTTTTGGGTTCGTACTACCCTGTGGTACTACCCTACTGAGTGGTATATAGCATGACGTAAGGTATATGTATATATGCCATCAAAATAAATATCATTCCCTAAAGAAAAACATAAAAGCTACTCACAACCCACAATAAAACAATTACGTGAAAAATTGATAAAATAAACGTAATTGGTACGAACCTAATTAGGAAATCTATCGAAGCGGAAGGAGCGCCATCGATTTCATCAAAGACTAAACAGTTCGGTCGACCCTCTTTATCTATGACAGACTTCATCTGCGTGGCATTTTCCAGAGCAGTTTTGAACGATTCCACGTTTCTGTCGTCAGAGGCGTTGATCTCAACAACGTTATAGCCAGAATGTTTAGCAACCATGTGCGCCAAGGTAGTCTTTCCCAGACCTGGAGGGCCGCAGAGAAGTGCCACTTTATGTCGAGGGCGATCGTGCTCGTCAAGTGTAACGTCCAGGTCCTTCTTTTTGAATCTGAAGCCGTATTTGGACTGTGGCTGTTTTTGGCCGGAACGGACTCTTGGACGACGATTGAACACGACTTTGTCCCATAGTTTTAGCCATTTTAACAAAGTGCGATTTGTACTTTCGTCGCTCAGAAGTTCGGTGTATTTTCGAGGTTTATATAAATCGACCCACAGTTTGGTGTTGTCTGTTTCTTCTACTTCCATTATTTCAGCCGGATCGGAGGATTCTTCTTCTATTTGTTGATTAATCTGCACATTACAAAAAAAAAATTCATAAAATGCGAGAATTAATCTCTTAGTTGAGGGACATATGACTCCACTAGTTCCAAAAGTGTTGATTCTACGATCATTACAAAAAACTGTTTACAACTCAACTACTGAAGATGGTGCTACTCTTCCTTAACAAATTAGTAAAAAAACATTCATCATAACATTGAGATTTACAGAAATATTGTCATTAAGATATATCATATACACACTTTTATAGCCGACGTAGTACTTTTATGTGCTATAAACTTAAGATATATAATATAATAAGTAAAATAATTATTGATAATTTTACTTTCATCCATTATGAATGTGGCACTCTGCTCACGCAGAACTCGGTATATGTTTGCATATGAATCGCGATTAACAGTCGTCAAATCATAGTCCCCAAAAATGTTAGTGAAGGGGTAAATTTAAAATGACAATTCTCAATTCACGATCTACAATCCGACGCGTTACCACGGAGCTATTTACTTTATATATTGATAGCTGCTTAACATATTAATAATAATTCCATTTAATTTTTATATCAGTGTCCTCTTCCATTATGATGGGCACATGATTACATCACGTGACTATTCAAACTACAGTCATTGACTGAACAGCATAATTTAAACTTTTACATCAGAATTTTCAAACATATACAAAGCTTAGGATCTAGTATCGGTTTTCAACGCTGAATAACACAGCAATTTCATACTTTTATACCAGGTATAGCTAATGATAAGAGGATACAATTTAAATATTAGCGAGGTGAGGAACGAAACGACGAACCGAGTACATACTATCTCAAAATACTGTTCACCTAATATACGGTCCACATAAGATGCGGTCTACCAAATTATGCTGTCTACCTAAAAATGCGTTCTACCTACAGATAGATGACCCATTTCAACTGGTACAGTAAGTTTGGTATGGTAATTTGTTGGAAACGATTCAAGCTTATATGAAGGAAGCGAGTCTGCGGTAAGAGTTATTGCTAGATTCAATGACTGGTTTCGTATAGATGTTGGTGTGAAACAAAATTGTGGAATATCTACGTGGTTATTTATTATTTGTATATGGATTTGCTGTTATACAAGGCATTGAATGGAGCGAATGCTGTACCTAGTGATAAAATAGGTATATATTTAAGTCTGTTATAGAATGTCGATATATATGAAGTGATGTTGTTTGAGAATGATTTGGTGACGTATTGACCAGGAGATTGAAAAGTGAGTGTCTGCAAGGTGCAAGGTAATGAGTGTTGTGGGTATATTTGCTCGAAATGTGAATATATCTAGAGATGTTCGATTAAGTGTGTCTAATGGTGTGTTACTGTCAACACTGATGTATGGTTCTAAATGTTGGGTGGGAATGAAGAAGCATAACTGCTGTGGAAATGAGGTACTTGAAATGAGAATGATCGTGTCTAGAATAGTTTAGTGTACAGTAAGAATGAGAAAGTAGGAGTGAGTCAGTTGGGGTGGTTTGGCTATTGCGAAAGGTTGGTAAAACTAATATAATGTGGGCGAGAACTAGAAAAAAGTGGTGAACCAGGATGGGAATGTTCGATTGTGTTTCAGAGTTCGTGCTAACCCACTATGTGGCTTATATTTTTCATAGCTGTGTGATAATAATATTGCGTTACAGAAATAGCCTTCTAGCAACATCGATTTATCCCCAATCGAAACTAAATAGAATCAAATGATAAAAAAATTACGAAATCATACTACAGGGACAATCACAGAATTGCGAAACAGACTACAGTAAATATTGGATTATTTTTTCAGAGATGACTCTCAAAAACTTGTAGATACTAAGCAGTTTTAAAAAGTCAAGATAGACAGACAGTTGTAAAGTAGATAATATTAGATAGAGCAAACTTACGTTATACAACAAAAAATTATCTAAGTTTCATTTCATTTTCAATGTACGTAAAAATATTAGAAATTAATTGTACAATTTAGTAAATATAAGATACAATTATACATGACTTTCGAATTTAGTGAAACATTAAACGACAAAATTTGAAAGGGGCGAATTCATAGGAATTTCGGGTTTGTACCTGCCATTAAGTTACGGTCACATCGAATCGAGGATCTCATTTTGAACGCGTTACAACATAATAATTTACTAAAAATGCTAAGTAAATTTTACTTACAAGTAGGTTCGCCTTCTGCCACAAATCCCTGGACTGATTCCCCATTAGGCCTTTGTAGCTACTATTACTAGTAATTCTCTGTATATCCTCCTTCTCGTATGCTTCATTATGCATCCGAACGTAGATTCTTTCCCCATCATGTCGAGTGACTCCAATAAATGGATATTTAGGAACGCGGCTTGAAACGTTATTTTTAATATGTTCAAAACTGGAAATAGTTTTCGTGGTATCAATAGAAAGATTTAGGTTAAGCTTCTCGACAGCAAGCTCCCTCATTTTCAAAATACGATCAATTGTTTCAAGATCTCTCTCTAGCTTGTCACCGTCCTTCTTTTGTTTCTTGCGATAGTTACTTTGTTGTTCTTCTAATAATAGGTCGTCTATGTCGCCAAATAAATCATTAAGGTTTCTTTTCTTTGCGTTAGTGTCATTGTCGTCCAATTTACGAAAGTCTCTATCGAAGGAGTTTTCTAATACATCTGCTTGCTTCGAAGTACTGGGCAGAGATTCCTGTGTTTTGGTTGTAGTTGTTTGAGATTTGGGTTTACTGGTAGGTGTGGTGAAATTTAAACTCTTTCTAGATGAAGGTCCAGCTGTATGAACTTCTAATTCTTCATCTACAAAGTTACATTTATAAATATTATTAACATAACCTGTAACATTTATAACAGAGAAATACCTTCACGTTCTTCTAACATCTGCAGTTCATCACCATACATTAACTCAAACTCCTCTTCTGAATCCGGATAATCACCCATTTTGATTAAATAATATTAAATATTCACAATAATACGACAAACTTCCTCATACCACTTCAGGCATGAATGTTTGGCGCCAATTTTGATGTCATTTTTAGTTTCTCATGTTTTGCACGAGATGGCGCGGATGGCACCATATCCCTTTAATACTTTCAAAATTTATCTGACGATTAGCAAATTGTTATTAATTTTAAACATATCTGCAACTTATTACAATAGATGTCAAATAAATAAACTATTCGTTTTTCGTATGCTACTGGTTGATTTTTTGTAACAAATTATATTTTTAAATTAGGTACTTGAAAACAAATTTATGCTGAATATTAATAATTTCAATTGAAATTCAAAAGCAAAGCAAAACTGATGTATAAGTAAACAAATCATCGTCCCTTTGGCGCAGAGGATAGCGCGTTGGACTTCTAATCCAAAGGTCGTGGGTTCGATCCCCACAAGGGATGCATTTTATTTAAAACCTAATAGTAATTACAGAGAAAACAATACTGTTCATTTAAAAAGATTCAATATAATATCACGTAATTGATAAAACATTGCACTATTAAACATTCTGTCTTCTACAACTACAATTCACAAGTAGAAATTATTTATATCTTAAATAAAAAATTGATTCAAACTAAAAAGTTTTTATTTTTGTATATTTGTTTACTGTTTTGTAAGAAACATTTATACTTTGTGATACACAGTATACAGCTGATTTTCTAGAATACACCTTTTGAAATATAACATTATTTTTATTTTGCTCTCTTTTTGGAATTATATGTATTGTAAATTCAGCAGGTGTTTAACATTAACCAAATATTTTTTTTATGTAAAAAAAAAATCACTGATTCCAAATTTTAAGATTACACTTCGCCTACCTATGTTAGTTTTTATGCTACAACTGTTTTTCTCCAAGACCAAATTCTCGTATTGTGATTTCATAAAATTTTTGCTTTCCATTTGGATTTATAGGTGTTGTAAATTCAGTACGTGTTTCCCATAAACCAAATAATTTTTTTCTTACATAAAAATCTTCTCTTATTACTTAATTCAAATTTGAAAAGTATTTCTCTAGCATTGCTAGTGTTTATGTTACAGCAGTTTTCTAGAACAACATAGTATATAAATTTTATCGTATGAAAAAGTTTCCCCAAATCCAGTAGAGCGCACTTTGCTATAAATTAAATTTTTTGTTTAACAGCTTTTTTTCTGGAGTTCGGGGTTTTTTTTTAAATATTTAATGAATATTTGCTGTACATTCAGCTGCAGAATGATTAAATTATAATAAACAATTCCTTTGTTTTTAGGCTTCTCTTAGTACCGTTGTTGAGCAGTAAAATAAATATCTAATCAATGCTTACTAATGATAATGTTGCAAGTTTACATCTACACATCTCGATTAACAACATCTTGCAGAAAGATCAGTAACTACCAGCTGTCAAATTAGTCTAGGAGATAAAGTATAAAGATGATTTCTGATGATGATAACTGCTATTGAATTATGAAAATATAAGCTTTTTATACATTACTTGACTGTCTGCCAAAAATAGGACGTAGGTAAATGAAACAAAATTACCATTTAACCTATTTATTTATTGATATAAACACAAACTAATTTTCCATTCCCTTGCAGCCTCTGAAATGTGAAATCATCTAATAAATCTTCTGCGGCCATGATGACTTTAGTCTTAGCTTAGAATAGTCTCCAGCAGAAGCTGTCAAATTTGAATATTGTTCTGCAGCTTCTTCTTACTTTAAAAATGTTGTAATTTATAATTTTTATATTTATTAATAATACAGTGCTAAAAACCAATTTTAATATTGCCTTAAATCTTTATATTTATCTATAAATGTTTTAAAGTTTTTATTTACATATGATTTATACTTTTCAGGGTGCAATAACGATAATCTGGAAGAATGTTTTTAATTGTTTTATAACTCATAAACTATTTACGTTATCGTTTCAAGATTGAAATTATGAATTCCATGGGAATTATAGCATTAAGAATCGTCGAATTTCTTATTATAATGTAAAAACATATTGAGATATTAGTGAAATAAAAATGTACGATACCGAGTTTTTTTTTTATTTGGCAGCCTTTTTCTCAATAGAAATCGAAGCTCTTATAATTCTCGAAATTGAAACACATTATATAGCTGGTAATCATGGCAACGCATTATTTTTCTTCTTTTACAAAATAAAAGGGATATTGCATTTTAAAAATTTGTTGTGAACCTTCTTTTTTTATTGCAATCGACTGGGCACTTTTTTTTACATTTTCGCATAAATCAAAAACGGTTAGCCGTAGAATATTGAAATTTTGTAAATGGGACTGTTATATACCTATAGTTAGCATTTCTCTTTTTGATTATAATCGAACGTGTATAAAATTTTTTATTTTTATATGTATAAGAAAGCCAGAAAATAAAATGACTAAACTAGTAAATTAATTCCGTCTTTATAAAATGACCTATACGTGCTGTAATGAGATGCGTGTGGAACAAAATTTAGTGAACACGACTCTCTTCTCTTATCATTTGTTCAACTGGCTCTAATTGAAGAAATGCTGGTTTATTTCCAACAGTCAGTCAGTCAGTGAGTCAGTAAGCCGGCGGCAGAGCTCTGCACAGCGGTCAAAATCAACTCAGTGTCATCCTGTTTAGCGTCAGCGTAGATGTCCCCGGTTATCGAGTGAAATATTTCGGTAATTTTATGTGAAGAACGCGGGCTACGATGGGGAAGGATTATCAACTCATAAGTGTGTTCTTCCTGTTGGCGTTCTTTGGTAAGGGAGAATATAGTCCAAGAATAATTCAAAACATTCAACTAAATTTATCAAAATTATTAAGACTTTTGGTGGAATAAGTCGAATAATTCTACACTTTTAAATGAAGTCGGAGTTTTGAAGGTTTTTTCAACTTATTAATTTATCAAATTGAAACTATATGACGGTTAATATTAATCGTAAACTTAATGTTTGTAAACAATTGTTGATTGTATTTGCTTTTGTATTAATTTTAAACAATATAAATTCTATATACCATAGGTGCAACTTTTACCTACAGCACATATATGTAAGGGTGGTACCGTGACGGGTCAAAAGATAAGCATGTTTTGGACTTAGAATATGATATCACTATTTTTACAATGACATTCGAACTAAAAATCTAATAACGATATTATTTTAAAATTAAAATTAAATTTTGAATGATCAAGTTACAGGTTGATTAGATTTTGGTAGCAATCCCACAACCGGAAGTAGTAGTTTAATTGAAGGCCTATCAAGTTTTAAATGTTTTGGGTGTATTTTAGTAAATAATTAAGTTAGAGTAGCATGTAAAATTTTTATGAAAGTTATGTGGTGTCAAATCGTTCTAAACTTATGTGATATAGGTATACATTTCCTCATATCCATAAAAATATAGAATACTTTTTCTTTTTCTCTACATTTTTTATACCATTTAATAGTTGTTTGAGCGGGAAGTTATGTGTTGGAACAGCAAATTATTATTACTATTAGCAGAACTTATTTAAAAAAAATAGCTACGTGGTAACGTGAATCATGAGAATCTTAGTTCGAGTCCCCAACCAATAGTTGCCATTTTAACTTTCCCCATCCACTAAAATGTACGGGCGTTCTGACTAGACGGCTGGTAACAGCTCTTCGACGTGTAAAAACATAATCTGCGAAAGCGAAATGGCATGATGAATGATGATGTATTTATGTGCTCTCAATAATTTTCAGTAATAATATAACAAGAGAGTGAGAATAAATTGAAAATAATTCTCCAGTATCATTCTCAAACTTGTACCCATTTGGCAATAGCCACGAAAGCCCGTAGCCCGTCAAAATATGTGACAAGTATGAAATAAATCGTTATATTTCATATGTCCGTTATTGATTTTCACGGTACTCACTTCGAAACATCTAATTCCCTGCACCGTAAATAAAACTCATTTACCGATCCTAAAACGAAAATTATTACGGGCTCAGTCCGTAAAAATATTCTTTACCAATAGGGATAGATCTAAGTAATAGTAAGTGAGCGAATTAATATACCTACAGTAAAAATTATTTTAATTCATTGTTTCCAAAGCAATACCAATCTGCAAATTTCTTTTAAAAAAAAAAGTGTGCAACCGGACGCGAAATAAGCATTTCGCAGCCGCAATACAGGCCGCGAAATTGACTTTAGCGGTTGATGTTATGATAACGGCCGTTGTTACTCGAGAATTGACATTAATTTTTCAAAACTAATTGGTTTGTTTATCAAATATAAATCCCATAACCACTTTAACGTCAACTTTCTATTTACAATAAAATTAATAAAATTTGTAATTACATATTTTTTACGATTGCACAAAAAATAGTGTGTACGCCTACTCCGCGAAATCCATAAGCGGCCTCGGCGACAATTATTCTCTCCGTACGCTAAAGAGTGATTTCGCGGCCTTGATATTCAAATAACTGTTTTCTTTTGCAGGTTACACACATATATAAAGAACAATTGAGGAACAAATTAATATTTAGGCTTTGTGATTAATTTAAGTAAAGAAGAACAGTCGCCATTTTAAAAACAATAACTTTGTATTCCGCATATCGAATATTTTTAATTGTGCAAGAAACAAACAAAATTGTAGGTTTTCGACG
This sequence comes from Poecilus cupreus, assembly GCA_963942605.1. Classification (NCBI taxonomy): domain Eukaryota; kingdom Metazoa; phylum Arthropoda; class Insecta; order Coleoptera; family Carabidae; genus Poecilus; species Poecilus cupreus. The sequence goes on from OZ012718.1 coordinate 20,756,980, forward strand.
CTCACATCTACTTGCAATTTTTTCCTGAATGATTTGTTTTCGAAGTCAAACAACAATCTAAAGGTCGCCTTTTATTTCCATGTAAACAAAGACCAAAACCGGTATGTAAAATTAATATTCTTTTTTATTTCACATCTAAAACTAATTCAACTATTTAAGTTAACAATTATTATTATTGATAATATTGTTTTGTAAAATTATACTAATGACCTACACTGAATTAGAAAATAGTTTTAAATCTTTGTTTACGTAGTTCGTTCGTTCAATTGTTCAATTATCTGTTTACTACTTAGCTGTTTATAGTACAATTGAGTCATATGCAAGTAAATAACATTCAAAACAAATATACGACACAACTTTTCTGTAGTTTCTTGACTTATTATTAGGTAGGCTGGGCGCTTTTTCAAGACAGGGTGCTATTATTTATTTGCAGTGTTAGGACAGATCTAGATCAACTCGTAAGATCTTTGATCTGATCTAGATAGTTTTATATTTTCTGATCTTGATCTTGATCTTATTTTATATTAATTTTAAAAAAGATCTGATATTTTCCTCTAAAATTTGACTCTCAATTTAATTATTTATATTATATACGAAATAAGAAATATAAAATAACATATTTGATTTTATTTCGTGAAAAGTAATTTGTATTTTCTTTGCTGTTATTAAAATTGCCACTTTTCTATTTACTTAATAAGAATTAAAAATTTTGTAAAAAGAAATTACTGAACTTTTTTATGATCTAAAAAAAAAGATCTTTTATTCCTGATCTGATCTTAAAAAATAGATTCTACCATAAAAATTTATCTATGATCTGATCTATATCATATTAAATGTGAAGATCTTAATCTTGATCACATAACACTATTTATTAGTAGGGGTTGTACGTATTTAGGTAAATATTTTAAAACATTTGAACAGATCGAATAAGATTTGCATCCATTTTCTTCTGTAACCATATAGGTCTTATTGCATGCATTTTTAAATTACAAAGAACATTTGTATTTACATTTTTGCTATAGAGGGACTAGATAAAAATAACGTATGGAAAATTTTAAAGTGTAGCTAAGGGGCCTTAAAAAACTTAAGGTGAACCATCCGGGCCAATACGGGCTGAAGATAGCGCAAGATAAACATGACTTTTTTGAAACAATATATCATTATTATAATAAATGAAACATATAATGTTTTATACCTACGTTTGTAGATAAAAGTCCAAAGTTTTGTAATAAATTTTAAAAAGCAAATTTTGTTTACATATTATACATGAACACAATTTTCAAAGTAGTCAAATATATGCCACACATTCCCATGAACGACTACAGTAGTACAAATAATGTGTATATTTATAAATATAATCGTGTATAACATACTAATATTAATTTACATTTGAATTTACAGTTTTTGAGAAACAAATAAAAATATACCAAAAAGTGTGTTTTTTGGTATATTTTTATTTGTTTCTCAAAAACTGTAAATTCAAATTGAAAATAAACTTAGTATGTTATAAATGATCATATACGAATTATTTTCATTACTATAGTCGTTCATGGGAATGAGAGACACAGTATCAAAGTTCTGAATTTTTGACCAACTAGACTTCAACGAATATTTTTTATAGTTCAATGTTTTAGCTATCCTTTTCATCCACATATATAAATACTAGAATGTTCAAAGACCTTACTGTAATAATTGTTTTGTTTTTCGATAAGAATAATTGTAAGAAAATATTTATTTAAATTTGAATTTGTAAAACAAAATTCATGGGAATGGAACGAACTCACAAAAATTTGTACTTCATCTGACTCTGCAATGTACAAGTCACTGTAGAAAAACCATGAAATTTTGACGGATGGAGGGTGTTGGACCATAAAGAACATGAAAATAAATTAAGAATACAGATTTGCTGTTTTTTTTTTAAATAAAGGATGCGTTCTTTCGACGCGTATGTTTGACCTTAATGACAAAAAACAAGCGTTCGAGTAACTCATAGCTTGTAAAATGTTTAGGACCACTGTTCTTCGTTAGACGGTGGGCATATGAGTTTAAATCGTCGTAATTAAATAATTGCGTAGAATTTTGTCTCACAGAAGTATATTCATTTCGTTCTCAGCAAATCTAACAAATTTTTATTGAACAAACTTTATTTATAATTTATTCATATTCCCGCAGAATTGACGGCTGGTAAGCACACCAACCAATATTTACAATAATCAGCGATAGTTTCTTGTCCTTGTCAATTTCTAGATATTTAATTTATACTCGTCTTAACATATATCTCCAATAATTTTTAACGAGATTGGCAAAATTATCGTCCAGTCAATAATTTTTTCCCGTTTTCATCAATTTATTTTTATTTGAATGTCAGCATGTAAACATGTATTGGTCGTATCATTAAGCGGATTCAGAAGGTCGAAGTTTATCAGCCAATATCTTCATCCGTCGTTCATAGTTACACATTTCATGGTCTTTTGTAATTTGAATGAGTGTCATCTGTCGTTAGCATGCACAATGGATAATTTTAAAATTGTCCGGAAATAATAAAATATAATGACTTGTTTTAAAATATTTCATCGCTTGTTGTCCTTAAAAAATATTTATTTATGTTACAGTTTTTTACTGTATAAATCAGTGATTCTCAAACACCCTCTAATACCTTTTTATCTCCCGCCAATCAGTAAATTGTTACATTATCTGGAACTACACAATATGGCCCAATTATTCAAACGAGGATTGTGGTTATAATTTGAAAAATGTTTATAATATCTGTACAAATAAGATAATTTAATACAAGTTCATTTACCATTGACAACAAATACATGTTAAGAAATTTCTGCACAATTTCAGATTTCACGAAATATCACTAAAAATTGGCATATACTTTTATTGTATTTCTATATAATATAAACCCTAAGAAACTCAATGCTGTAGAGCGCATCGTCATATCTCTTAAATTTATAGAGATATTGCAATTTTCGATGTTTTTCGAAATGCTACTTTGAGTGCCTGCAACTCAAAATCTATTAAAGATATTGAAAAATAGACTCCGTTCTGTTCGTTTCATGCATTTTATTACAAATTAGCAAATTTTGAAAATTTTTAAATTTTTCGATATTTTTCCCCAAATTACGATAGGCGATAACTCAAAAAATATAAAAGATACTGACTCTCAGACTGGACCATTCGATTCAGCAGTCAAAATACATAAATATGTAAAATTTCATTAAAATTGCTTTACGCGTTATAGAGTTAGAGCAAAAAGTGTAAAAATGATGTTTTTGGTGAAAACGTTAAAGGACCCCTTGACGTTTGGCTTGAAAAAGGCCATTTTCAGACTTTTTGCTCTAAAATTTCATCCCACAATCCGCATATTCTGAAATTTTTAGGGTTTATGTATTTCGATGAGCTGAATGCAATGGTTTAGTCTGCAAGTTCATATCTCGTTTATTATTTGAGATATCGCTGATCAAAATTTTGAAAAAAAAAATTCAAAAATTTTCAATTTTTAAAAAATTTGTTATTGTGCTATAATATGCACGAATAACACAAAACTGAAGAGTATTTTTCGATATCTTGCGTAATTTTTGAGTTGCAGTTCCTCAAAGTTGCACTTCGAAAAACTTAAAAAACCGCCATATCTCGAAAAATTTAAGAGATACGATGATGCGCTCTGCCCCAGTGAGATTTTTAGGGTTTATATTATATAGAAATACAATAAAAGTATATACCAATTTTTATTGATATTTCGTGAAATTGAAGTACAACATATGAATTAGATCCGGATTTGATTGTATCCGGATACCCGGATAACGGATATCCGAATCTCTACGGATCTCAGATTCGGATCTCGGGTATCCGGATCCAGCATCGAGTATAGAGTATCCGAATCCGAGTATCTGTATCCGGATGCGAATCTGGATTTTACTAATATTCTTTTACCAAATCGTTAATTAATTGACTAAGTAGAATTATAAGTATTAGGTATATTATATATCAAAAATGTAAAATCGTTTTCTTAATAATTTTGTTGTTAAACATTTATTATTAATTACATTTACTTCAAAACAGTAAATTGATCTTGAATATAAATATGTATGTACACTAATAAAATAACGTCGATATTCAAGGTCTATTATTATTTGTATAAAAAGAGTTTTCGAAAATCTTAGATACACTCCCTTTAAAAATATTAAAAAATCGAGATCCGGATCTTACAATTATCCGGATACCCAAATGTACGGATCTGAGATCCGGGTATCCGGATATCTCGGATATCCGGACACTCGGATACTCGGATAATTGGCAGCCCTAATATGAACTGTAAATGAGTAAGAATGTTTTACGGACGCATTAATTAATGTAATAATAGTAGTTTATGTAACAAGTACATAATTTAGGTCTCTATTGGACGAGCCGAATAAATAAAGCGAGTCTATAAAGTCCGATTATGTATGAATTGCATATAACGTTTTATGTTCGACTGCATGGAAAATATTTTCTCTTAAAATATGATTATGTCAATACCTATATTTAAAACATTTAATTGCATCTCAAAGTGTGCTTCGTTGTTATGCATTTGTTGCTTTTGCTTAAAAATGTTATTTATTATTTTATTATTGAAGACGTTCCAAAAGAAATAAAAGATCTTGCATGTAATGCAAGAAAATGTCGTATGACTTGTTCCTTGCGTATGTAACTAAGATTATAGAAATATATACTGAAATTTATAATTTAGTTTTTCTCAAAATTAGAAGCATGTACAAGAAAAGTGCTATTGAAATTTTATATTCCAAATATTTTTGCTAACATCTTTCATTTGAAACTTTTACTCATAGCTGATTCTATTTTTGAAATAAATGGAATTTATTGTTTTGTGTGTCTAGTAAACTTCCTCTTCCGGTTTTTCAATTTCATTCAAAATCAACTCAGCTCTTCATTTTTTCATGAAACTTATAAATTCCAAGTTCCGTTTACATATCTTGTATCGTTCATGAGATATTGCGCACACGGACATCCATCTATCCATCCATCCATCCTCACACACAGACATCATTGAAAAATTCGTCATAACGGATTCAGTGGACCTCAAAATATATATTTCCGCAAAAATCTCGTCAGCGATTTTTTTCGTGATTCCATTACTTCCTTATACTTTGTATAAGAAAGTAAAAATTATATTTTGATATTTTCGTTTAAATCTGATAACCTGTTTTTTGAAAAAAAAAAAAAAACAAAACAACGGTTTTAAAATGTCATTTTTTGACATGTGTCATAATTTTTTGAAGGGATGAGCGTTTCTTGATTGTGGTGGTCCGTGTTTTTCGATTGTTTGATGTGAAATCTATGGCGGGAGGTATTGTGGTGCCAATAACAGATTTTTTTATTTTGCATTGTATTTTAGGCGGAGTATTATGTGTTATATTTATATAAAATGTCAGGCGTACCCCCATTTTCCAAGTATTATAGGGTTGGGAACCACTGGTTTGAATATTTTACAAACATGATTTTTTATTCTGTATGCAAAATTAAATTAAATATATCAAAGTTCATTAGAATATCTGCTCAATTAATTAATGTTTTATATCATTTTTTGTTTCAGGTTCGCACAGTCAGATGGCTCCCGGTGAGTTAACCTTTAAAAATATGAACAAAATATTATAATTTACTGTAAAATTAACCAAAAAAATCATTATTTATATATATTCTGGTTGTGGAAAAATTTACAAGTAAATTGTTATTTCATTCGACCTATTAAGCTTGCTCATTGTAGAAACGAGTCATTTTAATTGCAACAGTTAACACTCTTACAATTTTAGCGAAATTAGAAACGTAAATTAAATAAATTAATAGCAGAATTTCTAAGAATTAACATTCCGTATTTAATTAAAATATAAATAGGACGTGAGTATATTTATACTTTAATATATACTAGGATTAAACAAAATGTAATAACATTTTCATTTTCTGATTGTTCTCCCACCACAGAAGGAAGGTATTGTGACTGGTAAAAATTTCAATTAAAATAAGCAAGTTCTGGGGTCCTTTACAAAACGATTAGTTGTTTTCATAGTACAGATTTATGCCTGTACCATGCGTTGAAATCTCCGAATTAACCCACAAAAAAATTCTAGTATCATCAGAACATCACCACACAATAAATACAAATAAAATAAAAGTGAATCACACATGAAGTCGATGTACCCAAAATACAACTCCTGCTTGGGTCAACAGCTACAAGAATGTGAACGGGCAAATAAATACTTTACCACTATTCTTTCATAACGACACGCAGACAGATTAGCTGGGCAACTGTATTTCTTTTTGATGAGGCAGTGAGATATTGACACGACACTAAACGCTAAATAGAGAACATTATGTAGTTTCCTTGTTAACATCGCTTTGCAAATAAAAAATTATGAGTTGTTTTATATTAATACTTTATATCGTATTTCAACTTGAAATGCAAGTCGCGCTATAGGCGTGACGTTAGGGTGGCCAGCCTGACGGATGACAGATATCAGATAACATAACATAACCTATTTTATCGCTTTGATTAGACAAGTATTTTGACAGTTATTGTTTGGCTATCATCACTTTCATATAATTATAATATTTACATTTCGCGAACTTTAAATATTATTTGGGTGTGGCACTCTGCTTTCGCATATCTCGTGAAGACGCATTGATATTGATAATTATGGTGTTGCTTATTTCTTACTCGAATAATATATGGCAACGTTTTCGTCACCTGTTCATGTTAACCATTCACATCACGGATTCGCTCGGTCAGAACAACCGTTTGATTTGAAGCTATTCCTTTCGTTTTATCGCTTTATCGACCTCCACATTGCTTTTACTATTCAAACGTGTAATTTTGTTTTGAGCTAACTTTCAATTATGTCAAATTTTAATGTTTTCATTCATTTAAAAATGAGAGGACATGGATGATAGACTCATGAATATGTATCGAAAATGTTTAAAATTTTACTTCAAGCGTTTAAATTGAAAATTAGTTAGTGGAAAGTATTTTTCCGCACTGTACACAGTTAACGCCCTTTTTTCCATATGGAAATGAGTGCAGAAAATTATAATTTTTGCATTGGCGTATTAAATAAATATAACATCGCACCATTTGTCTTCATTGAGTCTGGCACTCTGATAGCCAGAACAGATTCTGTACCAGTTGTAAAATTACGACCCCCAAAGTTACCAGTAAAACGCGAATAATAATATCTAATTATTTATATATGGTGATATTAGTTTATCGATGTGGAAATCGAACTAAAGATCTCGTGTTTCACTGTCCGATGCGTTATCACGGAACTACTCCTTATAATTAATAAAAGCACATAATTAGATAGTAATTAATTTAAATTAAACGTAGTTTCCTTCTTGAAAGTAAATAACAATGATATTTCATAAAAAAATTCAAATATTTAATTTAATTTTAATCGCACTTTCAAGTTTGATTGCTTTGTGAGGCTTTACGAAGGGCATTCCAAATTTTTTGCATTAGGTTGAAAAAATATAATATAATATAAATTTCATTCATCTTCTTTTTACCTCCCGCCTACCTCTAGGTAAGGGAGGTATTGTTTTTGGTCAAAAAATTGGGTAGTGAGTTTTCAATGAATAAGCACGTTTTTAGGTCCCTACAATACGATTTTACTATTTTCGCGATGATGTCTGTATGTATGTATGTATGTATGTGTTTGTGTAGTCTGTGGTAATTTTTTCGTCTCGCATAACTCAAATACTATAGTACCAAAAAATACAATTTTGTGAATTATTGCTTCTTATATTTAAATGAAGAGCTGATTAGATTTTGGATAAAATTGGTCAACCGGAAGTAGCACTTTACTTGAAGCCCTTAACAGTTTTTCGTGAAAAACACGGTTAAATTTCCTTTTTCAACAATTTATGTTATTTTCAAAGTTGAAGAATGTTTAATTTTACATGTGTTTTGATTATACTAATTTTATTAATTTTCATTAGATTTAGAGATAATAAAATATAAAGAAATTAGATTTCACAAATCTTGCATTCCTAGTACACCATGGAAACATTTAAAAATTTTCAATTTTTTACGAAATGTGACATATTATGTCATTGTGATTGAGAAGCTGTTTTCTGAGTGAAATATATGTCAAAAAATTAAATAAATATACGAAAGAAAATTAAAATTCTCAAATATAGATAAATAGAAAATAAACAAATAAGAAGGTATGTTTTTGTATCATCAAATACTATTTTGTACCGTAGTAGTATTGGGCGGGAGGTTATGTGCTGGACACATCAGATTTTTTCTGTATTGCAAGAAACTGATATATTTTAAATTTTGTTTTTAAAAACAATGAAAAAGAAGTCATTTTAATTTTAAGCAAAACATTTTATATGGTGGCATAAAACGCCCCTTGGGGGGCAGTGCCGCTTCTTTTGAAGCTCTCTAGATCTTTTTAACGGGGGGATCTGCAAAACAATTTTATTTTAAAAATATTAAAAACTACTCCTACTTCCTCCTCATAATTGAGTCTCAGTTGAATACTTGGATATTTTCCTTCAAAACTAGATTAATTTCAATATAAGAATATTTATTTATAACCTACAAAAGTTTTCAATGAATACGACATTGGACTGGAATTCAAATCAATTTTCTCTTCATTTAAGAGAAATAAGTTTGTTCCCAGAAAACTCAGTGTATGTTAGTGGTCGCGAAATAGGGTAAAAATTCAATTTCGCGGTCTGTATTGCGGCTGCGAAATGCTTATTTCTCGTCCTGTTGCACAATATCATATTTATATTATTGTATTAAGCAAATCTGAAATTAATTAAATTTTTTGTTTATCCAGTAAACTTCTACTAAAATCTAATCATCTCTGATGCGCATTGTCATTAAACTTTTATTATGTAGTTTCGTTGTTCTATTTTTTCTTGTTCCTCATTCAAATATAGACCTAAATAAGTCACCTCAAAACATGTATTTACGCAAAAATATTGTGGCTATTTATAAGAAAGTGTTTCATGCGAAAAACAAAAACTTAATTTCACAGTGAAATTAGGGACATACATTTATGATTGTACTATAATATACTTTAGTAATGTTTTCATACCATTAAGGTTAGCTCATTCACAACAATAAACAAAAAGATATAGGACATGGTTATCTTAAAGACCATTCCAGTTCATTTGACACCCTTAATGTGAGCGTTACTGATAATACAATCAAGCAACAATAAATAATACGTGACGCGAAATATCTCAACAGTTATATCCCCAACTTTTCCAACAGGGAAAGCATTTGAAAAGGTACTAGTCGCTTGAAACAGTTGTGCGTATTTGGTTCGCAACGCAGTGTAGCACAGGTAACGTTATTTCGTGTAGGATCGGCCTAACGGAACCTCTGTTTAAAGTCAAGAATTCCCGCGTCGAATAAGTTTTTACCTGCAGTTCCACACGCAGCGCCGACTCGAGAACGTCAAGCAGACGGAGCAAACTTGTAGTTTAGTGACAGTCTAAACAGGGTTAAAGTTCACACTAAAAATAAAATTACGGATAACCACCGTGAACTCTAATCAAATAACTGACGTGTATAAAAATGGTGGGAGATACATCGCGTCAGCGAAATTGTGCAGAGTGTTTAGTTCGCCTGTTGTAACCAAATTGACAGTTCCATTGTTGACGATGTTCTCCCGGTGCTTGCTGGCCGCGTGGCTGTGGCCGGTGTGTTACGGATTTGTGTTATTGTCTTCCGCAGCAGCTGGAGCCGGCGCTGGGGATGTCTCCGACACCATGTTCAAGCCAGGAGGCAGCTGGAGCTACAGCCTGCTGACGACGGTGCTGTTGAATGAACCTGGTGCGCAGGACAAGGACGTGGGGTTCCGGATCACGGCGGACGTCAAGGTCGCGTCAGTGTGGAGAAACCCGACCAGGAGCGCTGACCGGCTGCTCAAATTCGAGGTAAAGTGGATTCTAACTGGATTTGTGTGTCGAAAACATGTGCTGAATATGATGGCTTAAATTATATATATCCGGTAATAATAAATGCGTCACAAAATGTCTTCTAAGAAGAATGAATTAGATCTAGAAAATATACTAAATTATTCAATAACAATTCAAATGTTAACAGATCTTGTTTTCTCGAAGTCTTTTAAATTGTCAAAATATATTATAGCAAGGAGCATAGGAGTTTTCGCTCAAATTGACGATTCTTATGCATGAATAGAAACATCTATTTTAAATTTTAGTGAGCAAACACTGAAATTATTTATATTAGTATATAATCTTATTATACTACAACGTGTGTCTGGCTTAAAGGTGTACATAAGAGATTAACATGGGAAATCAATTTTTTGCATGCTGTTGCTCGGTGTTCTACCGGACAATAGAGATTGTGATATCAATCGAAAGATATCATTTTTCTGAATGAAACGATGTAAAATACATTACTATTTAGTTGTAATTTGGTTCCGTAAATTTATTTTTAAACGTCAAATAAATAGCTTAAAAGAAATCAAATCAAAACAAAACAGTCATAGGTGACTATATTTATTTTCGATAAAAATTGAATAAATCGGAGAAGTATCAAAACTTTAAAATTAATTTACTGAGTCAAATTACTACTAAATTGTAATGTATGTTACATCGTTTGATTCAGAAAAATGATATCTTTCGATTGGTACTACAATCATTGTTGTCCGGTAGAACACCGAGTAACAGCACGCAAAAAACTGATTTCCCATGTTAATCCCCTATGTACACTTTTAAAACAGACACACGGTATAATTGAGTTATTAAATTTTTTGCACTTACAGGAGTAAATGACTTACTTTATTCCTCCTTTTAAAGGAGTGAAAAGTCACTTTTAATTCCGGAATGATTAAATTTCAAATTTAATCCCCCGGGAAGTATAACGTGAGTTTTTTAATGAGGCGATTCAGCTAAAATGCAATGCTAACTAAAATGTAAAAAATGTGTCACCATGGATACCTATCAAATAGTCAGTATTAAATAAACTTGCCATCATAAAAATAAACTACATTCCATTTGAAAATGAGAGAGAGGAATAATTTAGTTTATTTCGATGGTACGCCAATAATTGTTTGTTCGGGGATAGTCGAAAAGACTGAATAACATTGCGATATTTGGGTACTTTGAACTCGAACAAACTGAATTAGTGTAGGCTCAAATGAAAGGTAAAGTAGCATGAAAAAGCGCCATATTTAAATTCGCTAACTTTTATATAATATATTAATATATATACATAAATAGATCAACATGAAAAAGTTCTATGTTTATGTTACGGTGCAAAATATTTTTCGGTACGTTTATAGCGGTGTTTCTATTGTTCGAAAAGTAATTTCGTTCCAGATATACAAAGGGTGACATTCTATGAGCATCCTAGTAAAAATATATCTTATTTTGCTGATAGAATTATTTGCAAATTTTGATTTACTACACTCTTATTCTCAAATGTAGTATAACAAAAAGAAAAGCATATCACAAACATTTTACAAACTAACAAGAATTAGAACAAGTAAAGTAACCATTCAAATTATTTCTTCATTGATACTGGTTGAAGTTTAGGTTTGTTATTACTGATTAATCCCTCATTCTTGATTATTTTATGTATATTTTTCTCTATAGTTATTAATTTGCTCAAAAACGCACCGGTTATTTTAAATGAAATATCGTGTATGTTACACAAGAAAGTTGCAAAAGTTTTTTCAAAGTAATAATAACAATTTGCAAACATGCCAAAAATGAGTTATTGTTTGTATATTTATGCTTACAATTTCAACAAACTAATTTAAATACCCAGAGTAGAAATTCCTTAACGGTAACTTACGATCCAATCTATACTGAGCAAGTAGCTTAACTCTCACTTTACGAATAAATTTAATGATGCTACAGTTTTCACACTTTATAATCAAATCTGACATACCTACCTACTTTTTCCTCTTCTATGTGCTTATGTTTCACTCTTTGTTTCTAACTTGTTTTTATAAAGACATAAAAACGATTTATATCGTAAGTTGCGCCTTGGAAATGATATGAATTGTAGCGCGTGCGGTTTAATTGCTGATTACACAGTGTAACAAAAAGTTGCTGACTTCTAAAACCAGATATTTTAACCTTGCCTGTCCTGTCGGTGTCTTCATTTTGCACAAAATGTTTCTAATTACTAGAAAGAAAATTTGAATTTATTTAATAATTACACTTTAGACGTTCCAGTTATTTATTTTCTCTCATAACAATAATTATGATTATTCAAATAAAAAATTCGTAATCATATAATTTAGGTGAAAGCATTGCAAATACTTAATATTTATTTTCCAGTTGATCTGTGGAATAGATAATTTAGCTATAATAGATGCAAATAATATTAGTTATTATTGTTCGTATCGAATTAAATTTATTATAAATACTTTAAATAAAATAACTACATCACCAGATGAACAGTTATATCAAGAATTATTTAATGAACCGTCTAAAAAACTAAATAATACAAGGTGCAGTGCTCATTGAAATCTCTTCAGCTACCACTTGTATGAGTGGTGGGGAGAGCATGAGTCGCCGCAAATCAGTGTTAATTTAATTTTTATTTTTAAAACTTCTTTACGTTTTTAAACAAGAAAATTTATTGATTCAAAAACTCTAATTATGAAAAAAATATTTATCCTCTATCCTCTCAAAACGTAGGTTAAGTAGCTCTTCATCTACTTCACCTGAATAACCGCCACTACTTAATTGAAAAACTACAATGTTTAAAACATAATAATATACCTTTTTACCTCCCGCCTACCTCTAGGTAAGGGAGGTATTGTTTTTGGTCAAAAAATTGGGTAGTGAGTTTTCAATTAATAAGCACGTTTTAGGGTCCCTACAATACGATTTTACTATTTTCGCGATGATGTCTGTATGTATGTATGTGTGTGTGTGTGTGTGTGTGTGTGTAGTCTGTGGCAAATTTTTCGTCTCGCATAACTCAAATACTATAATACCAAAAAATACAATTTTGTGAATTATTGCTTCTTATATTTAAATGAAGAGCTGATTAGATTTTGGATAAAATTGGTCAACCGGAAGTAGCAGTTTATTTGAAGCCCTTAACAGTTTTTTGTGAAAAACACGATTAAATTTCCTTTTTCAACAATTTATGTTATTTTGCAAGTTGAAGAATGTTTAATTTTACATGTGTTTTGATTATACTAATTTTATTAATTTTCATTAGATTTAGAGATAATAAAATATAAAGAAATTAGATTTCACAAATCTTACATTCCTAGTACACCATGGAAACATTTAAAAATTTTCAACTTTTTTACGAAATGTGACACATGTCATTGTGATTGTGAATCTGTTTTCTTCGTGAAATATGTCAAAAAATATACGAAAGAAAATTAAATTTATCAAATATAAATAGAAAATAAAGAAATAAGAAGGTATGTTTCTGTATCATCAAATACTATTTTGTACGGTTTAAGAGTAGTATTGGGCGGGAGGTTATGTGCTGGCCACACCAGATTTTTTAATCTAATAAATAGTTTCTTGGTAACGCATCGGGCTGTGGATCGAGATATTCTCAATTCGAATCCTGTAGCCGACAGTTCCCATTTTAAATTTACCCCTTTGTTCCCCCTCCACTAACATCTTTGAAAGGCATGATTGAGGGGTGGTAACCGCACTTCGTGCGCAAAATATGTCAACACGTGATGATATATTTATTTATATTTTCCATTTAATGCTCAAGCGACCTTGTCCGCCACCACTGAGATCGTGGGTTCGATTCCCACCCGGGACTTGGCTGTTATTGTCTTTTCAAATACTTGAATGTGAATGTAATAAATAAATGGTATTTGAGGGCTATAAATCTATAAGAATTCAAAAGCCGACACAAACATTATTATTATTATTTTACGTTTATTTAGTACTTTGTGTGACCACCTCTTTAATTAATAACAATAACAGAGCTTGTATAGTTTAACTGGAGTATGAAAGTTGACGTTTAGATTACTTTATGGTCGTGGTTTCTTTAGGAACTAAGAGTATATATCCAGATACCCAGTCAAGTGTTGGATTTGAACATTTCAGAAAAACAACAGCATATTTGGCTTAAAATAGATGGATCACAACATAACAACACAAGGATATATGCAGATACTATAATAACTTATCTATTTTGATCTAAATATCCTAAAATTTTAGTTGAATTTTCAAATCCAGTGTTTGCAGGCTATGTATATAAGAAAGAACAGATAATATTCAGGGTTTTTTTTACAATTGTAGTTCTCCGTAGCAAAATACATAAGGTCATATTACAGTTAAACTTTTTTCATTGGCAAACCTGAAACCACATAACATAAAATAATTAAAATATTAACTTTCATTCTCTAGTTGAACACTCTTCTGCTCATATTTCGAATACAATTCCTGTACTTCTTTCTACTCTACATAAGAAATTAAACGCAATAGTGATAACTAGTTAATAATAAAATTGCGGTAAAATAATAATTTCACAACAGAAAATGAGCAATAGTCTTTTTAAATATCAATTGTACAATTTCAACATATTCTGCAACATATTTCCGCACTGTATCATTTTCAGAATACAATGAAAATTTCATAATAATAGTCATTGTTTGATTGTTCCACTTTTAGTAAAATATGTAGGTATAAGATAACGTACACAAGAGTTATGTATAAAATTTGAGCGAATAATAATCATTTTATTCCATGGATTATAAATAATACATGATAGTGGATGTGTCACAAAAAAAAAAACGATACAGAAATAATGATAATATAACAACAATAATTATTTGTCAAATAATATATCCATAATTCAACCGCTGTCTGTCTATTAATAACCCATGTTACTGTTGCCAATGAAATAACATTGACAGTTCGATGAAATAATATTATTCATTCGTTATGTCAAATTCAAATTTTACCTATCAAAAGAGTAAAATCAAAATGACTTTTTTTTTTCGAGTTAACCAAGTTATTACTGATTTGATGACTACGTTTTATGCGACCGGGTCTATTTAAATGTTAAACTGTTTTTTAATGTTTATGTTTGCTTCCAGTTCATATCTCCTCGTCTTCACATCAAGTCGAGGAAGGCTCCAGCTCCAGAAGGATTCGTGGAGCACTCTTCTCGTCTGGAGGAACTCACCAACTCTCCATTCTTGGTTCACTGGAGCAGCGGTCGGGTGCAATCTGTCTACATACCTCTGAAGGAACCACTTTCGATTGCGAATCTCAAGAAAGGAATCGCTAGCTTGTTTCAAGTGAGTAACTTACATTCGTTGAGTTTTCGATGATATTGTGAATTTTCTTGACTTCTTAATATGTGGGATGAATATCTTCTTAGACATATTATTATTTATCAAATGTTGCGTTGCCATCGTCAATTGACTATGTCTCTGGACATACTATACTTGATTTGATATTTCCTTTATGTCTTCCATAATTGAGAATATAACTGTATTCCTGTATTTACTCATGCAATAATAATCAACTTAAGTGTGATAGCTATAAATGATAATGTTTGTTTCGTAATTTACATATTTTAAAAATAATTCACTATCTCATAATGTATAATTTTATATCTTACTTGTCGACTTTATCGGCATAGTGAAAATTAATGATTCAGTTTAAAAATAATATTTTAGTTTCATACTCATTACAAAATTCTTTTAAAAGATATACTAATAATACTGTTGCATAATATACCAATAAAATCGTGAAAAGTGCTCATTCTTTAACAGATACGCCATACGCCAATAATTACTTGCAATACTAAACTTTTTTCTCGGAATGTACATGTAGACATTACCGCATTTGTTGCGTACTTGGCCGGGGACGTGTGTATATTAGTTTGTCATCTATACTATACCATACATCAATAAAATATTATTTTTGGTCTTCCAGTTTCAACTGTTAGACCTGCAGACAAACGAAACAGACTCGTCAGGCCACTGCGAAGTATCCTACACATCAACAGGCCCAACATCGTTCAAGAAATCCAAAACCTCTTGTCGAGCATCTGAAGACACCCCATATCTAGTCCATCCAGACCCTCTATTTTCGGTTAAAGTCTCATCTCTACGAGATGCCAACTATCAAATATCAGAGAGCAGCTCTTTCATTCAATCAGTCACTACACAAGAATCCCATGTAATGACAGTAGCCTTAAAGCCAGAAGCAGGAAACCAAGTCAAAATCACGCAAGAACTCACACACAAACAATCGTCAACAATCTCTCCTATTGTCAGCGAGAGCATCGAGCAGGTGATTCAACAATTGACGAACGAAATCGACAATCACTTCACCCATGAGACACTGATCACCGAACGGGAACCGAGGCTGTGTCAGGATGTGGCTTGCCCGAGTTTTGCTAAACTGGTTTCGGATAACCTCAAAAATTTTGAACTCAAAAATTACGGCACACTCAAAGCCGCCAACGGGTTCCGCAGGACTATAAACGCTGCCAGAGATGCCAATAAAGATGATATTGTAAAAGTACTTAAGAAGAAACAGAATAAACCTGCTCTGTAAGTATTTTTCTTCTAACTGGCTCAAACTAGATTTTTTTTTTAATAACCGGTCAGTAAAATAATTATTTAATAAATGCCATCATAAAATCACAGGATCTGGAAATACCTAATTATATTTTTCTTTAGTATTTTTACTTTGTTATACAGTGTATAACAAAGTAAGGAATCATTAAAAAAATTGATGATGAAATATGTAAATGTTTAGAAGCAATTTTTTATTCTCATGAAATAAGGTTAACATGTGTCTTTATTTTTCTCTAAAGTTATTAGTTAGCCAGAAAAACTGATAGGTTGCTTTAAAAAACTCCCCCTGTATATGTCAGTTTTATTTGCTTTGTTTAAACTAATAACTGTTCAAAACTGCGCTTCTGTGTTTAACTGAAATATTGGGAATTTTAAACAATACATTAAAACTAAAGAAATATTATAACAAAATGTTTAATATATGGTGTCAACCATCTCAAACTTTTTAGTATAGTTAATGCTGTATGCAACTAGCCAAGTATGTCGCCATTTTGTGACAAGATAGCCAGCGAAAATTTGCATCCTTTATTTTAAAATAAACAACAGTACCCTTCCATTTCTTAAAAAAAATTAGGTACTCAATAATCTTAGTGAAACAAATACAAACTAATTCTTATTGATAATATTTTTCCCATATTTTCAGATTGGCCATTTACGATATTCTGGGTACAGCCCAAACTCTGGAAGCCCACGAGGCAGCTATGAAACAACTAAGGTTCACAGATGAAAAGCATTTGAATAGACTTGAGCGATATTTGTGGGCCCTGTCGATGGGTTCACATCCTAAACTCGATATCATCAAAGATCTGCTTGACAAATATATTCGTACACCGGATTTAAGTGAAAAATTACAAGAAACTCTTGTTTTAACTTTGGCTTCTATGACCAATAAGTATATTAGGAATCCGCATAACATTGAAAAGAGGAAGGTAAGATTTAAAAAATATATATTCACAGTGGCTTTAATACTTCAGGAAAAAAGTAATTAATAGCAAATACTATGTAATATAGGTACTTATTATGGAATTACGCATAGGATATATAGGATATTAAATATAATTTTTGGTTCCCAAAAAGAATACCGCGTAGTCCCGCCACTGGTTGCCTGTATTCATGCGTAATGCATTCTAAATTAAAGTCTATTTTACTAACGACAGTTTAATATTTTTAAAATTGTTAATTTTTGCACTTGCCTCGGGCTCGGAGAATAATAGGGGGCCCGGGGCTGCATGACCCGAAATAAGTTTTTAACTGAAGTTCAGTTTTTTTTGTAACACGTATACGAATATTGATGCTTTACCGACCAATTTGAGGGCGGTATGACATTTATTACAGATTAGGTAAACCGCCCTAGAGTTATTGTAGTTAATATTAACTTTTTATTATAAACAAATCTACTCTAACTGAATTATTTACTCAAAAAATCTTATAGATCTTCAAGTAAACTTCTTCTTCGGTTGATAGACTGTTACAAAAATCTAATCAGCTTGTCACTCATCATCCAAATTCTGAATATAAAAATTGAAATGATGCCGTCATTGCATTATAAGTTATCATGGGCGAAAAATGTTGAAAATTTACTATAGAATATTTGGACCCATTAAAATACTGTCTTACATACACACGCCATGAGTTCCAGTTAAGATGCAAAATTTGCTTTAGATAAAATGCAGTATAGGTTGTCAATTTGTCATCATAATTAATTGATTTATAAACTTATTGTGAATATTTATCAAACTGTAACCAAAATTGTATCTAGTAACCATCCGAATGATTTCTTCATTAGTAAATATTTTTAAATTATTTTGTTCTATCCTATGGGGTAAATAGCTCCGTGGTAACGTGTCGGACTGTGGATCGTGAGATCCTCAGTTCGAATCCCACTGCCGACAGTTACAAATTTAAATTTACCCCTGTGGTTCCCCCTCCACTAACATCCTTGGGGGCTATGATTTGACGGCTGGTAACCGCACTTCATACGAAAAAATATATCACCTACCGAGATCTGCGTAAGCAGAGTGCCACACCCGTAATGGGTAAAAGGCGTGATGATATATTTATTTATTTATTATTTATTTGTTCTATCCTGCTATCGAAACTTGTTGTTTCTTACTTGGATACAGAGCTCGAAACCTTCTGTTTTGTCCTCTCAACTCATTCCTATGGCAACGGAATGGGTAATGACAGGTGAGTGGGCGAAAGTTCTTTCGCTAACTACTTTCACCCACTCATCTGTCATTACCAAATTGACTGATTCGTAACATTGAGTATGTGGACCACAAGGATGGGGGCGCAAACTTATAATAGCTGAATTGAACAAAATGCTATACAACACTCGTGAAGAAACGAATTCTCTCACTTATGTGTCTTGACTGTCACATGCGTGAGTGAAGTCTTAGTTTCTTCACACATATTGTAATATACTATTATTTATTATTATTTCCAGATATACCAAAGTGTTGTCGATGCCTTAAACAACGGAATCGACAATTGTAATAAGAAGCCATGTCAACTATCTTTTATCAGGGCTCTAAAAAATCTCCAGTGTCCCGAAACAATTCCGAAACTGATTGAAATCGCTTTAATTGGATCGGACAAATCCAGCGTGGCCGCCATGAAGGCCTTGAGAGCTTTCCCTCCAGAATCATGGAACGCAGACGTCATCAAATCATGCAAGAAAATCTTCTTCCAAATCAGAAAAAAACACGATTCCAGCGCAAGAACCCTAGCACTCGACATTCTGCTCGGTTCTAATCCAACGGACAAAACTTTAGAGGAAATTCTTCTTTATCTTCTTTCTAACGATAAAGCTTTTGAGGTTAAGAAATATGTCATACAGAAAATGTTAATGTTATCGGAGAAAGATGCCCTGTTTAAAGAAAAACTGAGAAATGTTATCAAGAAAAATAAGAGAATACACAACTATTCCATTTTGTCCCAGAAAGGAATGTCTACGGCATTGGGAAGAAGTTTTTTGAGGCATAATGCAGTGAACGGAAGCATGATCAGTGTGCAGGAAATGAGCTCTGGGCTTGTCAAGCGAGGTGTGTTTGACATTGTTCTGGAGGAGAATGACAGGTCGTGCGAAATGTTCAGTGTAAGTGTAAATAATACTTAAATGAAACAACGTACTAAAAAACAATGGCTTTACTCAATCATTCTGCAGCAAATCAAAATTGAGTTGGTAAAACGTTACACCAATTTTCGTGTATTAAAACCCGCAATAACCACCCATCATGGGGTATTCCGTTATAATTAAATTTATCCAAAGTAATATCACATTATAATACAATTAGAAAATATAGTCAAACATGATAAATAACAAGTTTTCATTCATAATTGTGTTTTGTCTGCAGCTGGGTCTGTTCTCCGGTGGATTGGGCAGCTTTATTTCTTCAGATGACGAAGAATCAACCGAAGACGACGTAGCAACTGCCGGAATGGAACTAACCATGCTGGGAACACAAATTCGTCCTTTCGTTTTCTTCACTGGGCAGGGTGAACTCATGGGACACGTTTGGTCCGGAACAGCTTCGGAAAGCACCCCGGCATTCCAAGTAAGATATTCACAAACCATTACGTTCAAATAATCTGATGTGGCAACACTTCCCGCATATACAGTTTTTAAATGGTACAAAATAAGTGTAGCCCATATTACTTTACACATTTTTAAACAGAACCAAATTAACTCTGAGATATGCTTAAAATACCTCGTTCAATAAACTACTACTTCCGGTTAATAGATTGCTATAAAAATTTAATCAGTTCATAATTTAAAAACATCCAAGATCAAAAAATGAAATTTTAAAGTAACGTAATCTTCTGAACGGTACAAAATATAGAAAAATTTCAAATAAATATTGTGACTAATAGTATTCTACATCTTTTTAAGTACAATAACATTTACTTTACTTTAACTCATTTATTTATTGAGATATACTCAGTGAAACGGATAGGCTGTCAAATAAACTAGCACTTCCAGTTTAGAATTGCTCTTATTTTTTATGTATTGAGTAAAATTGTATTCTAGGGAACCCAAAACGTGCTTATGTATCGCATATTTTGACCTGTCGCTATTTCTTTCTTATATACCGTGTGTTTGAACTAAGATGCATCATTTACTTGTCATTAATGTATTTCCACAGTATAATAATTAATAAAATAGTTCTAGTGACACTTGTTGTTGTCACTTTTGCCCTTTTTGTCGAATCAACTTTGAGCCGTGCGGCCATTTTGGCAGTAGTTGTATACGGTGGTAAATTTGAATAACTATCAGTTGCAAGTTGGATAAAATCTAAAACTATAAAAGTTTCTACTATTATTTATGATACAAATAAGTTTACCTCTCTGTTGTGCAGTTTTTGACCAACCCAATAAAAATGAACTAAACATGCTTGACATTTGATAGATAGAACAATGGCCACTGACATACTACTCTCTTTTCTACAGTCACTGAAAAATCGGCTTAACAGCGAATGCGAGCGGTCATTTTCTCAGTAGCGTACTGAGACATGCCCACTGAAATATTCGAGTGATACTACCGTGTTAATTCTTAATGTGATTCCACTAAATAATTTTTTATTTGACAGATAAACACTTTAGTGCACGATCACCTGGAGTACCTCCGTTTGGGCCCTGGAATAATTGCAGAATTAAATCTGCAAACTGCTGTATCCTTCAACCTGGCTGGAGAAATTCAGATTTCTTTGTGGAACCGAAACTCGCATTCTTTAGTGAATCAAAAGTAAATATAACAACAATAATTTTGGGATTTCTTGTTTAATTATTGTGTTGAAATTTTAGTGCTGCAATGGTGATGAACGGTTTGATGCGAGTGGATGCATCATTCGTCCAATCTAAAGTGGAATTCTTCGCGTCGATGGAGCCAAGGCTGGATTTAGAATCGGATATTGAGTTTGCTTCCGGTGTAGCTGTTTGCTTAAGATTGAACCAGCCGAGTACGCTGTTCAAGTGAGTATTTTACAAAATGTACCTTTTTATTTGTTGTTATATATATATTTTTTTCTTTCAGACACAATATTTTTAAAGTGGAGCGAATTCCAGGAAGCAAGCATAGTTTAAGAAAAGCCAAATACAAGAAGTTTGAAGTACCGGGAAGAACGTACAACTTAAACCAAAAGAATAATGAAATGTGTAATATTTTAAATAAAAAACGATAGTTTTTAAATAATGTATAGTGTTTGCAGTGTGTAAAGTATTAGTGTGAATGATGTGTTCTCAAGAACTTATGTGTACCGTTTTCAAGGGTAATTGAGACTGATTTATTATGCAATTGATTTGTCACACTTATGTACGTGTAAATTTTAGGCAATATAAATAATTTGCAAACATATTTAGAAGTTTATTGACATATTTTAACCAGCAAAGATCAATCTGATGTGACAACACATAACCTATCGAATAAGGTGTGGCAATAAAATAACGGGTCTGAGGCTACGACAGACGAACTACACATGCGACAAATTCATACGACTGACAACTATGTAGCGTGTAGCCTTCTCTTTCGATTGCCGCCCTTCCCAAATCATTAATTATGTCATTTGACGTGTTGTTTATATTCGAAGAAATTATAATTTTCTAATTATGGATTTGGTAGAAACTACAAATGGAAGAAGAAAATTGTACATGGTTTTATTATTAACTGCTGCTGCATGTATTATGAAAAAAATTCAATTACTTAGAAATACGCAAACGACGGTGATGGTGGATACGTCCCCTTTATATCAGCTTAATAATTATTGTAACTTGTACAAGGAAATGCGACAAGGAGATCAAGAATGATTTTTTTAATGACGAAAGAAATGTTTACAATTTGCAAGTTTTGGTAGGCCCCCCATCTTAAGAAAAATTTAAATCGTCCTTCAATACTACCCGATTGTAGAATTTTCTTTCAATCAACCTATTTTTGAATGCCGCAGGTTTTCGGCCCCATATTGTTGGATACATTTGTAACAGCGCAACTTTTGACGTTATTTTAATTTGATATATGCTTACACATATAAATTCTGGCAATGTAAACGATTAAACAATTACTGTATTGCAATACCACTACTACTCCACGTACGAATACAATCCCCTATGAAAATGTAGCTTTACATACCTGACAGGGTGTTGTACTCGGTAGAGCAATTGTCACGCTGCGATCTGTTGAGACTCAGCCCTTAATTTGTTGATTCGTTTTTAATGAAGACATGCTTGATTCCGTGCATCAAGAACACTTCAAATGTATCTACATTTAGTTATATGGTTAATTAAGCGTTAGGAGGGATATTGGGAGTTAGGTTAACCTTACAAATAAAATACCTGTTTTAATTAGTCGACTTTATTTACTAAAATTTAGTATGTACATGATCACTGGGAATTTAAATAATATAATTACTAAAATTTAGTATGTACATGATCACTGGGAATTTAAGTAATACATGGATATAAT
Organism: Poecilus cupreus; assembly: GCA_963942605.1. Taxonomy (NCBI): domain Eukaryota; kingdom Metazoa; phylum Arthropoda; class Insecta; order Coleoptera; family Carabidae; genus Poecilus; species Poecilus cupreus. Next base: position 20,780,017 of record OZ012718.1, read on the forward strand.
TTTATAGTTAGCGATGCGAGGAAACCATCGCCCTAACATTTTATAGGGCTCTTAGCCCTCCTCTTCTTCCTTCCACAGCTACTCTTGCTTCGTTTCCGTTTCCCACAGCGAGACTTACTCCTCTTACGACATCTACTTTTCCTCCTCTTACTTGTCCTTTTCTTCTTCCCGCAACTGCTGCTCCGTCGGCGGCGTTTCTTTGGACAACAGGGTAGGCAAGGCTTACTTTTCCGCCGCCGTTTCTTACCACATCCATCGGTTTCCACGCCGTACGCGAGCTTCTGCTTGGCTGACAGAAGCCGCCATTTTCGCGCAGCGTCCTTTGCTATGTCTTTCACAGAATTCGCACCACATTTTTTCTGGTAGTCCCGCAAAAATTTTAGGAACGGTACTCCGGGCTTGGAATTACCTGGAACTACCGCCCTCGACTTCCTCGAATGTACCAACCCAGAATTAAGGCGAGTCTCCATCGCATCGCTAGAATTTAGCCCCAAAAACCCACAATAATGGAACAAGCAGCACTACGTGTACTTAATTTCACAAATTCATGTTGACTAACTGTTTTTATTACGCCATGACAACAGTTATTCATTTTTTATTCATCACAATTTTGATCATAGTTAGACAAAAACAATATCCATCATCCACGTGTTTTTTGACATTTCACAATGTAAAATCGCTAGTTTTAAAAATCGTATTCATTTTACCCCCAGCATTTCGTGCAGTATTTCTCAATAGTGAAATTAGCTGTGACCGTTTGTGAGTTTGACAACTATCGGCATCCGCATTCTGTGACAACCATATCTTTGTATGCGTACCGGTACGTGAGGACTCCTTGGGCGTCCACGTAAAGAACTGAGATCGAGTCCAGCTTGGTGGGAACGCAGCAGGAACGTGGTGCTCTGGATGGTGAGACGCTATGGAGCAGGGCTTGAACTATTGCGTGTTTTGTAGGAGATAAATAATCTGCGACTGGATAGAAGCATTTCCCTGAGCACTGGTAAGCCTACAAATTTATATTTATTTAGCTTTAACATCTTATTAGTTTTTCAATAGAATATGTATAAAGTTAATAGTATTACAACTCCAGAAACTACTATATGCGATTATGTATTATAATAGTGTATTTGTAATATTTCTAATATGCATTTGCAAATACAATAAACAAATATTTGACATGCGCAATATCTGAGGTTAGGTTTTATTTAGCGTGTCCGCACATTTATAATTACAAATATAACGTCGAAATATAAGTTTACCCAAAACACATAAATAATTATGTCGAAATATATATTACTTTAACTAAAATTTATTTTAGCCAAATCGTATTTTAAACATACACTCTTTTAACAAGTAATTAATTTAAATAGAAATTTTTAGAAATAATAAAACTTTTTGAGTAAGTTCTATAGATATAAGTTTATTTAAATTCAACGTTTCGAATTATAAAACATAATTTTGAAGTATATCGTAAAATATTAATATTTCGGTAACTAAATTCCATGCATTTTTAAATTCTGAACTTTTGTATTTACAATTTTGTTGTTAAGTGAATATGTAAAAAAACTATAGCAATTATCAAGAAAATAGCATTGAAATCCATTGAAATATAATAATTCTGGAACGTGAACGTATTATTTAAATAAGATGTAAAAATGAAAGGTACATTGTATTTCAAAACTACTTTTAAAAACAGGAAAATTTGCAATGTGTACTACAGTTCTGCTGGCAATAAAAACAAACTACCAATATTCGCCATCAAAAGATATCATACAAAATGAATTTGACATGTACGTTTCTTGAATTGTGATCAGCGCCATCTCTTAATAATTAGCACAGATTTTTAACTACAATTTGTTAGAATCTGAAAGCAACTAATATATCAGAAAGACCTCATATCCACTGGGCTGTACGATCCAAGAATCATAATTGATTTCTGCGAAATCCACAAAAAGAGGCCTTTTTTTGCAGTTATTCCTCATCCGCTTCATCTTTCTACTCATAGCTTTATTCGCAACATCATCATCCCAAAGTTTATTAGTTTCTTCTTCATAGTCTTCCTCGACATATCGTCGAACTCTCCTACTTCTTTCATGTTTTAATTCTCCATTTTGTACAATTAAATTTTTATGTTGTTGATTGTTTGTTACTGCGTCCATTTTTGCGCTCGTGTAAAACAAAAGAAGAACTGGATAGTTGTGTTCATAGTTCTCAGTTATCGGCATTAGGGAAAGTTTGAACACTCCAGTTTTATTGTTGATGAAAGGTTGGTATAGTTTCACGGTTATAACGAGTTTGAGAATTCTGTAGGGATCTAACAAAACCTTGTTGACGGCATGGCTAACATTGAATGATATCCAGGTGTTGTCCGTATGGTATATATGTCTCTCTTCCAATATTTTCAATTCATTGGTTGTTTCGTTGTATATCGATATTTTTATTTGACGTTCTATACCTGTGAGTAGAATGAATGCAATAAATATTAAGTAATTGAAATGATTAGAGGTTACAGGTGTTCGGAAAGGTATTGTATGTTAAAATTGCATTCATGTTTTAATAAATATTAAATATGCATGTGACAATGTGAGTTTGCAATTTTAATTTAATTGCGTGGCTTCAGCTTTCCTGTTTGCTTATGATATGCTAAGAGAATAGTCGTAAGCTCTATGTTTGAGTGCCACCAATCATCGTTGAAGATATTATTGTTGCAAGTCTCAGTTTACTAGTAAGTTATCTGTTCTATATAATATTTATATTAAAAGTGCTCATTTAAAAAAATGTTGGATTAAAATTTGTCTGGATAAAACTGAGCTTATTATCGGGGTGGTATGTCGTTCTCCAATAGTTGAAAACTTCCAAATCTTATTTGACAGATACAACTGACACTGACACTGACATACTATATTCTCTTTTCTATGGTTACTAATAATCCGTGAGCCAGCTGTAAAAATAGCGACTCATTTGACCAAAATATTCTGTAAGTTTTATGGAATCTACCCATTTAGGTACATCGAAAAAAGCAAGTCTGCCATGCAGATCTGGGTGGAGTTCAAAATGGCGTCCATTAAAAAAGGAAAGTAAAGGAAGGAATATTGAATCATGTGACCACAATTTTCTTTTTTATCACATGATACTAGACGAAAATACGAATCAAAAGACACCAGTCTGCCACTCGTATGTGGCCGGGTTGCCTCAGCAGACGAATTTCAAAATTTAAAATTTGTTGCTCGAAATTTGACTTAAATGACCAAAATTTTCTTTTTTATTTCATGATAACAGAAGAAACGACACCAGTCTGCCACTCGTACATGGTCGAGTAGTCCTGGCAGACGAAATTCAAAATTTAAAATTTATGGCCCGAAATTTCACTCAAATGACCAAAATTTTCTTTTTATCCGATACTAGATGAAAATACAAGACAAAAGACACCAGTCTGCCGAGGCAACCCGACCACGTACGAGTGGCAGACTAGTGTCTTTTAATTTATATTTTCGTCTAGTATCATGGGATAAAAGGAACATTTTGGTCATTTGAGTCAAATTTCGAGCAATAAATTTTAAATTTTGAAATTCGTCTGCTGAGGCAACCCGGCCACATACGAGTGGCAGACTGGTGTCTTTTGATTTGTATTTTCGTCTAGTATTTTGAGATTAAAAAGAAAATTTTGGTCACATTATTCAAAATTCCATCTTTTACTTTCCTTTTTTAATGGACGCCATTTTTAATACCACCCAGATCTAAATGGTAGACGTGTTTTTTTCGATATACCTAAACGGGGGTAGATTCCATAGAACATACTGAAACTTTTGGTCAAATGGGTTGCAGTTTTTAAAGCTGGCTCACGGACTATAAGATATTAGCCTATCAGCGAATTGGGATGAGCCAACAAAGTGGCTGACATCTGGTGGCTAAATTTGAATTACGAGCAATAGGGAAAACATTCCTGTGTTCGTAATGGTGGTATATGGAGTTTTAGATTTTTAGAGAACAAAATCTCAAGTAAATCAAAAATATATTGTTCTATGCATCAATATAACAATTATGTTAGTGGAGAAATATTATTACATTATTTTTTAAACAGTAAGGAGGTGGAAAATTGCATTAAATGTAAGAAAAAAAGTGAAGACATATGAACTTTTGTTCTGCTCATTTCCTGCATTGGGATTTTTATAAAGGTATGATTGCTTTTAATTTTTATACTGAAATTAACTAATCAATTATATTTATAGACGAACTGCCAATAAGAAAGGAATTCTTAAACATGAGGTCATTCCAACCCAAGATTTTCCACTGACTGTTTGACATAAGAAATAGACGGAAGACAGAAAAAATATTTCTGTATGTAATTGTTAATAATTTTTATTTCTTTATAATATGTACTATTTATGTATTTATTTACTACAATATTTTTAGAGAAGTAAGCAAACATAAACATGAAAATGGATGAAATATCTAGTGAGTCCAAAATATCAGAGAATGATGGACCATAAACAGTTAGGCAAAGAATTTGGTTGTAACTGGCACACTAGATAAACATTGCTAAATTAATTTACAATGCGATCAAAGTTTAAATAAGTGTATTTTCACCAGGAGTGCAATGAAATCAGATGAAAATTTGATTGCCTTTGCCAGAGTAAACTTCCACTGGTGCACAACTTTTTCGATTGAAATATTTATATTATGTGATGTGCCTTTTAATTTAGAAGTTTGTAAACATAGATGCTATATTTTACTGTTATTCTTGATATTTATTTTATATCCACATAGTATAATATGCCCAGCTAAACCAAGGAAATATATCAATGTTAACCAAAAAATCTGATTTTATTTTTATCTTTATAAGCAGGTTCTCCTTTCACTATCGTTCGAACTGCTTCATTCAAATAGATGTATATAGGTCTATTAAAGAAATGAATATCTTTTTTTCTAATTATTGCGACAAATAACTAAAATTTGTACATTCAATCCTACACCAGTCCTAATGCTTTTCATTACAAGAACGTAATGTTTTCCCTATTGCTCAACTTTTAGTGCTGCCATCTGTTATCAGTGGCTCATGCGGATACTAAGCGGCTGTGCACCACTGATATATTGGGATTATGAAATATTTTAAGTGTCGCTACTGTGTGAATTATTATACTGTAATAATATTATTATTACTATTTAATATGAAACCGTAGTTTCGTTCAAAATATGTATGACCTAAAATTATTACTGAACTGACATATTAAAGTTTGACATTTCCGTCCGTGAAGTGATCATCTATCGTATCCTTTATCTTTTCAAGTAGTGGAAAAGAGATGGACATATTAGACACACGTAAAATTAACCAACGATTGAACAAGACAACAAGAGTGTATGTGACAAAGACAGACTATACATATAACTTATAACTGTTAATTATTAGTTCGGAAATTAATGACGTACCGGTCATCACATCGCGGACAAAGTGTAGATGCTAGAGAAGTCCAACAATACTCACCTAAAGCTAATTTGGATTTAATTTCTATTAATGTTAACACTTGCAGTTCTGCTCGTATGAATATCTCATCTTTGTTAGAGCTTGGCACGTTGAACACTAACATATGGTGGTCATTATTTATGTCATTTTCCAATAAATACGGATAATGCGAACCTACAAACACAAACATACTTAATAATTAATCCAAAACACAATTTGTTAAATCCTAGTGTACGTTTGGTCAGGCAAGCGAAATTTTTTTTAATGTATAGGAAATAGCTCATTTTTACTTTCTTAAATCATACAAAAAATCGTTGACGGGATTTTTGCGGAAATACATATTTTGACGTCCACTGAATCCGTTAAGACCAATTTCTCAATGATGTCAGTAAGTGAGGACAGATGGATGGATGGATATCCGTGTGCGCAATATCTCATGAACGAGACAAGATATGTAAACGAAACTTGGAATTTATACATATGTTTCATGAAAGCATGAAGAGCTGAGTTGATTTAGAATGAAATTGAAAAACCGGAAGAGAAAGTTTACTGAACAAACAAAACAATAAATTCCGTTTTTTCAAAAATGGAATCAGATATGAAAAAAGTTTCAAATGAAAGAAATTAGCAAAAATATTTGTAATATAAAATGTTATTTGCAGTTTTCTTGTACATGCTTCTAATTTTGAGAAAAACTAAATTATATTTTTATAAATATATTTCCATAATCTTAGTTGCAATGGGAACAAAAACAAACATTTTTAACTTCAATGTGTGAAATGTGTCAAATAATTGTGAAATGTCAAAAATGTGTGTCGTTTGAAATATTATAAAAGCAATATTTGTGTTATCAGTTATAAAATGTTAACGACTAGATATTAATTGATAGCTTTCATATGCAAATTTTGAACATTTTGAAGGCATATTTAGCCGGATAATTAGTTACAGAAGCAAGATACTTACTTGTTCTTTACCTTTACTGGTATTCTATATCTTTAAACATGCTGAATTATTCATTTCAAGCTATTTTTATTTACAAATTTTTGACATTTATTTGACAAGTAAAAAGAAAAACAATCAATTTGCTATAGTTACAATATAACAACAAAATTTTATGGTGCCTTTTGCTTATGTGTGTACCGATTTATTTATTTGAAAATGTGTCAAAATCAATATCATCGCCAAAAATTAAAGTTTATACTATGAATTCATGAAATAATCTTGACATATACCCCTCGTGCTAAAGAATTGAATCGATTAAATTTGATGTCTAGCTTATTTATAAAATTTTGCTTTTAAAAAAGTGTTATCGTACATAATAATTTAAGATAAAATCCCTCGACCTGCGGTCTCGGGATTTTTTCCAATTATTATGTACTCAAACACTTTTTAAGCAAAATTTTATGCATAAGCTAGACATGTCAAATTTAATCGATTAAATTCTTAGCACTCGTGATATAACTATTGATTAATAGTGAAATGTATCCAAATGGACCTTGTTGCATGAATTTTTAAATTTTAAACAACTTTTGCATTTACACTTTTTCTGAATAGGTAAAAATTTACACCAATATAAAAAGAAATAGCATTAAAATCCATGTACACTTTACCACAGTATAAGTAAGAGTTTTGCCACTGTATCTTACTTATAAGTTATACTGTGACTATACAATTAGTTACAGTTAACGTTAAACATGCATTAGTTTCAATACCTTCATACGCAGGAATTACACTCTTCACAATATCCGGTGCCATTCCCGAATTCTCCTTTTTGACCTTCTTCGATTTCTCATACAACTCCAGCATGAACTTCGGCACATGTTGCTTCACCTTAGCGTTCGGGATTTTAAAAACTTCTGACTCATTTTTAGCAAACATTACCTCTCCGTCATCATTGTTCACGATGTTCACTTCAATCGATGTTCTTCTGTTGAAGTCTTCCGTTTTCAAAATGCCATATGAAAACAGCCACACAACAATAATTAGAATAAGAGACGCAAATGCACAGTGCCACATTTTCATGGTGACATCGTACGGAGTTAGACGTTGTTGGATGGATGTGTTGTTGATGGTTTGAAGGTTTATTTTGAACTGGACGACGCTGGGCGTCGAGACGCAGGAATAAAACCACTTGAGACATTTTATCTCGATGGTTTATGACCATATTAACATGCCAAACTTATCTAATTGTACCTTTAGTTGAACGTATTTAAAAGAAGGCTCGTTTATTTTTACATATTTTCATTTGATTTTACATTAATGTTTAAAATACTTTCAATATTTAATAATTTTTTTTATTAATATTTAAAAAATATCTAAATACGCAGCTCAAGAAAATTATTGCAACCCTTCGTATTTTATTTAGTCTATTACAAGAAGTAATACTTCTTAACATAACATTTATCATTTAATTGAAAATCTATAATATTTATAAAATAAAAAATATTTTAGGTTTTGTTCCCAGTGTAACTAAGATTACTGAAATATATTATTAAATATATAATTTAGTTTTTCTCAAAATTAGAAGCATGTACAAGAAAAGTACAAATAACATTTTATATTCCAAATATTCTTGCTAACATCTTTCATTTGAAACTTTTTTCAAAGCTGATTCTATTTTTGAAAAAAATGGAATTTATTGTTTTGTGTGTCCAGTAAACTTCTACTTCCGGTTTTCCAATTTCATTCAAAATCAACTTAACTCTTCATATTTTTATGAAACTTATAAATTGCAAGTTTCGTTTACATATCTTGTCTCGTTCATGAAATATTGCGCACACGGACATCCATCCATCCAACCATCCTCAACACAGACATCATTGAGAAATTGGTCTTAACGGATTCAGTGGACGTCAAAATATATATTTCCGCAAAAATCTCGTCACCGATTTTTTTCATGATGAAATGAAGTAATGATTACATATAGCTGCATTTATCTTCCTGTAATATCGTTTTTGTTCTCATACATTGAAATGTGTTGTTTAGCGTTGCCTAAGCAACGTCCGAAATGTCCATTTCCCAGGTCTCCACCAGATAGACAACCGGCAAATTTCGACGAAAACATTCCTATTTCCAAAGCGTTTATTAATAAATTATATTTATAATAAAATAATATAGTATTTCAAACATTCCTTTACATAATATTAATATAAACAATGATGGAATAAGAATGAAATTGAATTTAAAAATAACAAATTTAGTGCTTTTGGTTACCAATGTTGGCAATAAAATCTGTCCGATATGACAGATGTAAAATACATAACCTACAAATGTAAATAAGAAATATAACAAATTTACAATTGAATACGGTAAATATCATAAATATTTTAATTGTTTTCTAATATATTAGGCAAATTCACTTGTGTTTATATTTATAGTGCAACTTTGAAAATTATCAGAATAACTACTTGAAGAACTTCATTTCTTTGTATGGATTCTTATTAGTTTTATACTTTTCGTACAAAAAATATTGTATAAACCTCTTGCGTGAACTCGGTTCCCGGATTCGTTCTATGGCGGCGCTCGCAAGCTCGCGCCGCCAAACACTCATCCGGGAACCAACCGTTCCCGCATTTGGTATGTAAATAACTATTTTAAATTGAGATAAATTAATTTTTCGATCAATTTTTGTTTTGTTTATAAAGAAAGGAGTACTTCGTTTTGGTTCTGCGTTAAAATAAAATGTAAAAGTGTTAAATAACCTTCCCCACAACATTAAAATCTTTACCCAAACACAACCCCTATTAGATATTAGTAGCGGTCCCTGCTGGGATTAATGAGTCAAATGAATTCACCACTAATAATAACGACTAATACTTACTGTACAAATATACATCAATAAAATATTTATTCAATGTTTTATCTTGTTATCCTTAGAGTGCCATTAACACCAATTTTATTAGCACAGCTGATTTCGATAAAATATCCCTCATAAATCATCCGCCAGCAATTAACGGTCCAGTGGCGTGCCACCGGGGCTACGATGACTTGTACTCTTGTTATCTGGACTGGAAATAAACCCGTAAGAAACACATGGTCACTTGATCGTTACCGAGAAAAACACTCGAGCCGAATGGAAATCCGGGGGAATTAAAAATGTTTAGCCCGATTGTTGTTTTGATTGACATGGTTAGTAATTATAGCCCGTTTTAATTTCTAGTGTATTCGATTGACTTCCCAATACATTAGATGAGGTATTTTCCATATTTCAAACTTGGAAACAAATATTATTTCAAATTTTCTTGTAACTGCTTTCAACTAAATACCTACGTGATATCGTATATCCCAAACAAAAGTTGTCGTATGTGTTTCTTTGTAAATAAAAACTATTAACATAGTGGTGTATCAAAACCACTGAAATATAGGAATTCTGGAACGCTCACTTTTATGTTTTTGTGAAAGAGAAAAACGAGCCTGAAACAGATATATACCGTGGGTTACCCGTCTTCGTCTAACACTTGTTTGTAGAACGGTTGCCATGCGCATTATCACCAAAACCGCATGTCGTACAGTCTTGTTCAAGAGTGAATCTTTTCATCTAGTTTTATTGTGTACATATCGAGTAAACGTGTAAATATAATAAAAATAAAAAACATGGTATATATTAGATTGTTGCGTGAGTATTGAAAATCATACTGGTTCCCAAACAACCCTTTGTAATTTTTCAGGTTAGTTTATTATAAATGAATTCGAAATTGAAATGGGTAAGTTGTGAATATTAATTGAAATGAAATAAAATAATTTTATTATAAAATTTAATCCAGAATGCATGCATTATAGATATGTAAAATAAAATAAAAATAAATATATCATCACGCCTTTTACCCATTGTGGGTGTGGCACTCTGCTTACGCAGATCTCGGTAAGTGATATATTTTTTCGTATGAAGTGCGGTTACCAGCCGTCAAATCATAGCCCCCAAGGATGTTAGTGGAGGGGGAACCACAGGGGTAAATTTTAATTTGTAACTGTCGGCAGTGGGATTCGAACTGAGGATCTCACGATCCACAGTCCGACACGTTACCACGGAGCTATAATAGATATGTAATTAAATTATTTAAATCCTATAATGAAATATTACACATTAATACAACTTAACCTCAAAATGTTTATCCAAAGAAGAAATACAAATTTCTTATATATAATTTTAGCTTTCCTCGAAACAATAATTCACAAATGTAGCTTGAAATTGTACCATCGAAAAGAAAAAGAAGGAAATATTCTCGCATCTGTATTAACCATTTCAATACACTGAATCACGACCAAGGAAGATATTAGAGGAAGCTTCACTTATACGTTAGAGAGACCGAACCGTGAGATTAACGCCATCCAGGTCGCTATGCGGCGCTGATGCTAATGCGCGGCAAGCGCGCCTACTTTCAATTTTTAAATGTTTTCATATTCTTTAAAGTGATTGGAAAATAAAACACGGAATTGTAAATAACAATATATATTGTATAAAATAATATTTATAATACATGTTTACAGGTACATATGCTGCAGATTCAAGTAGTTTTTCGAAAATCTCTTCTCTTTGACAATTCAAATATTTTTTCTATTTCTTTCAATTTTTTATTTTCCGCAATTAATAGAGTATCCAACTGATTTGTTATCTTGTTAAACGCTTTACGAAGAGTTGTACGACGCCTTTTTTAACGTATCCACAATCGAAAAATTCAAAATGTCAAAGTTTATTTCGCCGAAATACACTGGCCGCGCGAACAGCCTTTTTCACCATCAAAAAATCCATTCACCTCCGCACAACGCAAAACACTCCTGTCACGTTCCCCAAAAGTTTCTGGAATGGAGGTAAATTAGAACACTACCCGTACACAAATCACCTCAGCAGATTCTTTTTACAAAAATTTAAACTTGAAAATTATATCTTTTGACAACTTTTTATTACATACTGTTTTTTTTACATAGCTTACCATTATTATTTTTCAAAAACAGCTAACTGTGTACGCTCAAAACCACAAGTATAACTTCAAAATATAACTTTTTATAATTTTATTAATGTTCAATTAATTAATTGGGATCAACTAAATCATTTACACATATATTTACTTTATTATATATGCTATAGATATTTAAATAAAAATGAAAATAATTTATAATTGCATTCATCACAGTAACATTGGTCTTTCTTTGTATGTACTACATTTATGAAATTTGGTTGGTGTTCTTAAATTGTCCAGAGATATAAGTTACACCATCCAGATCGCTACGCGGCGCTGCAGTCACGAACCAAGGTCATGACGCAAGTGGAACTTCCTCTAATATCTTCCTTGATCACGACGTTATTTAAAAAAAATCAGCGATACCAAATAAATTTGGTTATAGTGATGTACAGGTAATTGTTAAATATAAGTATAGTGATTGACAGCCTCGTCTATACAGTTATATGATTGCAGACATACCGAGATATTCAAAACAATGCGGCAAACACTTTTTCAATACAAGGAATAAACCAATTGCAAGTACGGGTGTATCGAGAGTTCAAATAACTTGCTGTACGACAAAGACAGGTTTCCCACGCATTACCTGTCTCTCTCGGCTCGTATTTCAACGTTAGTGAGCGTTCCAGAATTCCTATATTTCAGTGATCAAAACACGTACAAGACACAGGGCACAAAATTGAAATTGAAAAATGTCATTTTTTGATGTGTCATAATTGGAGAAAAAACCTATTTTCGTTTATTTTGTCTTTCTAAATAATTTCTATATATAGCAAAATAGTATATTGTGTATCAAGTGCCGAAAATAGCATCTTACATGCGAGTGTTTTATTTGTGGCACGACCCGAAGGGGAGTGCTGCAGAAAAACATGAGCATGTAAGAGCATTTTCGCACGTGGTGCACACTATACTTTTTCTACGATCATTTTTTTTAAATTATGTATTAAATACGTTCTCCAAAAATGATTTTGTTCTTCTATAAATTTTCCAATCAATGAGTTTCCGATAAATGTCATCGTACCTTTTGCGGGATTTTTCGGGCAATAAATTATTGCAGCTATTGCTGGCTGCTGCATTAATTTCTGGAGGTGTACATTCAAAAATTTCTTCTGTATCACTCATTTTCTTGTTATCTTGTTATTCTTATTTCAGTGAAAAGTTTTAAATTGACATTTAAATAAACAGGATATCAAGGTAACCTAGGTAACTAAAACAAAGCCTACAAAGATGAATAGATACACATGCATTTTCGTGCATTTTACAAGCGTCCATACATGCACTTTCGTGCATTTTACATTCATGCTCTTTTCTGTTGTTTGTAATAATCGATTTTCGGAGTGAGCAGTGATATTTCGAAAATGCGATTTTCGATAGTGAACGTAGAAAAAAAATTTTTTTAAACTGTAGTTCAAAATATAAAACAAACTTATAATTTATTGAACGGAACCAATAGTAAAAAATCTGATGTTTCCAGCACATAACATCCCGCCCAATACTACTCTTAAATGATTCTTATTTATTTATTTTCTATTTATATTTCAGAAATTGAATTTTATTTCGTATTTTTATTTAATTTCTTGACATATATTTCAATAAGAAAACAGCTTCACAATCAAAATGACATGTGTCCCATTTTGCAAAAATTTGAATTTTTTTAAGTGTTTCCATGGTGTACAAGGAGTGCAAGACTTATGCAATCTAATTTCTTTTTATTTTATTATTTCTAAATCAAATGAAAATTAATAAAATTAATGTAATCAAAACAGATATAAAATTAAATATTGTACAACTTTCAAAATGACATAAATTGTTGAAAATGGATATTTAACCGAGCTTTTCACGAAAAACTGTTAAGGGCTTCAAGTAAACTGCTACTTCCGGATGACCAATTTTATCCCAAATCTAATCAGCTCTTTGTTTAAATATAAGAAGCAAAAATTCACGAAATAGTATTTTTTGGTAATAATAGTTCAGTTGAGTTTTTCAAAAGATCCAAATTTGAAGTACGTTTGAACCAATGAGGTCTTAAGATCAATTTTAAAATAATAACGTAACAATTGTTATTTTAAGCGAAATTTATTTAAATGTTAGGTTTACATTGAAAAGCTTCGTGACAAGTTTCTGTTACACATCAAGAACGTATCATCTTGCGTTATTACATTATTATTTTAAAATGGATACTAAGGACTCATTCCTTCAACAGATTTATAGTTAGTTCACTTAGTTGCTCTAGTACCATATAACAAATTTAACTTCTACCTAATATATTTAACTTATTAACAAAAACACTTTTGTCTAATTTAACCGAAGTCGTAGCTCTTATAGTTGTCGAGATCCCAATTAGTCCAGGCAATGAAGACATAAAAATGGGCTTTCATTACAAAAGGTCAAGGAGTTTTCATCTTTGGTACATTTTTACAGTTCGATGTTCTTATTAATATTCTGAGTTTGCGACCTAGAGCGACCGCCGCTCGCGCCGCCATATTGGAAAAATGGTACAAAAAATCAGTTTTTCAAAAATATCTTCTCTCCAGCGCCACTTAGGTTGAAAATAGTTATTACAAAAATTATAGAGCATAAAATTCCCTACAACTTCTGTTATAAATATTTTCCAATCAGATGAGTAGTACACGAGTTACAGCGGAGTTACTCTGCAAATTTCTGCAATTCGCAAAATCGCTATATTTTTTTAATTAGGATACAGAACTGTAAAAATCTACCAAAAACAAACACTCCTTGACCTTTTATAACCCCGAAAGTACTCATTGCCTGGACTATAATTTAAATACAAAATTTTAAGAAAATTACTTAAATTTATTTACGTTCTCTCGGGTAATATGTACATATTACAGCTGAACTAGACTTACCAAAAGTGTGAAAATGATGATGCTAATAGATATATGTCCGAGCAATCGATTGCCGAAAACCGGGAGTTACTATTTGATTCCGTTTAAGATTTACAGTAATTTAAACACAAAATTTTAAGAAAATTACTTAAATTTATTTATATGTACTCGGGAAATATGTATATTTTACAGCTAAACTAGACTTCCCAGAAGTGTAAAAATAATAGTCCAAATAGATAATTGTCCGAGAAATCGAATGTTCAAAACCGGAAGTCTTTATTTGATTCCGTTCAAGATTTACAGTAATTTAAACACAACATTTTAAGAAAAATAATTAAATTTTTTTTTTCACGGTGAATATATAATGGTGCTAATAGATAAATGTCTGAGCAATCAAATGCTGAAAACCGGAAGTCGATATTTTATTCCGTTCAAGATTTACTGTAATTTAAACACAAAATTTTAAGAAAATTATTTTAATTTATTTATGCTTCCTCGGGAAATATGTATATATTACAACTGAACTAGACTTCCCAAAAGTGTAAAAATAATGGTGCTAATACAAAAATGTCCGGGCAATCGAATGTTGATAACCGGTAGTCGATATTTCAGTCCGTTAAAAAATGTCAGCCGTTTTTGTGTATTAACACAAATTTATGACTTGGTTTACACAGACTGAGAATTTTATATTTTTATTTTCTCGTTTTTCTCGAAAACTATAACACTTACACAAAAACTACTAAGAACCTTTTCTCTAGAGAATTTTATGGTCTATAATTTTTGTAATAACTCTTTTCAAGTTTGGTGGCGCTGGAGAGAAGATATTCTCGAAAAACTGTTTTTTAGTACCTTTTTTTCAATATGGCGGCGCGAGCGGCGGTCGCTCAAGGTCGCAAACTCAGAATATTAATTAGGTCACTGAACTGTAAAAATCTACCAAAAACGAACACTCCCTGACCTTTTGTAACCCCGAAAGTACTCATTGCCTGGACTAAATGGTGAGCTTATAAATCTTCCAACAATTTTGACCAATCTAAAACTTTTTTAAGAAATTTGGGTATTCCAACGAGTAATTCATATTTAAGCAAAATTTAAAATGTGTCTGTAGCGGCAGAATAACTAGACACACATTTGTAATTAAATTGCGCCAAGTATAATCAAGAATAACTAACGAACAAGTTCGTACCCTCTGTCTTGTCTTTATTTCATATAGTATTTCAAACAAACAGAGCTAAGTTGTGTGCGCGATCTTGAATTGTACGTATCTGCTATTCGTGGTTTTATATTAGCTGCTTGTGTGATTTCAAAACATATTGCTCAGTTTTAGCGGAAGTGTTAGTAATATATAAGAGTGCCAATGGACCTGGATCTTTGGAATTACAACCGCGAGATCGAGATTTCTATAACGTTAGACTCAATGTACAGATAGATATTTATTTTATAGGAAATTTAATCAGATTAGGTATTCGTTCGTAATCGATATCATGGGGCCCCGTTATAAATAAATATACCAATTTTGTTGCATTTACAAACAAAATAAAGTGTACCAAATGATGACCAAATGACAGCTGTGTTCGATTTTGGTTGCTAAAACAATCGTCATTTTTAAATTGAGCTAAAGTCGTACATAGATTTGTCAACTTCAATAATACAAAATATGGAGAAGTGAAATTAAATGATTTATATTAAACCAAACAATTAGAATTATTTATGTTAATTTCATTCAATTACGACACTAGAATTTATTAAATTGATTTAAATAAGAAGTAGGAACAGATGTATAGTGTTGTCTTGTGCATTATAATTGCGCCATTGTTAGCCGAACAGTTTTATTTTAAAAAATCTGATGTGGTCAGCACATAACCTCCCGCCCAATACTACTCTTAAACGGTACAAAATAGTATTTGACGATACAGAAGCATACCTTCTTATTTGTTTATTTTCTTTATATTTGAGAATTTTAATGTTCTTTCGTATATTTACTAGCGGTTCGACCTGCTTCGCAGGTCTAACCCCTAGGCTCCGCGCCCCTGAAGAAGATATCAACTTAATTTAGGGTACAACTAAAAGTATGGGCTAGTGGATCATAGTGCTTTCTTAATAACATTTCATACTTCATTTCTCCCTCCCATGTAACTAAATTGACGAAGAAAGCTCGTCACTTCGTTCCTCGCTTTCATGTCATTAACATTGCGAATGTCGTTCGTTCGTTCCTCACTTCCATATCGCTTCGGGATAACAAAAAAGAACAACTGTCGATCGTAACCTTTAGGGATAAAAATGATTAGTCACTGTGTCGCTCAACTTCCCGTCTTCAAAAGTAATTTTAATAATTTCTGCAAAAACAATTGCCGATCGTAATGATTTGTGATAAAGGATGTTCCTCACTAAATTCCTTAACTTACTACTCCTAAAACATTTCATTTAATACCCCACAAGTCAGGTTTCTATAAAACAAAAAACAAAAAACAATTGCCGATCAAACTATTTGCGATGAAGAAATATCGTCACAAAAAAAAAAACACTTAATACTTCGTAAGTTAGGGTTTTGGAAATTTCTATGAAAACAATTGCCAATCGTAATGATTTGAAAGTAAAGATGGGTCGTCACTACGTTCTTTAACTTCCCACTTTTAAAACATTTAACTTGATACCCTACAAGTCAGGTTTCTATAAAATTTCAGAAAAACAATTGCCCATCGTATTTTATTTCATTTCACTTTAAGAAAAAAAAGAAAATATTATAGGTCGGTCCATATTTTTGACAAAGCGTTAGAACATGTCTATTGAAGACTTTTCATTTGATACCAAACACGATACATTTTTGATGACTTTTAGAAAAACAATCGACAATCAGTCAACTTCAATTTTTTTATATTATCATTTATTTCGTCTCTTCGAGACCTTTCTTTTGATACCCAATATGTGATTTAAAAAAAAATTAAATCAAATACAATTTACATTAATATTTGATCATGTAATAAAGACTTCTGTCAATCTGACATTTCTTTTGTCATTTTGTCAATTTGAAAGTAGAGTCGATAGTAATAAATAATAATTTGCATCCTACATTTACTTTAAATTTCGTGGTTTTACTTTATTTTTGCTAAATTTCATCGTGTAACACCCACTTCTCTCAGGACGTCAATATACAATCAAAACAAAAAATTATATTCGCCTTTTTAAAATTAAAAAAAAAAAACGTTTAAAAAAATTGCAAAATATCAAACACGTTTGTACATTTATTCTGAATACAGATAAATTTACAAAACTTCTCCAACTTGTCTACAATTAATGTAATTTATAATTAAAATTCTGAACTGAACTGTCAAAAATGATAAGTTTCATAGACGTTCATCTTAAAAATTCCACGGCCGCCACACTCTTAGTTGATTCTGACCCAAAAATGCATGTTTTTTCAAGTTTTCTCGCACATCATGTGTAAGAAAAATGTGAATTCATAAAAAGCACGTAACTCTAATAAAACTCTAAATATCTAAAAACGTTTCACTCGAATTCATTAATCCGTCTGGGCTCTAGAAATTGGCAAAGTTGCGTGATGAATCTATAGATATATATATAGGCACTGAATTAACCAAAATAGTAATTGGACTAGCGGTCCGACCTGCTTCGCAGGTCTGACCCCTAGGCTCCGCGACACTGAAGAAGATAGCAGTCTCTTTGTTCCTCGCTTCCAAGTCAGTAAATTGGCGAAGAAAACACGTCACTTCATTCCTCACTTTCATGTCAGTGTATTGGCGAGGAAAGCTCGTCACTTCGTTCCTCGCTTTCATGTCAATACATTAGTGAAGAAAGCTCGTCACTGCGTTCCTCGCTTTCATGTCAGTGTCTCTTAACTTCCCGTCTCTAAAACAGTTCATTTAATACCCCTAAGTTAAGTTTCTAGTAATTTCCACAAAAACAATTGCTGGTCGTTATTATTTATGATAAAGAAGGTTCATCACTACTTTTTCCAACTTTTTGAACCTGAAAGGTTACATTCAATACTTCACAAGCTAGGTTTAGGGGAATTTTCAGAAATGCAATTGCCAATCGTACTGATTTATAATAAAGATCGGTCATTACCAAGTTCCTCAATATTTCACTTCTGAAACATTTTACTAGATACCCCACAGGTCGCAAATATTCATAAATTTTAACGAAAAATAATTGCCGATCGTAATTGGTTTGCAAAAAAATTACAACAAACACAATTAATACATTTTCCGTGGATATTACCAAGACCAAGTGTTTTAATTTTTACCCTGCAATAGATTTCAAGTGACTTTAAAAAAAAAGATTATCTGCGAACTCCTAAAACATTTCATTTCATACCCAACAAGTTAGATACCAAAAAAAAAAAAATTAAATTTAAATTAAACACAATTTGCATTAATATTTGATCATATTATAAAGATTTTTGCAAATCTGCCATTTCTATTGTCTTCTTGGCAATTTAAAAATACCGCTAATAATAATGTATAATAATTTGCATTCCATATTGTCGACTTTACCTAATCTAACGTCAAAGTAGAATAAAATCGTGAAATTTTAACGGAAATTTTTTTCCTTTAAATTTCGCGGTTTTTTAAATTTTTATAAAATTTGATCGTGTAATATCAACCTTACCCAGTCTTACGTTATCTTGTCAGTTACACTTCAAAGTACAACGGAAGCGAATAAATTTAAACTTGTCTATTCAAGATTCTCATTTGATACCAAACACTTTTTCTGATGTCTTTTATGAAAACAATCGACAGCCGCCATTTTCTATATTAACATTTGTCCCGTCTATTCGACATCTTTCTTTGGATACTCAAAAAGTGATTAAAAAAAAAATTAAATCAAACATTTAACAACTTAATTAATATTTGATCATGTGATAAAGCCTTTTGTCAATCTGACATTTCTATTATTATCTTGTCAATTTAAAAGAACCGTCAATAATAATATATAATAATTTGCATATTACATTGTCGACTAATTTAACGCAATTACTTTATTTTTAATAAATTTGATCGTGTAATACCGACTTTTCCTAGTTTAAATAAAAGTTGCATCAAAGTGAAAATTTTTTTATCCAACACCTCTCAATAAATGCTCTATAACTATGGCGATTTTAAACAAGCAAAGTAACAGATTATCCACTAGTGGGTATAATTTTGAGGAAAGCCACTAGTGAGTATTTTTTATTTATAACAATAATAATAACACACAACACCTTGGTAACTACTTCGATTGACATTTTAATTTAAAAATTTAAAGCATATGTCACTGTCAAATAATATTTCTTTATTAAATTTTTCATTTATTAAGAAGTGTTGGATAAAACGTTATACTTCACACGTGGGCAAATTGAATTACCCACTCGATAAAATTATCTCACTCAGCCTTCGGCTTCGTGAGCTAAGATTTCTCTCGTGGGTAATTCCTTACTTTTCCCACTTGTAATGTAAATAACTATTATTGGAAATTATTTTATCAATTAAATTTCGCGTTTTTTTATTTTTATTAAATTTGATAATGTAATAAAGAATTCTGTCAATCTGACATTTCTATTATTATCTTGTCAATTTAAAAATACCGTTAATAATAATAAACAATAATTAGAATTCTACATTTTCGACAAATTTGGCGTATTTTTACTTAATTTGATCGTGTAATACCGACTTTTCTTAGTTTAACGTCAACATAGCATCAAATTGTAAACTGTTATTCGAAATAATTTTTTGCTGTCAAGTTCGCGGTTTTCTTCATTTTTATAAAATTTGGTCGTGTAATACCGTCCTTCTTCAGTCTAACGTCGGTTTGACAGTTATACTTTGAATTTAAATTTCCCGGTTTTATTTAATTTTCAGTAAATTTGATCGTATAATACAGATTTAGCGTCACAATAACATATAAACTTCAAAATGCAATCAAAAAGAAAAATTTTATTAGCCATTATTTTTAATTATTTTAATTGACTTGTCTAGAATTAATGTAATTTTTAATTAAAATTTCAAACATCTGTCAAAAATAACACGTTGCACAAAAATTTGTGACAATATAAATTTTTGATTACAATAATGCAAATATTTGATTACAATAATGAAAATACTTGATTACAACAATGAAACTCTTTCATTACAATAAATTATTATATAAAACAATAAAAGTATATTATTTTCACACTAGAAATTATTATTCTAATCTCCATACCAATATTTTAAAATTGATCCTGGTCAAAATGTTTCGTTCCGTATAAATAGCTGCCGAAAAATATTTCCTCTTGGAATATTAGCAGGTTGTTGACAGGGCAGAGTAGCATAGTTTTCATCATGAATATGACAACTTTCGTCATCTACTGGTTGAGATTTAAATAACTACGTAAGATAATTTAATTGAATTTAATAAGAAAACTGCTGACATATGTACTGTAATCTTCCTCTTCATGAATTTTTCTTATAATATATAATACAGCTAATGCTATATTGCTTCATTAGTATTTAATAATTTTATGCGTAATTCTATAGTTGATATCTTGTAAATACAACAAAATTTAATTTTATCATTGATGCTTGATTTATTTGTATATGTTTTTCTCTACAACATAAAATAAAAATATATCTTCCTACTATGTATTATATTTAATTTCACTATTTATAAATGAAGAATCAACTTTTTTAACGATTCCCTCACTCGATATACCGTGAAATGTCAAAATTTTTCACAAATTCAGGAATACATTATGTTTACACTTTGATAGCCCTAATACATCGAATAAAATTAGTTTTATTGGTATTTAATCATTTCGTACATAATTGAATAGTATTTCATAAATTGTTCCGTGAAAATATAACCAAACTTATGGTTGATTTTTTTTTTTATGGAATTCTTGAAATATGAGTTCTCTGCAATATAATCGGGAAAATGTATATTGTACAATTAAATTATACACACTTACCATAAGTTATAATTAATTTTTGGTTGTTTATGTAAAAAACAACATTTTTAATCAATACAAGATACTTCAATCTGTACAAGGATTTTGAATTAAAAAGTTGTATGTTTTCATTTTGACTGCTCCTAATTCATCCAATATAATTTGTTTTATAAGTATTTATTAATTTCTTCCGAAATTCTATAGTATTTTCAAATATAATTTGTTCTTTGTTCATATAACCTAATTTATATATGACATTTATAATGAAGTTCGTAATGTATTTCCTGCAAAATTATTAGGAGAAATGATATTCTATAATTAAATTATACACTTACCATGAATTTCATTTAATTTCAGTGTATTTGTAATTTAGTACGTGACCAAAACTATTTTTCATAAAATATTGACGTTTACAAATCAATTTGAATTAATTGCAACTGTCAAAATATGTAAATCATTTCTACCACTTTAAAAAATTTACAAAATAGTACTCATGTTCACTCCTTTATTCTAAACACAAATAAATATAGCAAACTTATCTAACCTGTCTACAATTAAAGTAATGTATAATTAAAATTTTGAACTGAACTGTCAAAAATGACAAGTTGTCATTCTTTTTTTAAAAAAATTAAAGATAAAGTGTATTGACAGTTCACTTTGAAATTTTAAAAATAAATTACTTAAATTCTAGACAAGTTAGACAAGTATGGTAAATTTATTTCTGTTTAGAATAAATGGGCGTACATGCTTAATACTTTGTAAAATTTTAAAACATCAATTTAAAAATAAAAAAATGAATTTGAAAGTGAACTGTCAATACCCTTTATCTTTGAATTTTTAACAGAAGTAGCAACGCGTGTTATTTAACAAAAGCTACACGAAACAAAAAATTAGTTTATTTACTTAATATCTCGCACATCATGTGTAATAAAAATGGGAATTCATAAAAAGCACGTATTCCCAATCAAACTGTAGATGCCTGTAAAGGTTTCATTCGAATATATCAAACCGTGTAGGCTCTAGAGCTGCGCACAAATGGTTTCTAGGTAGCCAAAAAGTTAAGCTGAATAGTATATTGGACTAGCGGTCCGACCTGCTTCGCAGGTCTGACCCCTAGGCTCCGCGACACTAAAGAAGATAGCAGTCTCTTTGTTCCTCGCTTCCAAGTCAGTAAATCGGCGAAGAAAACACATCACTTCGTTCCTCGCTTTCATGTCAGTACAATGGCGAGGAAAGCTCGTCACTTCGTTCCTCGCTTTCATGTCAGTGTCTCTTAACTTCGCATCCCTAAAACAGTTCATTTAATATTCCTAAGTTATGTTTCTAGTAATTTCCACAAAAGCAATTGCTGATCGTAATTATTTGTGATAAAGAAGGTTCATCACTACTTTTTCCAACTTTTTGAGCCTGAAACGTTACATTCAATACTTCAAAAGCTAGCTTTAGGGGAATTTTCAGAATAGCATTTGCCAATCGTACTGATTTATAATAAAGATGGCTCAATATTTCACTTCTAAAACATTTTACTTGGTACCCCACAGGTCGCAAATATTCATGAATTGTAAGGAAAAATAATTGCCGATCAGAATCGGTTTGCGAAAAAAATTACAACAAACACAATTATTAAATTTTTCGTGGATACTCGTATTACCAAGACCAAGTGTTTGAATTTTTTGACCCTTGCAATAGATTTCAAGTGACTTAAAAAAATTATTATCTGGGAACTCTTAAAACATTTCATTTCATACACCACAAGTTAGATACCTTAAAAAAAATTTAAAAATTTAAATTAAACACAAATTACATTAATATTTGATCATATAACAAATATTTTGCCAATCTGACATTTCTATTGTTTTCTTGGCAATTTAAAAATACCGCCAATAATAATGTATAATAATTTGCATTCCACATTGTCGACTTTACCTAATCTAACGTCAAAGTAGAATAAAATCGTGAAATTGTAATGGAATTTTTTTCCTTTAAATTTCGCGGTTTTTAAAATTTTTATAAAATTTGATCGTGTAATACCAACCAACCAGTCTTACGTTATCTTGTCAGTTACATTTCAAAGTACAATCAAAGCTAAAAAATTTAAACTTGTCTATTCAAGATTCTCATTTGATACCAAACACTATATTTTTGTGATGTCTTTTATGAAAATAATCGACAGCCGCCATTTTTTATATTATCATTTGTCCCGTCTATTCGACATCTTTCTTTGGATACCCAAAAAGTGATTTTAAAAAAATAATTAAATCAAACACAACTTAATTAATATTTGATCATGTGATAAATAATTTTGTCAATGTGATATTTCTATTGGTAATTTTAAAATATTATCAATAATAATGTACAATAATTTGCATTCTCCTTTGTCGACAAATTTGACGGATTTACTCTATTGTTACTAAATTTGATCGTGTAATACCAAAGTTACATAATCTAAAGTCAAGTAAAATAAAACAAAATAAGGTTGGAAACTTTTTTATTTTCTCTAAATTTCATGGTTTTATTTTATTTTTATTAAATTTGATTATGTTACAAAGACTTCTCTGAATCTGACATTTCTATCATTATCTAATCAATTTAAAAGAACCGTCAATTATAATGTATAATAAATTGCACCCTACATTGTCGACAAATTTAACGCATTTACTTTATTTTTAATAAATTTTTCGTGTAATAGCGACTTTTCCTAGTTTAAAGTAAAAGTAGCATCAAAATGAAAATTTTTTATTTTACAACTGAAAATGTGGAAATATAAATTGATAGTCTTAAATAACTTCCAATTAATACCAAAAAATTGGCGAAGCAAGCTCGTCACTACGTTCCTCGCTTCCATGTCAGTACATTGACGAAGAAAGCTCGTCACTTCGTTCCTCGCTTTCATGTCAGTGCATGGGCGAAGCAAGCTCGTCACTTCGTTTCTCGCTTTTATGTTACTACTATTTGGCACTTTAGTTTAAATCTCTTCCGTGAGATATTTAATTCAATACCAAACACGTAAGGATTTAAATAACATTTATAAAAAAACAATTGATGATTTACCAAAATAACTTTTTGACACTTGAGTTAAAATATCCTTTATGAGACTTTTAATTTGATACCAATCACGGTAGGATTTAAATAACATATATCTTCTCTGCGAGACCTTTTATTTAATACCAAACACGGTAGGATTTAAATAATATTTATAAAAAACAATTGACAATCGTCCAAAATAACTTTTTGACACTTGAGTTCAAATCTCCTCTGCGAGACCTTTAATTTGATACCAAACACGGTAGGATTTAAATAATATTTATAAAAAACAATTGCCAACGCCCAAAATAACTTTTTGACACTTGAGTTCAAATCTCCTCTGCTAGACCTTTAATTTGATACCAAGCACGGTAGGATTTAAATAATATTTATAAAAAACAATTGACAATCGTCCAAAATAACTTTTTGACACTTGATTTTAAATCTTCTCTGCGAGACCTTTTATTTGATACCAAACACGGTAGGAATTAAATAACACATATACAAAACAATTAACGATCGTCCAAAACAACTTTTTGACACTTGAGTTCAAATCTCTTCCGCGAGACCTTTAATTTGATACCAAACACGGTAGGTTTTAAATAATATTTATAATAAACAATTGACAATCGTCCAAAATAACTTTTTGACACTTGAGTTTAAATCTTCTCTGCGAGACCTTTTATTTGATACCAAACACGGTAGGAATTAAATAACATATATACAAAACAATTAACGATCGTCCAAAACAACTTTTTGACACTTGAGTTCAAATCTCTTCCGCAAGACCTTTAATTTGATACCAAACACGGTAGGATTTAAATAATATTTATAAAAAACAATTGACAATCGTCCAAAATAACTTTTTGACACTTGAGTTTAAATCTTCTCTGCGAGACCATTTATCTTATATACTAATCAGTCAAGGGTCGGATCAATAGAATAATCACTCGCAATTGCGCATTTTTACAGCCTAGACGGAGTAACCGATTTAATTGAAATTTTCACTGTTAGAGAGTATATTTTTTCGTTTAGTGCCTTTTCGGAACAGAATTTTTATTTTACCTCATTTTGTCCTTTAAAAAGGCCAAAAAAGGCAAATTTTGTTAAAGATCAAAGCGACATGTGACGATTTACTTTTTTACGATCACGTATTTTCAATAATTGAATGATTTTTGACAGTTCAGTTTTAAATTTTAAATATTAATTACACTAATTGTAGACATGCTGGGCAATTTTTGTAAATTTTTTTGTGTTTAGAATAATGGTGTGAATATTCCTATATTTTGTAAATTTTTAAATAAGCAATTTAAAGAAAATGAAAATAATTTCAAATAAAATTTTTCGCTTTGATTGTACATGCCGTTTGAATGTGGTAGTAAATGAATAACTACTTGTCATTTTTGACAGTTCAGTCTCTAATTTTAAATATTAATTACATTAATTGTAGACATGCTGGAATTTTTTTGTAAATTTATTTGTCTTTACAATAAATGCGAAAATATGTTTACTGTTTTAAAAAAATTTTTAAATCTTTTAAAAAAAACATGTTTCTACAAAAGTAAAAAATTTCAAATGCCTAGAATTCACCTCCAATTCACAGATTTAATAATGCCCAACAATTTCATTACATGTGGCAATAGTCATAGATATACGGTTGAGATTGCAATAATTCTTTGTTGTAATCAGTAATCAATGCATTGTTGTATTCTTTGATCTTTGATACAAGTTATAAACGGAAAATTATCTGCACAGGGTACTTACAATATAATGCAAATATTTAGGGTTTTTTAAAATATATTTTATGTTGTTCCACAGTTCAATTAATGACAAGAACAGTTAGAAATAAGTAAGAAATTAATAAAATAAAGTGAAACCAATCATATTTTGAAGACAGGGCGGTTCCAGTTTTGATTGAAATGTGTAATATGTGCTCCATGCTATGTTGTATACGGCAAGTGTTATGAATTTAAATATTTAGATTATAACTTATTACAAAAAGGTAAGTTCTTCAATCACCATATTCCACAGAAAATTGGTATTTTAAAGTGTGGTAATTATACAAACATTTTTTATTGTGAAATACGTTAGCGAAAATATGTGTAGACGAAATTTCAAGAAGTGAATATAGTTGATAAGGTTTTGATATTTTGACGTGACCAATTGGAGAAAATTTATTTTTAACGATAGTTTTGTGCACTTTATTTGTAAATGAAACATGACAGTACAATAATCTCATTGTTAAATTTGATGAATGTAATGTTCCATCATTGCAACACGTTTTAGTTATATTCAAATTATCAAATTTAATCTACAACGTTCTGGTGCTTGGATTTTATTTGTTAATTGTATTCATTTTGAAATATTTGTTGTAGGTGCTATAGAATTTCGAGGCATGAAAAACAAATTATGTAGATTTTTCTAATGCGACCAATAGTAACAAATTTATACCAGTGGCCTTTGTGTGTTTCCAGTAAGCGGCAGGTTGAACTTTTTCAAACGTTTGGTTACAACAATGAAATATATTTATTCTTTGTATCTACCTTACCACGGACCTGTCTTTATTTATATATTATAAAACTATTTTCATGGAGTATGTAGTATGTTATAATTAAATAACATTCTCAAAACTATTAAAAAAAAATAAGAAAATAGCAATCAAAAGTTATATTTACGGCCGGTTCCAACGATTAATTTAAATTCAGTCCCTGTTTCTCGCGCTAGCATCGCATAGTTCGAAATTGTTCGATACAACACTGAACACAATAGTTATTCTAAAGAAATTATCTACGAATTTAATGAAATTTGTATTTTGAATTTTAATTGTATACCATTTTTGTTAATTTATCTGTATTTAGAATAAGTAATAAGCGAATATATGTGCTAAATTTTAATATTGTACCCTTCATCACAAAATACACACTTTGACCATACGCTGGACTAAGAAAAATCAGTATTACACGATCAAATTTAGTAAAAAAATTAAGGAAAACCGCGAAAATTGTCGCCAACGTAGGTAGCAAATTGTTATTTATTATGAACTATACTTTAAAAATTTTTTTTTATTATTTAAAATTTCAATATGACAAAATAAATGTCAGATTGATACAGGTCGGTATTACATGAACAAATATTAGTGCAAGTTTTGATTGATTTAAATTTATTTAAAAATCACTTATTTACTCGCAAAAGACATGCATTGAAGATAGGAGATTAATAATTATATTACAAATGGAAGAGTTATGACATATTGTGTAGTATTCTGTAGCGAGTCCGATCGATGTATAGTACTAATCTAATCAGTAATCACCTTTCTCCTATTATATTGTTATAACTACATAAGTCTTATTAGATTTCCAGAGATGGCGGAGCCCTAGCTGAGACACCCGCCGTAGGCGGGGGTCGACGCTATTTAATACTAAACACGGTAGGATTTAAATAATTTTTATAGAAAACAATTGACAATCGTCCAAAACAATTTTTTGACAATTGAGTTCAAATCTCCTCTGCGAGACCTTTAATTGAATACCAAACACGGTAGGATTTAAATAATTTTTATAGAAAACAATTGACAATCGTCCAAAACAACTTTTTGACACTTTAGTTCAAATCTCCTCTGCGAGACCTTTAATTCAATACCAAACTCGGTAGCATTTAAATAATTTTTATAAAAAACAATTGAAATTCATTATAAATATTTAAAACGATCATTTTATATTAGATAAGTAATTAACTTATTTAAATTTTACCGCCTAAAATACTTAGACGCATCGAGGTTGTCGAGCAGAGACATCTGTTGTATTTTTGAGAAGGAAAAAAATGAATTGAAAAATAATATTTATCATTTCTGTTAGAAATTCACTCATTTGAATTTTACCGCCTAAAATCCTAAAAGAATTGAAGTTGACAAACACAGACATCTGTCATATTAATTTTAAATTTGAAAAAATATAAAAAAAAATCACATTTTAAAAATTTACAAATTAGTAAACATGTTTGCTCATTTATTCTAAACACAGATAAATTTACAAAACTTTTTCATCTGGTCTAGAATTAATTAAATTTATGCTTACAGTTTCAAACAGATATGTCAAAAATAACATGATGAACACAAATTCGTGAAAAGTGGCAGCTACAATTTTAATTCTTTTTATTGACTTTTAAAATATTTTCAAAATAGTTCATATATTTGTACTTTTATCCTAAATGCAGACAAACTTACAACTCTTCTTCAATTTGTCTAGAATAAATGTAATTTTTACTCAAAATTTGAAACAGATCTGTCATATATGTCAAATTGAACAAAAATTTCTGAAAAGTTACAACTACAATCAACAAAGTACACTTTCGTAGCAACCCGAGGCCCCCCTTGATGGAAAAATTTAATGTCTTTCGCATTTAATATTTCGCACATCATGTGTAAGAAAAATATGAGACACGCAAAAGGCACTGTTCCACAGGGACCTTAAACACCCAAAAAAAGTTTTACACGAATACATCAAACCGTCTAGGCTGTAAAAATGGGCAAAAGTGGTTGTTAGGCTGGCTAAAATATAGAGTGACAGTTCAGACCCACGCCGATTAGTATATAGGACTAGCGGCCCGACCTGCTTCGCAGGTCTGTCCCCTAGGCTCCGCGTCACTGAAGAAAATTACAACTGAAAATATAGAAAAATAAATTGGGTAGTCTTAAATAATTTCCAATTTATACCAAACAATTGACGAAGCAAGCTCGTCACTACGTTCATCGCTTCGATGTCAGTACATTGACGAAGAAAGCTCGTCACTTCGTTCCTCGCTTCCATGTCAGTGCATCGACGAAGCAAGCTCGTCACTACGTTCCTCGCTTCCATGTCAGTACATTACATTGGCGAAGCAAGCTTGTGCCTTCGTTCCTCGCTTTCAAAACAGTGCATGGGCGAAGCAAGCTCGTCACTATGTTCCTCGTTTCTATGTCAGTACATTAACGAAAAAAGCTCGTCACTTCGTTCCTCGCTTTCAAGTCAGTGCATGGCGAAGCAAGCTCGTCACTTCGTTTCTCGCTTTTATGTTACTACTATTTGGCACTTTAGTTTAAATATCTTCCGTGAGATATTTAATTCAATACCAAACACGTTAGGATTTAAATAACATTTATTAAAAAACAATTGACGATTTACCAAAATAACTTTTTGACACTTGAGTTGAAATATCCTTCATGAGACTTTCAATTTAATACCAAACACGGTAGGATTTAAATAATATTTATAAAAAACAATTGACAATCGTCCAAAACAACGTTTTGACACTTGAGTTTAAATGTCCTCCGCGAGGCCTTTAATTCGATACCAAACACGGTAGGAATTAAATAACATTTATACAAAACAATTGACAATCGTTCAAAATAACTTTTTGACACTTGAGTTCAAATTTGCTCCACGAGGCCTTTAATTTGATACCAAACACGGTAGGATTTAAATAATATTTATAAAAAACAATTGACAATCGTCCAAAACAACGTTTTGACACTTGAGTTGAAATATCCTTCATGAGACTTTCAATTTGATACCAAACACGGTAGGATTTAAATAATATTTATAAAAAACAGTTGACAATCGTTCAAAATAACTTTTTGACACTTGAGTTCAAATCTGCTGCGCGAGGCCTTTAATTTGATACCAAACACGGTAGGATTTAAATAATACTTATAAAAAACAATTGACAATCGTCCAAAATACCTTTATGATACTTTATTTTAAATCTCTAACGTGAAACTTTTAATTAAATACCAAACACGGCAGGATTAGAAATAAAAACAACATGATAAAAAAAAATAATTCTGAAATTGATTATAAATATTTAAAACGATCTTTTTATATTAGATAACTAATTAACTTGTTTAAATTTTACCGCCTAAAATACTTAGAAGTATCGATGTTGTCGATCAGAGACATCTGTTGTATTTTTTGAGAAGAAAAAGAAACCATCTATAAAGCGAAAAATAATTCTCAACTTTTTTATGTTAGATAAGAAGTTAACTCATTTGAATTTTACCACCTAAATTCCTTAAAAGAATCGAGGTTGACGAACAACGACATCTGTCATAATTATTTTAAATTTAAAAAAAGATATGAAAAAAAAAATTCAAATTTAAAATAATTACAAAATAATAATAATGTTTGCATATTTATTCTAAACACAAATAAATCGCCAAACTTGTCTAACTAAACTACAATTAAAGTAATTTATATTTAAAATTTCAGACTGAAATGTCAAAATAACTAGTTGCACAAAAATTTGTGAAAAGTGAAAGCTACATTTTTTATTTTTTTAATTGACTTTTAATATACTTACAAAGTAGTACACATGTTTGTTCATTAATTCTAAGCACAGATAAATTTACAAAACATCTTCAAGTTATCTAGAATATGTGTAATTTATACTTAAATTTTGAAACAGATCTGTCAGAAATGACAAATTGAACATAAATTTTTGTAAAGTTACAACCAGAATCAACAAACTCCACTTTCATAGCTACCGCACACTTTGATCCATAAACCTTTTTTATTTAAAATCTCGCACATCATGTGTACTAAAAATGTGAATTCATAAAAAGGCGCTATTCTGAAGAAATCTCTAACTGCCGGTAAAGGTTTCACTGAAATCCGTCAAACCGTCTAGGCTCTAGAGCTGCGCACAAATTTGGTTACTAGGCAGATGAAAGTATAGATATATAGAAAGTGAATAAGCCTTTTAGTATATGGGACTAGCGGTCCGACCTGCTTCGCAGGTCTGACCCCTAGGCTCCGCGACACTAAAGAATATAGCAGTCTCTTTGTTACTCGCTTCCAAGTCAGTAAATTGGCGAAGAAAACACATCACTTCGTTCCTCGCTTTCATGTCAGTACAATGGCGAGGAAAGCTCGTCACTTCGTTCCTCGCTTTCATGTCAGTGTCTCTTAACTTCCCATCCCTAAAACAGTTCATTTAATATCCCTAAGTTAAGTTTCTAGTAATTTCCACAAAAGCAATTGCTGATCGTAATTATTTGTGATAAAGAAAGTTCATCACTACTTTTTCCAACTTTTTGAGCCTGAAACGTTACATTCAATACTTCACAAGCTAGCTTTAGGAGAATTTTCAGAAAAGCATTTACCAATCGTACTGATTTATAATAAAGATGGCTCAATATTTCACTTCTAAAACATTTTACTTGGTACCCCACAGGTCGCAAATATTCATGAATCGTAAGGAAAAATAATTGCCGATCAGGATCGGTTTGCGAAAAAAATTACAACAAACACAATTATTAAATTTTCCGTGGATACTCGTATTACCAAGACCAAGTGTTTGAATTTTTACCCTTGCAATAGATTTCAAGTGACTTAAAAAAATGATTATCTGGGAACTCTTAAAACATTTCATTTCATACACAAGTTAGATACCTAAAAAAAATTTAAATTAAACACAAATTACATTAATATTTGATCATATAACAAATATTTTGCCAATCTGACATTTCTATTGTCTTCTTGGCAATTTAAAAATACCGCCAATAATAATGTATAATAATTTGCATTCCACATTGTCGACTTTACCTAATCTAACGTCAAAGTAGAATAAAATCGTGAAAATGTAATGGAATTTTTTTCCTTTAAATTTCGCGGTTTTTAAAATTTTTATAAAATTTGATCGTGTAATACCAACCAACCAGTCTTACGTTATCTTGTCAGTTACATTTCAAAGTACAATCAAAGCTAAAAAATTTAAACTTGTCTATTCAAGACATTTGATACCAAACACTATATTTTTGTGTCGACAGCCGCCATTTTTTATATTATCATTTGTCCCATCTATTCGACATCTTTCTTTGGATACCCAAAAACTGATTTTAAAAATATAATTAAATCAAACACAAATTAATTAATATTTGATCATGTGATAAATAATTTTGTCAATGTGATATTTCTATTGGTAATTTTTAAACTTTATCAATAATAATGTACAATAATTTGCATTCTCCTTTGTCGACAAATTTGACGGATTTACTTTATTATTACTAAATTTGAACGTGTAATACCAAAGTTACTTAATCTAAAGTCAAGTAGAATAAAAAAAAGGTTGGAAACTTTTTTTCTCTAAATTTCATGGTTTTATTTTATTTTTATTAAATTTGATTATGTTACAAAGACTTCTCTGAATCTGACATTTCTATTATTATCTAGTCAATTTAAAAGAACCGTCAATAATAATATATAATAAATTGCACACTACATTGTCGACAAATTTAACGCATTTCTTTATTTTTAATAAATTTGTCATGTAATAGCGACTTTTCCTAGTTTAAAGTAAAAGTAGCATCAAAATGAAAATTTTTTATTTTACATCTGAAAATGTGGAAATATAAATTGATAGTCTTAAATAACTTCCAATTAATACCAAACAATTGGCGAGGCAAGCTCGTCACTACGTTCCTCGCTTCCATGTCAGTACATTGACGAAGAAAGCTCGTCACTTCGTTCCTCGCTTTCAAGTCAGTGCATGGGCGAAGCAAGCTCGTCACTTCGTTTCTCGCTTTTATGTTACTACTATTTGGCACTTTAGTTTAAATCTCTTCCGTGAGATATTTAATTCAATACCAAACACGTAAGGATTTAAATAACATTTATAAAAAAATAATTGATGATTTACCAAAATAACTTTTTGACCTTTGAGTTGAAATATCCTTCATGAGACTTTTAATTTGCTACCAATCACGATAGGATTTAAATAACATATATCTTCTCTGCGAGACCTTTTATTTAATACCAAACACGGTAGGAATTAAATAACATATATACAAAACAATTAACGATCGTCCAAAAAAACTATTTGACACTTGAGTTCAAATCTCTACCGCGAGACCTTTAATTTGATACCAAACACGGTAGGATTTAAATAATATTTATAAAAAACAATTGACAATCGTCCAAAATAACTTTTTGACACTTGAGTTAAAATCTTCTCTGCGAGACCTTATATTTGATACCAAACACTGTAGGAATTAAATAACATATATACAAAACAATTAACGATCGTCTAAAACAACTTTTTGACACTTGAGTTCAAATCTCTTCCGCGAGACCTTTAATTTGATACCAAACACGGTAGGATTTAAATAATATTTATAAAAAAACAATTGACAATCGTCCAAAACAACTTTTTGACACTTGAGTTTAAATCTTCTCTGCGAGACCTTTAATTTAATACCAAACACGGCAGGATTTAAATAATTTTTATAGAAAACAATTGACAATCGTCCAAAACAATTTTTTGACACTTGAGTTCAAATCTCCTCCGCGAGACCTTTAATTTGATACTTAACACGGTAGGAATTAAATAACATATATACAAAACAATTAACGATCGTCCAAAACAACTTTTTGACACTTCAGTTTAAATCTCTTCCGCGAGACCTTTAATTTGATACCAAACACGGTAGGATTTAAATAATATTTATAAAAAACAATTGACAATCGTCCAAAATAACTTTTTGACACTTGAGTTTAAATCTTCTCTGCGAGACCTTATATTTGATACCAAACACGGTAGGAATTAAATAACATATATACAAAACAATTAACGATCGTCCAAAACAACTTTTCGACACTTGAGTTTAAATCTCTTCCGCGAGACCTTTAATTTGATACCAAACACGGTAGGATTTAAATAATATTTATAAAAAAACAATTGACAATCGTCCAAAATAACTTTTTGACACTTGAGTTTAAATCTTCTCTGCGAGACCTTATATTTGATACCAAACACGGTAGGAATTAAATAACATATATACAAAACAATTAACGATCGTCCAAAACAAATTTTTGACACTTGAGTTTAAATCTCTTCCGCGAGACCTTTAATTTGATACCAAACACGGTAGGATTTTAATAATATTTATAAAAAAACAATTGACAATCGTCCAAAATACCTTTTTGACACTTGAGTTAAAATCTTCTCTGCGAGACCTTATATTTGATACCAAACACTGTATGAATTAAATAACATATATACAAAACAATTAACGATCGTCTAAAACAACTTTTTGACACTTGAGTTCAAATCTCTTCCGCGAGACCTTTAATTTGATACCAAACACGGTAGGATTTAAATAATATTTATAAAAAAACAATTGACAATCGTCCAAAACAACTTTTTGACACTTGAGTTTAAATCTTCTCTGCGAGATTTTTAATTTAATACCAAACACGGCAGGATTTAAATAATTTTTATAGAAAACAATTGACAATCGTCCAAAACAATTTTTTGACACTTGAGTTCAAATCTCCTCTGCGAGACCTTTAATTGAATACCAAACACGGTAGGATTTAAATAATTTTTATAGAAAACAATTGACAATCGTCCAAAATAACTTTTTGACACTTAAGTTCAAATCTTCTCTGCGAGACCTTTTATTCAATACCAAACACGGTAGGATTTAAATCATTTTTATAGAAAACAATTGACAATCGTCCAAAACAACTTTTTGACACTTGAGTTCAAATCTCCTCTGCGAGACCTTCAATTGAATACCAAACACGGTAGGATATAAATAATTTTTATAGAAAACAATTGACAATCGGCCAAAACAACTTTTTGACACTTTAATTCAAACCTCCTTTGCGAGACCTTTAATTTAATTTCAAACACTGTAGGATTTAAATAACATTTATAAAAAACAATTGACGTTCGTCCAAAATATCTTTTTGAAACTTGAGTTTAAATATCATTCGCAAGACCTTTAATTCAATACCAAACACGGTAGGATTTAAATAACATTTATACAAAACAATTGACAATCACCAAAAACAACTTTTTGACACTTGAGCTCAAACCTCTTCTCCGAGACCTGTAATTTGATACCAAACACGGTAGGATTTAAATAATATTTATAAAAAAACAATTGACAATCGTCCAAAACAACTTTTTGACACTTGAGTTTAAATCTTCTCTGCGAGACCTTTAATTTAATACCAAACACGGCAGGATTTAAATAATTTTTATAGAAAACAATTGACAATCGTCCAAAACAATTTTTTGACACTTGAGTTCAAATCTCCTTCGCGAGACCTTTAATTTTATACCAAACACGGTCGGATTTAAATAATATTTATAAAAAACAATTGACAATCGTCCAAAATAACTTTTTGACACTTAAGTTCAAATCTTCTCTGCGAGACCTTTTATTCAATACCAAACACGGTAGGATTTAAATAATTTTTATAGAAAACAATTGACAATCGTCCAAAACAACTTTTTGACACTTGAGTTCAAATCTCCTCTGCGAGACCTTCAATTGAATACCAAACACGGTAGGATTTAAATAATTTTTATAGAAAACAATTGACAATCGTCCAAAACAACTTTTTGACACTTTAATTCAAACCTCCTTTGCGAGACCTTTAATTTGATTTCAAACACTGTAGGATTTAAATAACATTTATAAAAAACAATTGACGTTCGTCCAAAATATCTTTTTGAAACTTGAGTTTAAATATCATTCGCAAGACCTTTAATTCAATACCAAACACGGTAGGATTTAAATAACATTTATACAAAACAATTGACAATCACCAAAAACAACTTTTTGACACTTGAGCTCAAACCTCTTCTCCGAGACCTGTAATTTGATTCCAAACACGGTAGGATTTAAATAACATTTATAAAAACAATTAGCGATCGTCCAAAATAAATTTTTGATACTTGAGTTTAAATATCATGATTGAGACATTTAATTCAATACCAAACACGTTAGGTTTTAAATAACATTTATAAAAACAAATTACGATCGTCCAAAATAATTTTTTGACACTTTAGTTTAAATCTGATGAGTGAGACCTTCAATTTAATGCCAAACACGGCAGGATTTAAATAACATTCAGAAAAAACAATTAACGATCGTGTATAATAATTTTGTGACACTTGATTAGAAATAAAAAACAACTGATCATTGTTTAAAATAACTTTTTGACAATTCTACGAATTTAGATATAAAAAAAATCTGAAATTGATTATAAATATTTAAAACGAACTTTTTATATTAGATAAGTAATTAACTTGTTTAAA
The DNA here is from genome assembly GCA_963942605.1 of Poecilus cupreus. NCBI lineage: Eukaryota > Metazoa > Arthropoda > Insecta > Coleoptera > Carabidae > Poecilus > Poecilus cupreus. The sequence continues at coordinate 20,816,314 of OZ012718.1, forward strand.
TTTTACCGCCTAAAATACTTAGAAGCATCGAGGTTGTCGAGCAGAGACATCTGTTGTATTTTTTGAGAAGAAAATGAAACCAGCTATGAAGTGAAAAATAGTTTTTGTACTCATACATTGAAATGTGTTGTTTAGCGTTGCCTAAGCAACGTCCGAAATGTCCATTTCCCAGGTCTCCACCAGATAGACAACCGGAATGAAACCATCTATGAAGCGAAAAATAATTCTCAACTTTTTTATGTTAGAAGAAGTTAATTCATTTGAATTTTACCGCCTAAATTCCTTAAAAGAATTGAGGTTGACAAAGAACGACATCTGTCATATTAATTTTAAATTTGAAAAAATATGAGAAAAAAAATTCAAATTTAAAATAATTACAAAATAATAATAATGTTTGCATATATATTCTAAACACAAATAAATTACCAAACTTGTCTAACTGAACTACAATTAAAGTAATTATATTTAAAATTTCAGACTGAAATGTCAAAATAACTAGTTGCACAAAAATTTGTGAAAAGTAACAGCAACAATTTTAATTTTTTTAATTGACTTTTAAAATACTTACAAAATACATAGTACACATGTTTGTTCATTAATTCTAAATACAGATAAATTTACAAAACATCTTTAAGTTGTCTAGAATATATGTAATTTATACTTGAATTTCGAAACAGATCTGTCAGAAATGACAAATTGAACATAAATTTTTGTAAAGTTACAACCAGAATCAACAAACTCCACTTTGATAGCAACCCGCACACTCTGATCCGTAAACGCATTTCCGCCTTATTTATTTAATATCTCGCACATCATGTGTACTAAAAATGTGAATTCATGAAAAGGCGCTATTCTGAAAAAATCTCTAACTTCCGGTAAAGGTTTAACTGAAATCCGTCAAACCGTCTAGGCTCTAGAGCTGCGCACAAATTTGGTTACTAGGCAGATGAAAATATAGATATATAGATATATATATAGAGAATGAATGATGGCTTTTAGTATATTGGATTTAATTTTATGACATATATTTCACTAAGAAAACAGCTTCACAATCACATTGACATGTGTCACATTTAATAAAAAATTGAAAATTTTTAAATGTTTTCATGGTGTACTAGGAATGCAAGTTTTGTAAAATCTAATTTCTTTATATTTTATTATCTCTAAATCTAAAGGAAATTAATAAAATTAGTGTAATCAAACCACATGTAAAATTGAATATTCTTCAATTTTCAAAATAACATAAATTGTTGAAAAAGGAAATTTAACCGTGTTTTTCACGAAAAACTGTTAAGGGCTTCAAATAAACTGCTACTTCCGGTTGACCAATTTTATCCAAAATCTAATCAGCTCTTCATTTAAATATAAGAAACAATAATTCACAAAATTGTATTTTTTGGTGTTATAGTATTTGAGTTATGCGAGACGAAAAAATTACCACAGACTACACACACACACACACACACATACATACATACAGACATCATCGCGAAAATAGTAAAATCGTATTGTAGGGACCCTAAAACGTGCTTATTCATTGAAAACTCACTACCCAATTTTTTGACCAAAAACAATACCTCCCTTACCTAGAGGTAGGCGGGAGGTAAAAAAACAGTTTTCCCATGTTAAACGCTTATGACATGCACGATGTGTTCAATAATACATATATGTATTTAAATAATCATACATGTGAATACTCATAATTCATATATATATTTACGTGAATGAATGAAATTTATATTGTTAATATTCAAATTAATATGCATTGTACGAGTACAGAAAAGTTTACAATTTCTGTAATATATTTATTTATGAATATTTATTCTGTCGTTATACAGTCCATTAATCGACGCAGCAGTTTACTATTATTGTTTCAATAATTATTTATTATATAGGTTACCTCCTTAATATTCGTTTGATTTCATGTCGATTTTAAAAACACGTTAACATTGTTATCCAACTATCTTAAGACAATCAGTCACATGTCGTGAGCCTGTTGTCTACCTGTAGACTACACATTTTGGGACATCTTAGATAATGTTTTTATAATGATAAAGATTCTACTCAAAAAGAACCATAAATGACTATGTTTAAATTTCGTTTATTGTGTATTTCTTTATACATTAAGTACGTTTTTTGTTGGTGTACGCAATTAAAAAATATACGCTACAATTATATTGCCGCTTCTTTTCTTTGGGAGTTGAGTTTATATTATATTTTTGAGAATAACCTTTACAAAATTACTACATGTATGTACATTGTATAACGTTTCTGTCGGCGCTAAAGTCGGCGTTGGCGTCGATCTGTAGTTCAAATTATTGTCACTAGATTCCGCTTGTAGCATAAAGTGCAGTACTCATTCTAAAACTTATTTTCAATGATAATCTGATTCGTAGCACGTTGAAAATAACATTGTCTTGTAGCTACCAGATACTGGGATATAGCTAAATATAAATATTATAAAATCCAGGAAATTTGGAAAAATATTTATTACTAATTTACCTAGACAATGTGTTCCAATTTAGAGGCTAACAATTGGGATCTCAGGAAGTATAAGAGCTACGACCTGGATTAAATTAGACAAAAGTTGTCACACTAGTGGACAAATTTAATGATTTTGTTTTCCTGAAAAATGCATCGGTCACTAGATATGGACAAAATATTTATTTTCATTAATTTCTTCACTTTAAAATAATTTTTAAACATAAGTAAAACGCCTACAGAATTTTCTTTTTATGTGATAGTAGGACTATTAAATGAACTATTAATCATTTGCTTATAAACATTTAATTTATTAATTCATATGTTACTTGACTCATTCTTAAACTCTTCGTCAAATGAACAAAATTTTGGATTTAATAATTTTCACGTAAAATATTGTTAGAAGTAAAGGTTATACGATTAAATTAAAAAATAAAAGTTTTTTTACTACGATATACGATATCATTGGTTTCATTCAAAAAATTATAAGTTTGTGTCATATTTGAAATATGAGACGATGAAAAAATAGTTATTTGTTTAACTAAGCATCAAAATACCAGATTTACAGCAGAGACTGCCGTAGTTATAAATCTGTTTTATGCCGTGTTGACATAATTTTTTTGCCGATTTGGAATAATGTTAATTTAGTGATTATTTTATATAGATATTTTTAAGGTTATTGCTGTCAAATTACGTTGCCATGCATGTGTTGAACGGTTGCTATATATTTATTGACGGTTTGTCGAGGTTTGTTGAGGTTGTTATGTAAAATATTTTTACAGCCTAGGCATAAAAATGACACTTTACAGACTGTTAGTAATCCGTGAAGTCCTCTTTAGTGTCAAATGAAATGTAACGTAGTAATGCAACTATGTGTGAAATTAATCACAATAAATATTCCTCACGTTTATTTTGGTATACACTAATAACTGTCCACTCAAATAAAAAATGTTAAGTAATAAATTTTTGAAATAAATAAATATTTTGTGTTTGATTATGTTCAATATATTGATTGCGGAAAAATCTGATTTTACTCTCGTAAGCAAACGTGCATTTAATCACAAGTAGTAAAAGTAGTTATTTTTAGCCTCTGATTAGGCAGTAAAAATTTGTACCTATTTCATTTTATGTATTTTTATCGACATGCGATAGTATTATATTTTTAGAGAAAACAAAAAATATATTAAATTGGTCTACTAGTTTCACAACTTTTGTCAAATTTAACTAAAGTAGTAGCTCTTATAGTTCTCGAGATCTCAATGGTGATCCTCTAAATTGAATCACACTGTATATTTCAATAATATGTTTCTTGGTAATTCTGTTGTCTATAATTATAACCAATCGAATGTATGTTTTAATTTTTAATATCTACAAGCTTGTGTTTGAGAAATTAAACTTATCGCGTGCAGTTTATTTATTAAAAACGTTTATTGCTGAGCTAAATACAGATTTCATTTTACATGCCGTTAGCTTTGTAGTCTTTGTGTCTCCATGTTCAAATATTCATTGCATCATATACAGCTGTCATATTTCTTGGACAAAAGCAGAAACAGTATATTAAGGATATGTCTTTTAACTATAATAATTTTCTTGTCTATACTTACATAATTCTATACACTATTACATACCGGGAGGTCCATGTGACTGTATTTTTTATTTTATGCGATTATTTTAAGTATTACTGAAAATTTCATTGCGCGAAAGTAGATCATCCAGTAGAAAAACTTATACTACAGATATATGGGCATTGTAATTTAAAATAAACTTTTTTGAAAAATTAATTGTGGGCACTAAAATATCTCTCGCCATGGATTTCTTATCAAATAATGCAGGAACACGAATGACCACTATCAAGAAACGCTCATCCTTTAAAAAATATTTCCAATTTTGACACATGTCAAAAAAATTACATATTTTAACCGTTGTAATGTTTTCTCAAAAAGCACAGATTAACAGAGTTAAACGAAATTTTCAAAATATAATATATTAGAGTAAAGTAAAAAATACACACCGATGGACCACCCGGTAAATTTGAATGTTAAATATACATATTTCATATAGAATAGATGCCTCAGTTATTTGTTTGTTTTCATAACAACTATAATTATTCTTATATATTATTAAACATTGAATTTATTATTTATTTATATTATTTATTTGTTGAGTAATAGCGAACAAAAGTTTACAAGTTATATTTCAAATAAACAAACTGTAGCATAAGTGTTCCAGTTGACTTATTATAAAATATTACCAAAGATAACCGGAAGGAAGATTGATAAAGTAATAGAACAAACTTAACGGGTGGTATATCAGGAGTTCTTTTTAATTAGTACACATGAAGATGTGTCATTACCATAGTTACAGTTAAAATGATTGACAACAATATATTAAAGCGTTTTTTACCTCAGTTAAAGGAGGTATTGTTATGGTCAAAAAATTGGATAGTGAGTTTTCAATGAATAAGCACGTTTTAGGGTCCCTACAATATGATTTTACTATTTTCGCCTTGATGTCTGTATGTATGTGTGTGTAATACATTGCTGTCAATATATCTGATAATATATCTCCCGGTATAATAATTTAATAAAACGTAGAAAACTGGAAAACAAATAAACAAATAATAATCGATGTAAACAACGTATGAACATGCTTAAGTTTAATTACAGTTACCAACAAAAAAATGTTTTATAACTAGGATTATTGAATAATGCGTTCATTTCTTGTGCGTTTCTTGATAAATAATAATTTATTTTACTCGATATCTTACTTTACTCACTGGAGGTGTAACATAAATTAACCAATAGAAACAACTGTCAACTCTAAGTTGCAAAAAAGACGATTTTAAATGAGTTTTACCGATTTAAATTAGTTCATCTTAGGATTAAGTATTTTCATAATATTATCTAATTTGGTCAACTGTAATTATAGTAACTATAGCAAACTAAGTAAATGTAAGTAAAGTACTGCCATTGGGCAGTTACTTTCACATATCATATAGTCTTTAATCACTAAAATTTACTGAATATCTCTACAAAGATAGATTGTAAATACTAATGGGATCATAAAAAAAATGAGTTTTTACAAACTTCCAATAGTATATTTAGTTATTAGGAGTTAATGTGCATGTAAGTTTGAACAACGAGCGAAAAGAGTCGGACAGTTTAAGGCGAAGCACACAAAGTATAATATTTAGTCCTAATAACACAATATACTATTGGATTGTTTATAAAAACCCATTTGAAAATCGCTTTTTTGAGTCTGTTATCGCTCTTACTGCACTATTTACCCCCTTTTAAATGTCAAATTAAGTTGGCTTAATTTTATAATTTTTAAGATCGTTTTATGAGGTACGTAGAAATTTTTTTTAAGGACACCCTAATATAATATTGATAATATATTGTTTTGCATTTCTGGGTTTAAATACCCTAATTTATTCTTCCTTCTCGTGGACTGAAGTGTCAGTTTAATCCCAAGGGATTAAATTAACAAGTAAACAAGTATCTACAGCAACAAGTAAAATATTTATTAAAATTATTTATATACTCGTAAATAACAATTATTAATAATTTTATAGATAGTATATTTAAACGTTTTTGATAATTAATTACTTTGATCATTAAAAATACCTTGTCTGGTGCATCTTTCAAGAATTGATCAACTTGTACTGGTGTGATTTTGACTTTTTAGGTTGCTAGCCAACATTTCTCATTTTAAAGAAAATAATTAATTTCGGGAATTTGCTTATATCAACATTATTTCTAACCATCAACATTCCCTTCAACATCGAATATCGCCCAAATGATAGTTTGCACAATTTTTGATCATTCATAAAAATATACTAGCAGCACAGTTTACGTGTATTTGTGAATTTCTTTATTGTCACACCACTTGCTGGTTTTTATATATTTTTCTAGATTTTATCGGCTTCTTCAAATTATCCATAATGAAACGTCACTTGAAATAAGCACATGTTTTCACTTTGTTTATGGTATCTAGGCAACCTACAAAATTTGAATAGTGCTATCGTTGTTATCAAAGCCATCCATTTTCAACATACGAATATGTATTTTAAATCCTTTAAATTTAATCATTATTTATAATGTATTGCTGAAACGAGGGTTGGAAATGCAAAAAATAGTGTATATACCACAGGACTGAAGTGCATATAATCCCTCAGGTGATTATTTCACGACCCTCGGGATTAAATCATACACTTCAACCCCTTGGCATATAAACTACTATTATACTTGCCCTACAAGAAAGTCAAAACTATTTCATAATTTTATTTTTCAATTAAGGGGTGTGTTGGGGTCAGACTAGCCTTCAGCAAATTGAATTTGCCAACCACGTGGTCCGAATCGTAAATTCAAAAATCCCCGCATTTCCAAATACGTCGTACTGCTACACCTAACCAAACTATCGATCAGGGGTTAGGACGTGCCACCTTTCGCCGCCCAATCGCGTCGTTCTGCTGCGGTGACGTCACGACATGGAGGGCGCAAGCCGGGTGCTTAGCCATCAAACGTGCACAAGTTCCCACTAACGTGCCTGGGTTTCTCCAAAAAACACCGATTCAGTGCAGTGTATAGCCCGAATTAATCACACACACATATCCGAAGTTTCGACGCTAATAATCGTTATTATACCGAGAAAATGTGTGCTTAATATTTGAGGTTGATGGTGTTCAGTTAGCCGTGCAAAATGTGCTCGTATATAAAGAAATCCTCGTGAATTTTTCTAGCAGACTTCTGCTAAGAAGTCCTGTGTGTTTTTCGGAAATTTATTCAAATGTTTGGGTTGGAGTTTTTGGTGAACGTTACTATGGAAATGGCACAGAAGATGGATATACCGTCATTTAGTAAGTACCAATATTATACAATTTAATCGATATTATAAAACAAGTACACGATGACATATAACCTCTCTAAATTATTATCAAACTTATGACAATTATATTTCGGAAAATGTCAGTGTCTCGTCTCCGTCGTACGCCCGGTTCGATAGAGGTTAGGTTAGGTTAACCCTGACCCGGAACTTCTTCATGCAGCATGCGGACGTGAAGTGTGGAGTGGGGGGAGGGCGCCAGAAAACGTGGCGTACCGTCAGACGGCACAAAATATGCTTATTATCTTGTAGATTATGGTTGACAATTTAAGTTGAGTAATTTGTTTGATTCCCTGGCATCTTGTTAGTCTAATTGAAATACTTCAACCGGAAGTGAGGATGAGCTACTGTCATACGTTGTGATTAGTGGGGTATTATTACATGTAATTGTCTGTAATTCTTTTACTGGTAATTATTATTATTTGTAAGAGATCCGTCTCTATAATATTATCTTAGAGTCAACAATTTTCGGCTGATAATCGCACAAATATAGGGTACAAACAATTAAACAATTTGTAAACACTACAAAATTTTAAAAAATTAACTAAAAATTGTAGCAAAATTTTTTATTACAACAAAATGTACTCTTACTGAATTATTTGCTGAGATATCCTCAAGATACTGTATAGGTCTTCAACGAGGTCTTCAAGTAAACTACCATCTCCGATTTAATTTAATCAGCCTATAATTTGAACATTCAAGTTCTAAATATGAAATTTGAAAATGATATTGGTATTTTTTTTTTGTAAAGCGGACTCAACTACTGGGGTTATTTGCCGCCTCGGTTCCTCGTTTTCGGTGGTGTGACAACGGCACGCAGTGTTCGCTGGTACGGGTTTTCGCAAAGCGGTCACCCATCCAACTACTAATTGCGGGCAGCCTTGCTTACATCGTTTGATTCTGAAAAATGATATCTTTCGATTGGTACTACAATCATTGTTGTCAGGTAGAACACCGAGTAACAGCACGTAAAAAACTGATTTCCTATGTTCACCTTTAAGACAGACACACGGTATGTGCTGCAGATAAAAATGGGACACTTTTTTAACGAATGCAGTTATTTTTTAATAAAATGATTGTTGATCTGAAATGTTTAAAGACAATAAAATAAAGGTGCCATAATTAAAGGCCTGAACTACTTTTGCAAAAACCTTCAAATCAAATCAGCAATAGTGGGAGAAAGTGAGAAAGAAGGTAGCGACGTGAACCGCACCACAAGAAAGCTGTACCCTATATTGCATTGTTGTATTATTTTCGTAGAAGATTGTAATGATATAATATATAATATCGAATTTGAGTGTTCAATTCTCTCCATTTCTTTCTGTTAAATAAATAAAGAAATATAAAACTGTTTTATAAAATGTCAAATATTTTTATCTTTGTTTAATTTTCCACGGCCTTGTTACAATTTTTCTAATATTGATTGATGTAACGTCAAGTACTAATATTTAGGTAACCAAATGAGCCTTATTGCATGTATTTTTAAATTTTGAACAACTTTTATATTCACACTTTTACTATAAAGTAAATAGGTAAAAATTTACAGCAATACAAAAAATAGGATTGAAATCCCTTTCAATTATACTCCCTGCTTGTAAGGGAAGTACTGTAACGGGTCAAAATTTTAGGTAGTAAATTTTCAGCAGATAAGCATGTTTCGGGTTCGAATTCGATTTCACAATTTCACGGCGAGGTCTAGCTGTATCAAAATTTAATAAAGCCATCAATGTCAATTGCCCCTGTGGCTTCTTCACCACTACCATCCTAGAAGGCCGTGATTTGACGTTTGGTAACTGCACTTCGCGCGCAAAAATATATCATAATACAGAGATCTGCTTTGAGTAAAGTGCCACACCTAGAAATGGGTGATGATATATTTATTTTATTTATGTTCCGAGCCGATTAGATTTTAGGAATAATCTGTTAATCAAGTAGTACTTAACTTTTTACTTCAAATCCTATCTGATTTTAGGAATATTTCATTATATAAACGAGTTAGAGTAAGTTTTCTTATATTTAGAAAGATGTAGAATAATATGGATTACAATTTTTTATTAGAACATTTGTTATATTTTATACCGTTTAGAAACTAAAATTTGTGTAATATTATACGCTTTATTTTAAAAAAGGATACGATGCTCGGCTTATGAGAAAATGGGAAGAATAAAAACTTGCAGTCATTTTTTTTAAATAAAAACTACGGTATTTAAATAGCAGGAAAATCTGCACAGTTCGTATATTTAGGAATATCTATTCCTTCTAAATTTTGTACAACTAAGCAATTTCTGAGATACCGCCATTTTGATTGTAAAATGGTGTGGTAAGATGTGAATAACTTAATACCTAACTTGAAAAATACTTAAGGATATATAAAAAGTTTCGTTTAAATCGTTTTAAATGTTCTCGAGATAATTCTAGGTAAACAAACTAGAACACATGGAACATGGAACTACTCTCGTGTTTTGTAATTGTATAAGACATAAAGTAATTTTTTTCTAATCCTTAATCTACTTTTTTATTTCTATTTTCGGTGTGTTTCACGGGAAAATCACCATTTTATATCTACATCATAAATGTTCATTCTGCAAATTATTCTGCACAAAAACAAAAACCTAACATACAGTAAAGAGCTCACCGTGCTTGTATAAAGAATGAACTATTTTACCACCTGTTCATTTATTCTAATTAAGTAAATGGAAGTGTACTAATAGAGGAATCTCCCTCGAAAGGTACTTTTAAATATTTATTCCCTCGAGAATGTATTGATTGCCGCCTCTGACAGACAAATACACACTTAAAATACTTATTGGACACGCACAAAAAAAAGAACGGTGTGTTTTTGCTGTGCGCATGTGTTAGCTTCATGTCTACTTGCGTGTCAAGGGTACTGTCAATGTCATACAGCGTGACATATACTCCTACGCATGATTATACAATAATGTGAGCCGACATCAACTTCACCTGCCATTGCCGTTGCCATTTATAATATTGAGTGTGTATTAATTAAAAAGAATATTCAATTACATGGTGACTAGATTTTTTACGTGAACTTATAAATTAGATCTGATTTAATGTCAATACGAATACATTTGTTTTACTACTTCCGTTGGGAAATAGATATTTTATTTAACTTTTTGAGGTTATGAAATCCATTATTTAACAAGTGTAATAATAAGTTCATAATTTCACTGTTTTTATATTTGAAAGTATGTAGGTATATGTAACATTTAATGAAATATTAACAACTACATCTATAATGGAAGGAAATTTATTTCTTTCTTTTATTATAAAAATTAATAACAAAGTTACTGCATTTATGTAAATTTAACATAGCAACGCATAAAAATTAAAATTTCTTAGTAGACCAATTCTGATATGTTATTCTTTTATTTTTACCTCCCGCCTACCTCTAGGTAAGGGAGGTATTGTTTTTGGTCAGAAAATTGGGTAGTGAGTTTTCAATGAATAAGCACGTTTTAGGGTCCCTACAATACGATTTTACTATTTTCGCGATGATGTCTGTATGTATGTATGTATGTATGTATGTATGTGTGTGTGTGTGTGTAGTCTGTGGCAATTTTTTCGTCTCGCATAACTCAAATACTATAATACCAAAAAATACAATTTTTTGAATTATTGCTTCTTATATTTAAATGAAGAGCTGATTAGATTTTGGATAAAATTGGTCGACCGGAAGTAGCAGTTTACTTGAAGCCCTTAACAGTTTTTCGTGAAAAACACGGTTAAATTTCCTTTTTCAACAATTTATGTTATTTTGAAAGTTGAAGAATATTTAATTCTACATTTGTTTTGATTACACTAATTTTAATAATTTTCATTAGATTTAGAGATAATAAAATATAAAGAAATTAGATTTCACAAATCTTGCATTCCTAGTACACCATGGAAAATTTTCAATTTTTTACGAAATGTGACATATGTCATTGTGATTGTGAAGCTGTTTTCTTAGTGAAATATATGTCAAAAAATTAAATAAATATACGAAAGAAAATTAAAATTCTCAAATATAAATAGAAAATAAACAAATAAGAAGGTATGTTTCTGTATCATCAAATACTATTTTGTACCGTTTAAGAGTAGTATTGGGCGGGAGGTTATGTGCTGGCCACATCAGATTTTTTGAATTTATAACTATCATTAGGTTTGTTCCAACTGGTCATTTCTAACAAGTTTGTGACATGTTTGTGACAATTTCACTGCGCCTGAGGAAAATGTAAACAAGATAACTTTGAAACATAAGCTTCATTTCTTTTTTTGTAGCGAAAAATGTATAAATTTCTTTATTTATATTTATATTTAAGGTTAGCTGTCAAAACAAAAAATGAGTATGCACATGCGCTTCATTCCATTCGCCGTTCTAGTCTATGTTGCAAGCTTAATTTGTTTACATTTTTCGCAGGCGCAGTGAAATTGTCACAAACATGTCACAAACTTGTCAGAAATGACCAGTTGGAACAAACCTATTAATATGTCAAAAAATTATAATTTCAAATATGCTCTTTCGACTTTCGTACTTATTCAACTTGAAAATCACCACTCGTCTTCGACTGGGGGTCATTTTACTCATTTTCGTAGCAATAGAAACGCAATAGACCAGGCGGTAAATTTCCGGAAATCAGATTAGCACTTAATAGATTATGTATGAGAATTTTTGTCTGTTATTAATAAGGTAATGTGAGCAAACTTATTTAAACAGCCTGTATGTATAAACAGAATCAATTGAACATTGATCCAATTTGGATACAAATAATTGACATTTAAGTTGTTTGTTCTCTTGCTATGATTTTGAAATATTTAACATATCCAATGTAGATATAAATAAGTTGTAAACATAATTTATTATTTTAAATATTATTACTAACATCTTTAATAAAAAATTTATTACGCAGCTGATTCCATATTCGGAATAAATTGTATTTAATGTTTTGTGTAAAGTATACTTCTTTACAAAAATTTAAATAAATATATTTCATTAAAAGTGCGATACCAGCCTTCAAAACACATCCTATCAAAGATGTTACAGTAGGAAGAAAGTTTAAAAACGAATTAATATTTATTTACGAAAATGGGAAATTGACTATCACTGCTTAGTCATATATCGCCTCGTGAATGGATGATTGTGAATTTTTTATGAACAACACAAATGACATGCTCTTCAGTGGGATTCGAACCCACGACCTCTGGTATGCTATACTAATGATATAGCCACTACAGCACCGAGATTGGCATGAATAAATATTACCTAATTATATTTTTAATTATTTTAATTTTTAATCATAAAATGAATGTTCCAAAACAGATTTAATATTTAACAAGAATAGTGATTAGTATTTAATTCGATTTACTTATTAAATTATGCAAATAATTAGGTTAATTCATTAATAAAACTTTACAAACCGATACATAACCACTAACACCGTTCTCAACTCAATTTTTAAAAACTTACAGTGTTACGAAAATTAAATTTAACGAAAATGGTTAAATTGGCCCGGTTGCATAAACCGTTTTTAACTCCGTTATTAATCTAATAACGTGATTAACCTGTCAATAATCACTTTATAAATTAATTTCCTTGAATAAATTGTGAAAATCTAAGGCTAAGAATACCTACTATACAAAACTTAAATTTATCCCCTAAGCCTTAATAGTATATTACGTACCGTGAACTGTAAGTGATAGTTTTTAGGTCGAGAATGTAGTTCGGGATGTCGAGACCCGTAGGGTCGAGATTTCCTAAACATTCGAGACCAAAAAAATCACTTACAGTTCGAGGTTAGTAAGTTATTTTTTTCAATACCTGCGTAAATATAAGAAAAGGAAAAATAGGTATCAAAATTAACAGCTGTCAGATTGAGATTAAAAATAAAATTTGAATGATATATATTTACTTACCATCCACCATGAACGGTAAGTTTCACTTACCATCCACCGTGGACGGTAACTAAATGATGTAACCATGAAAACCAATTGTGCAATAAAAGTTCCACTTACTGTGTTTAGATTTTGTTATTAATGGGTAACTTACAGTACAGGTATTGCAAAAAGTTACCGTTCACGGTGGACTGTAAGTAAATATATATCATTCAAATTTTATTTTTAACCTCAATCTGACAGCTGTTAATTTTGATACCTATTTTTCTTTTTCTTATATTTACGCAGGTATTGCAAAAAATAACTTACTAACCTCGAACTGTAAGTGATTTTTTTGGTCTCAGATGTTTAGGAAATCTCGACCTTACGGGTCTCGACATCCCAAACTACATTCTCGACCTAAAAACTATCACTTACAGTTCACGGTACGAAATATACTATTATTTCATTTTCTTGGTTGCAGTAAAAAATATTAATTTTTGCAACCGGTTCTCAAAATTAATAAATGATATCATTATATGTATATTTATTATTATTTTGTAAAAAGTGCGTAAACATTTGAAAAATGAAAATTTTAATGTCTAGACATAATTAACATACAGATAATAAATATATTTAGCCGGGCAAAAGTCCTCGGAATGTATTAAAAATAAACATAAATTTAATGTGATTTTGATTATCTACAAAAATTTCTTTGGAGTTTGAACTCATCCTATAGAATGTGTACACGTAGCAAATAAAATAATGTTTACAAATCAGTAAATTACAAAGCAATAATGTGTTGACATAGGCGTAGCACAATTTATTTACCCAACATTTTTATAAAGAAAAAAATTGAATGCGACATACTGCTGGACAAAAAACATAACCTCCCTAAATTGCGTAACACATCTGTCAAGTCTTTCACTCTTTTGCCATTATGAATGCATAAATGATGACAACATTAAGAATTGAGATACTTTCTCAAGTACCTATGTATTACATGACAATATTTGTTGCAAATAAGAGGTAAAGACAATTTTATGGTGTGTAATTATGACTTTCCTACTCATGGCACTATGTTAAAACGTATAATAGGAGCTGTATTAATATTTTGAACAACTAGTTTACAATTTTTTTTTTTGTAATACGAAGTATCTCGTGCAATATGGTAATGTTTTTGTCAGCCGGACAGTTCTTTATATATGAAAAAGGTATATTTTGATTCATTGACAAACGGTTACCGATGAGCTTAAAATTTGTACACATTGGTATTGGTGTTTTATTTCTTCCCTGACAATTAATTTTTACTCTTGGTAGAAATACTTAAAAATAAAGATAATTTTCTTGGATCATTAGATTATCATTACAATTAAATAAATAAATAAATAAATAAATAAATATATCATCACGCCTTTTACCCATTACGGGTGTGGCGCTCGCTTACGCAGAGCTCGGTAGGTGATATATTTTTTCGTATGAAGTGCGGTTACCAGCCGTCAAATCATAGCCCCCAAGGATGTTAGTGGAGGGGGAACCACAGGGGTAAATTTAAATTTGTAACTGTCGGCAGTGGGATTCGAACTGAGGATCTTATGATCCACAGTCCGACACGTTACCACGGAGCTATTTACCCCAACATTAAATTAATTTGCTTTTTTTATTAATTAATATAATTCATTTAATTCTAGAAATAATATAATATTAATTTAGTGATTATTTTGTTGAACGGGTTCGCCATAAAATTATGTTGCTATGCGTTTGTTTAACGGTTGCTATGCGTTCGTTGAGCGGTTATTGTTATGTAAAATATTTACTGTCTAACCTCAAAACCATAAAAATGATATTCTGCAGATTGTTAGCTGTCAAAAAAATTTAATGTCAATCGGAATAAAATTATTATTATTAATTAACATTTTTTATTGTCCATGACTAATAATAATTACTAGTTATTTATTAATATCAAAAGTTAATGACAAATTAATATATTTTTTGAACGTGTCTATATTCGTTATAGCTGCTTTCATTTTTCGTACTGAAATTTTGCCAAATCTACAATGAGAAGAAAATAGGTGATATAAGCGATAAAAATATTTAAGTTCGACTGTATTATAAATAGTAATCACTAGTTTGATACTGTGGCTATTTAAGGGCTAGTCCGATAAAGTACAAACAATGTGAAATATGCAATAACCAACTTGGTATATAGTCGTGTGAAATATAAATATTCTAAGCGAAAGAAAAATAACCTGCATTGCAGTTAAATATAAAACATTGTATGTAACGTATACATTTTTGCGTTCGCTGAGAATGAATGAATGTAAATGATTCGAATGAGTAATAGCCATTACATGCGAATAGAATACTATATTTTATCCACAACATTTCGTCAAATATTTGTTTTGAAATTATAAGATAAGTAGAATTTTTGCTATGACAAATACAAAATAGTATATTGAACAACTAGTGTTACAATGACCTTTTTTGTAATACGAGTATAATTTGCGTAAATGAGCCGCAGGCGAGTTACGCAAAATACGAGTATTACAATTAGGCATTGTAACACGAGTTGTTCATAGTACTTTTCCTATTTCACGTTCAAAAATTAAAAAAAAAATAAATAAAAATAAAATAAAATTGTACGGCACGTTTAATATATCACTAGTCATCAAGGGGCTTTGCCCGCGGAGCCTATCGGGTCCCAGGCCGCAACCCCGACGCAGGGGCTCCGATTCAATAATTTTACGTGAGCAATGACAGTCCCAAGTTTGACAAACTGTCAATTTTACAAATAATAAATTCCCCAAAAACAATTGCACAAAATTCAATTTTGTAGCATTGTTTTTGAGAAAAACAGTGTCACAAAATAGACTTTGTATACGTGAAATAGGAAAAAATTTTTGTTTATCAACATAGACAAAATGTAACAACCATCGCTAGGCTACGTACTGTTGTAAGAACATTTTGAAGTGATTTGACATTTAGCAGAAAATCTTAAAACCAATTATTCAGCTACAGTTTAAGCTTAAAGAGAAAATAAAAGTATGAAAAATGAGAAAGCTAGTGTCTTTGGCTTTTTATGAGAAAAAATTACTTAAAAGTCATTTTGATTTTACTCTTTTGACAGGTAAAATTTGAATTTGTCATAACGAATGAATAATATTATTTCATCGAACTGTCAATATTATTTCATTAGCAACAGTAACTTGGGTCATTAATAGATAGACAACGGTTGAATTATGGGTATATTATTTGACAGTTGTATATAAAATATTATATATACCTCGGCACTAAAGTAATTTAAAGTACTCATATAGTTTATTCTTAATAAAAAAAATATACTTTATGTGAATTTAAATAATTTAATTGTATTAATTTTAATGTGTAGGTACTAATTTCGTAAATTTGAAATATATAACTTACAAATATTTAACAGTTACCACCAGTGATTATATTTACAGTTGGATATGAGGATATGTGTTCAAATTTCTGAACAGATTGTTGATACGAGTATTCATTAATCAGTTAGGAACTGAGGATCTCATAATGCGTTATCACGGAACTATTTATTGATTTACTGCGAACATTATATTGGATTATTAGTAGACTACTAATTGAACCGAACTCTTAACATGATTTTTTATTGGAGCCTAGTTATGCATTCATTTTTATTCGAAAATGGGAAGCGAGTGGGCGGTTGTACATTTTATGAACACAAACGACAATGCTCTTCAATGGGATTCGAACCCACGACCTCTGGTGTGCTAGGCTAGTGACAGCCACTACACCACCGAGATCTTATTTATAAAATAAACTGTATTAATTAAAATTCCTCACACAGCTAATTCACATATAGTTTTTTATTAGCGTTTGATATTAGGAAGTATCAATTCGTGGCTATGTTCATGTCAGACACTGCGGAAACAGATGCTATCTGAATATAAATATGCCCGCTTAACTCCGTTCCATCGTTCGTTGTTTAGTTGAAAACACAAGGTTACACGACGCAGACGAATACTTTTTAGACATGAACTTTTTATTTTGCCGTATTCAGTATGAAATAACCCAACGCTTAAGACGTACCTAGCTAACTGACCTGCGGCCAAATCTATATTTAGTTTTACTAAAAAATATTAGCACAAACAAATTAAATGTTGCAGTACACAAATCAAACATTATAACGATAATACTGAATGTTTTTCTGTGATAATTTCATCAACAGGATTCTCGTTGAACGTTCTCGGGTCTTGTTCTTCCAACACGTGACAATTTGATAACGCTTGGCAGTTGTTCAGTTCCAAATGAGATAAACTATAATAAACTTGTTTTTATAAATAGTGCATTAGATATATATGCTTTGTTAAGTGTGTGAGCAGTACTGAAAATGGCGAAAGTCGTGGACAACGTCAGAATTTGGAGTGAGTACAAGTTAATTTTTACTTTGTTTGAAAAGTTAGGTTGTGGTAAATGTCAGTGCGGTGCGTTTTTTTGATGCCTTCACGGCGGCGTCGAAGTCGGCCGTGGGAAACCAATTATTCTATTTGTTGTTATTAATTGTTATTTGTTTTCATTATTTATTGAATTGATTTTAACCGATTTTAATCGCAGCGGAAGCAACATATAGTCTATTGTTATATTGTGTCACATGAAAATAAAAAAATAATTATGTAAAATAGAAAATTATAGTATTATACAATAACAATTCTAATATTTAATTGAAATATAAATACCTAGATAGTATTATTATTTATATATTGATATGCAGAAATATGGCCTTGAATATAAAAAAATGTGTTTTTGAATATCGACTTTGCACTTTGACCAAGTTTATTTTCAATCATAGAGTTTATTCAAAACAACTAATTAAACTATAAAGTGCGAATTATACGATACCATATAAATAAATAATATATGGTAATTAATTTAACAGTCGTTTATTGTTACATAAGCATGCATAATCTATATCTAAAAATAGTTGTTATAAGCGTTATCAGCAATATGTAAATATTTATCTGCTTTCTACTAATTTTGTAAGTTTAATAAAACGTTGAAACATAGAGTGATTTATCTTGTCATAGATAATAATAGTAAAAAAAGTACAAGTTTCAAGTAAATTGCTTTCGAAGCTATATTAAAACAACGTATGTGTAAGAATATCTAACAATTATTTACAATAATTTTGAAACGAATTTTAATTCAAATATATGCAAATTTTTTGTTTTGGTGTTCAGGCCACCAGATTGACAAGGCAGAGACTTGGGTCCCGTAATCTCAGGAGAGCAAACTTCATTTATGTTGCATATAGAGATATCATAATATGATGTCTGTATGACTAATCCAAGAGAGATATTAGCAAAAGAGATCATTTGAGAATGAGAGAGAGAGTAATAAATCAAAATTTGAAAAAGTGGTATTGGATATTTGTAAGCTATGCTGCAAATATATCCACCAGAAAATAGAATATAACTTTAGTAGGATGTTCATAGAATGCCGCCCGCTTGATACCGCATCGAATTTTACCTCGCCAATAATATAAACACCACTTGAGCCTACACTAATTCAATTATATTGAGTTCTCAGTGACAAGCTGCTTATATATTGGAAGTTGTAGTTATTTGAAGGTCAATCAGGTTTCTCGTACATACATAGCTCAGTAAATAATTGATTTTATCCACAACTATCACATAATGTTACCCATAACTCTACCCAAAGAGCACCAGGAGATTTCACTTGCATAGGAAAATTAGGTTCGCGTTGCGCGTGCCATCTGCCGGATCTGGCCGCACTTATATTTGCTTATAGAATATTAACGTAGGCTGCGATTTATTTAAAACAGTTATTAAAATCTGTCACATCTGACACAATTTTTCCAAAAACACAAGTTTATATTGAAAAGTTCTTAAAATTAGAATTTTATCGTTATGTGAAGTAATTTATCATTGATGTACACTGGTACGATATTGTAAGTACTTAAATTACAAATATTGATATATATGTAATTATCATTGAATATTAATTTTCAGTGGATTTCCATCAACTGGGAAGTACATATATACGAATTTCAATAATGTATTAAGTACGAAACGAAGATCTTATTTTCCACCAATCATATTCCTTTAAATAATAAATTGAAAGATTCATAGAGCATTATTGCGTGATGAAATTCTAGACTTAAACTAAATTTGACCATAGGTAAATTTGTCGCTATTTCCAATGCACAAGTAAATCCGATTGAATATAATTATTAATTATATTTTCAATATTTTTCAAAGATGCGGCAAGAAATATATGCCTTTCTGTGCGAAGTTAGCATGGTCTGGGTGTATGATGGAAAATATCAATGTTAGATGAATAGTGGATAGAATGAGATTATTAAATTAAATGGATCAGCAAATATGCATTCTATATTTGTACGTTGTATTTATTTCTTAATCTTTCAAAATATATTTTATTTTTGACATATGTGACTTTGATTTTTATAGTTTTGAATAAAATAATTATAAATATTAAGAAAATATGTAATAAGTATTACATGTGGTGCCATCTAACGGTTGTGGCCGCAATTATAATTACCATAGCAACGACGGTACCATTTTTTTACATGTGAGTGGAATCTCCTGGTGCTCCTTGACTCTACCTTTTATTAATTAATGAATTTTGTTACTGTTGCTAATGAAATAATATTGACAGTTCGATGAATTAATATTATTCATTCGCTATGTCAAATTCAAATCTTACCTGTTAAAAGAGTAAAATAAAAATGACTTTTAAGTAATTTTTCCCACATAATTATTTTCTTTTTAAGCTTAAACTGTAACTGAATAATTGATTTTATGATTTTCTGCTAAATGTCAAATCACTTCAAAATTTTGTTACTACAGTACGTAGCCTAGCGATGGTTGCTACAATTTGTCTATGTTGATAAACAAACAATATTTTTGTATCAGTCAGAGCAAAAATTCTACTTACTACTATTACTCATTCGAATGAATCATCACTCGCGTGATGCGTATTTCATTCGCATGAGTAATAGCATACATTACATGCTCATTGAATAAGATACTATATTTTCCCTATTTTGTACCCTTTGAAAATTAGTCGATTTAAAATAAATGGATAATTAAGTATTTGTTTACATCTTCAGATCTATGTCTCTTGGAAAAGCAAGGAAATAGCCCTTCCGATGTAATAAAAATTAAATAAATTAAAGAGTGAGATATTTGCTGAACACACGTATTGTTTTCAAAAAATTAATAATCTTACAATCATGATTATACATGCTATTCAGGTGGAACGATTCTTTGATTAATTCTGAGTCGATAATCCTAATGCAAGAAACTTGTACGACCCTTTGTAAAACCACACGAAACCATCAAATTTGTATTTGCGATTAGAATTGAACGAAATTTTTAAATTTTTTGTGAAATATCATTGCTGTTTACTTTCAAGAAGAATTGTATTAAATTGCGTTGATGTAACTAATCGTTTCAAATTAATACTTTAAGTTTTTAACTCCTCTTCAGACCTTTCACAAAAATTAAAAAATCTGATGTGGCCAGCACATTACCTCCCGCCCAATACTACTCTTAAACGATACAAAATAGCATTTGATGATACAGAAACATACCTTCTTATTTGTTTATTTTCTATTTATATTTGAGAAATTTTATTTTCTTTCGTATATTTATTTAATTTTTTGAATATATTTCACTAAGAAAACAGCTTCACAATCACAATGACATGTGTCACACTTCGTAAAAAATTGAAAATTTTTCCATGGTGTACTAGGAATGCAAGATTTGTGAAATCTAATTTCTTTATATTTTATTATCTCTAAATCTAATGGAAATTAATAAAATTAGTGTAATCAAAACACATGTAAAATTAAATATTCTTCAACTTTCAAAATAACATAAATTGTTGAAAAAGGAAATTTAATCGTGTTTTTCACGAAAAACTGTTATGGGCTTCAAGTAAACTGCTACTTCCGGTTGACCAATTTTATCCAAAATCTAATCAGCTCTTCATTTAAATATATGAAGCAATAATTCACAAAATTGTATTTTTTGGTAATATAGAATTTGAGTTATGCGAGACGAAAAAATTACCACAGACTACACACATACATACATACATACATACAGACATCATCGCGAAAATAGTAAAATCGTACTGTAGGGACCCTAAAACGTGCTTATTCATTGAAAACTCACTACCCAATTTTTTGACCAAAAACAATACCTCCCTTACCTAGAGGTAGGCGGGAGGTAAAAATAAATGAAAAAAATTTGTGAAATTTTGATATATAACATTTGACATTTTAACATTCGTACTGCCTAGTTACCTGATGACTGATGTAACATTTATTTGATTCGAAGTTGTCAAATTTACATTTCTATTTAGTAGCTCGTGTGGCATTACAAATTTTTTGCATTAGCATTTTCCATTCAGAATTAATCAAAGAATCGTTCTATCTGAAGCTTATCACCACCTTTCCGAACAGCCTGTAGACAGTACAGTGTCTAGCATTTTATTCTACATACACGCGTTCAGTTGACTGAGTCACTCGAGTGACTGACTGACTGTAAGGAGTGTTCTCTTCACTTGAGTGCATCAGTTCAATGCCCTTCTCACTTGGTCACTATAACACCAACAGAATAACTCTTAGCAGAGCAGAGCAGAGCGGGAGATCTTAGCTGCTTCGCTGCTCCCAGAACTGATCTCTCTTACCCAGTGGCGTACGTGACCTGGGTGCCAGAGCCAGCCCAGTGTATTTCACTTATATGTCATCTGCTGGTACAACCGAGGAATATGTCAACGAAGCCGGTTTGGTGCAGATATCTGCTCTGATGTTGTTGGTTGACCTATCGCAATGTTTTCACGGTTTTCCTGTTGCGGGAATGAGTGATATACTGGTTTTCAGATAGTTGTATTTGATAGAATAATATTATTTATATTACTAGGATGCACAATGAGCGATAGCGAGTTGTGTATTCACATGAATGGGTTGTGGGTATGCTTCTGACTCAAGTGTGCCATATAAGACTTTATCTACGCCACAAATATTTAAAAAAAAATATTTGCAATAATTTATTTGCTCAAATCAAAGAAGCAGAATACATCGAATTTGTTTTTATGACAATTTTGATAACGATAACGATAACAGTTTTTCTATGGAGTAAAGTAAGGTGATCAAGTGAGGTAATAGACAAAAATGCATCAAATTACCTCACTGAGTATGTAATATGTTTGATTACTCCACTAAAATGATGGGAATAATATGTTTTTCTACTCCTGTATAATTTTTTTCGATGAATTATAGTACTCATAATTCACTCTTTTCGACCAATCACATAACCAGGAACCCACATTTCACTGTTATTTTAAAGACGTGATGTGGATCACCAAGCAACGACCGCCTGACAGTTGACATATAGTCAGTTGTCATTGTGAACGTGCATATTCAACGAATTTCGATCATTTTCAAAGAGATTTCTGAATTTACAGGAAGAGAAAATGTATAGTATTATATTCGGAACTATTTACCTCAAGAAATACTAGTAACGAAAAATTGAATAATCTTTCAGAACTCATAGATCAAAAAGTTACTTAAAGTAATTTCGTGCATAAGAAACACCCAAAAAATACTAATAATAATAATAATGATTCAACCTCGCGCAGTGCATGTGCAATATAGCGGGTGTAACATGATAACCTGGGCCTGGTCATATGAGTTTAACATAGAAAATTAGTTTATCCTTAAGCAAAAGTGGCCAATTAATTTTAGTGCTTAGTAACAATGGATAAAGTATTACTTTATCAATTGGCGTATAAAGTAACATTGCTATAATTATAACAAAATGAAGATGTGTATATTTTCTATACGGGGTGTTTCTTTTAAAATAATCAGCGCTTTTTTTTGGGGCGAACTAATGACTTTAGAGAAAAATGTTATATACAAAAAATGACCAGGACAGAGGGTCCTATTTAATAGAATTAACAACCAAACCAAACGATAGAATAAAATTGTATTTTTTTAAATAGTAACATATATAAATTTTTAGTCCATTAGATAGATAATTCTTTTCTAATTTCAACGATATAAATATGATAAGAGTTTGTATAACAATTATTTTGAGAAAAATGTTATTAACAATCAGAAATAAACTTTAATATAATACAATTTTTAAACATAATATGCATTACAATCCTGTTGCACGTTCACATTTTGGCATTACCAGGTTCACAGTTCAATAATGAGGGCTCATTGTTAAAGTAAGCATAACATCTTGGATAAGAATTTCAGTGTGCAGCAACACAGTAGCAACGATTACTAGCAATACGGAGGATTTACAAGTCATTTATTGAAATGATTCGTGGACGAGCTATACCTACAGTAATATCTCTAATTCCACAGAGCAATGATCTGTTGGTTGTTGTGTTGTGTTGGCTTTCTGACTCCGGTTCTGGTCGACCAGAGCTGAGCCGAGGAGGTGTGATGTGAGTCTCGCTTGTCTCGGTTCCGCAAGGCGCTTATCCAGGTAGTCGACCTCCTTACCAGGTAACGGGGTTTCCTGTCACACACTCACCACAACACAGCTGTTGTAGGTAGTGACATTTGTGTTGCAGACCAACTCACACTGCGAGGTGATGACTTTAACCTGATATAAAACGCCAGTTCCTTGGAATCCCTTAAATTGGAAAGAATGCTTTGGATAATCGAATGATTAATACTGTTATTTTGAAATGAGATTCTCAGTTCGAATCCCTCAGCATACAATTGCTATTTTATCTTTACCCCACTGAAATATATTGTAGAATTTGAATGAAGCGATAAACGAGCCTGAGACAGATAAATGTTGTAAGGCCACCCAACTTTGTCCAACACTTGTTTTTAGAATTGCTGCTAGGCGTTTCTTGAGCAGTTGCTATGTAACAACCGAAAAAACATTTCTCGAATGTACAAAAGTCGAAAATAACTAAGAGAGATTGTATATTTACCGAAAATACAAAAGTCGAATGTTGGAGAAGTTATAAATCTCTAGAATATATTTGTCGAATCGCTTGGATATTGTAAACCTCAAAAAATATATTTCTCGAATATTATAAATGTCGAAGGTTACAAATTTCGAAAGCTTGCAATACCAAATGTCGTATTGTAATCATTGCTCACTGGATGGAACTACGATATTTGGGAAAATATATTTACAAGATTTGTAACATTCGACATTTGTACCATTCGAGAAATATATTTTCGAGGTTCGAAACATCAAGGCGATTCGACAAATCTATTTTTGAGATTTGTAACATTCGTCATTTAATTGTCATATTTCCAACATTCGATATTTGTATTTTCGATAAATATACAAACTCTAAATTTAATTTTCGACATTTGTATATTCGTGAAATATAATTTCGTGAAATGTTTTTTGGAGAAATATGTTGTTATCCTACAACATGTGGCACAGTCTTTTCCAAAAGTGATAAATAATATTTAAGAATGTCTTGTTCAATTATTTGGCAATTCCTTTAAATTCATAAACACTTGTAGGTACATAATAGTTTATTGAATTCATTTCTGTCAATGTATTATTTAATTTTAAAATCATTGAATGTTAATTTCTTTATATTTTTTTACCAACTTGCTAAGCGGACTGGCTCGCTATTTCGTCAGTTAGCGTTCTGTAAGTGCTTTACCCTTTGAATCTCCCTAACATATTTGGGACCGGGAATTAAGGAATGGCAACGTAGAAAATATATCACTTATCGAGATTTACGAATGCAAAGTTCTAGACTCAAAATGGGTGTATGGTAAGATATCACATTTATTTAGTTTATAGGAGAGGGAGAGAGATTAAACGCGTATAAAATTTACTCAAGAAATAAAAATTCATTACAATAAGCAAGATATATTTATTTACAATTTTATTTTAATTTGTGACGTCACAACTGCTAACAGTGTTAATTTATGTTTATAATAATTTATATTGCTCCTCATCTTCCTCGAACATCGATATTTGACGACTGGTAACTGCATTTCTATCTCTAGAGTCTTTGATTTTTTAAATAATTATGTCAACTCCCTACATCTACTAACGTACATTATGACTTTTGTTCCTTCGTTATTTGTAGATTGTGTGGCTTGCTCCAGTGTTACATATGGAAATTGATAGGTTGGGTAAACATCGTTAGAACTGTAGTAATGTACTGAATTGTTTTATGGGCGACAGTCATTTGTTCTTGTTTGTTGATGACTTGATTCTTTTGTTTCTGATCTGTGTCGTCATTTTGCGGTAAAACGGACCAAAGGATTTGAAATGAGATTTAATTTTCTTTCAAAATCATTTTTAGAATACAATTTTACTATTTTGATGATGTCTCTTTATGACGATTTTTTTCATACACGATAAACAGGGAAGATAATCATAAAAATAATTATTGGTTTGGGTTTCGGTTTTGGTCATCGTAAAAATATAATTTCGATTTTGACTAATGTTTTGGGTTTTACACAACAATCAGTTTCGGTTAACCGGTTTTTTAAAAATGGTTGCGGTAGTGCAAATTAAACTAAAATGAACTAAATATTGTTTTATCTATAAATAAATTAAAACTCTAGCACTATAATAATAAACTAAACAAATTATACAAGTTAAAAACTTCTTTGTTAAATAATTAATATTCGATCGATTAAGTGTCTTTTCATTTATGTTTTATCATACACTTGGCTAAACTGGTCTAATGCTTACGAAAAAACGTACATAGTGAATTATGGCAACTGATATACAAGTTGCAATTATGTTAAAACACTATTTTGCAATTATATTTATCTAACAAGAAAACTTTTTGCGGTTAACGGTTAACTAAAAATTTTTAAAATGTTTCGCTTTCGGTTCCAGTTTCAAATTTCGGTTAAGGTTTCTGTTCCGATTTATTTTCGGTATTTTCGGTTAACTGTTTTGATATCGGTTTCGGTTACCATCCCTGACGATAACTCGAAATTTAATCTATCAAGCTATTAATGTCAAATTTCAAATTTAGAATTTAGTAGTTATATTACGAGCTAAATAGATTTTGGAAGCAATCCATGAACCGGAAGTGGTAGTTTACTTGAAAGTCAATCATGCTTTTTTAATGTATCTCAGTAAATGAATGAGCTAGAGTAAATATTCCCATAATAAGAAAAATAAATTTAAATTTTCGGTAAGTTATATGTATTAGGTTAATTCCCAAAAAAGATAGGGGAAAATACCCAGGAAATGTTCTATTTTGTAACGTTTAAAAGTTGGGTGGGAGGTTATTTGTTGCCCACGTTAGAGTTTTATGTTAAAAGCATTAATTTACTTTATCCACAACTGTCGGATATTTAAATCGTTGTTTATCAATTAATGACCTTTGTTACTGTTGCTAATGTAATAATATTGACAGTTCGATGAATTAATATTATTCATTCGTTATGTCAAATACAAATTTTACCTGTCAAAAGAGTAAAATCAAAATGACTTTTAAGTAATTTTTTCTCATAAAAAGCCAAAGACACTAGCTTTCTCTTTTTTCATACTTTTATTTTCTCTTTAAGCTTAAACTGTAGCTGAATAATTGGTTTTAAGATTTTCTGCTAAATGTCAAATCACTTCAAAATTTGGTTACAACAGTACGTAGCCTAGCGATGGTTGCTACAATTTGTCTATGTTGATAAACAAACAATTTTTTTTATTTGTCAGCAAAAATTCTACCGATCTTATAATTTCAAAACATTTGACGAAATGTTGTGGATAAAGCATACTATTCTACTCGCATGTAATGGCTATTACTCATTCGAATAATTTACATCACTCGCGTTCGCTCGTCATGCAAACTTCATACTCATGAGTAATAGCATACATTACATGCTCATTGAATAATATACTATTATTTTCCTGACTATTTGGTAATGGCTGTTGAGCAGTGCGACAGAATGTGTATGATGCATGAAGTATTTTAAATTATTAGTTTCTTAATAATAATTTTCATAATATTTCTAGAAATGTTATTGTATACTAGTGATTACTACAAATTATATACAAGTATATCTATAATTCACGGTGGGTCAAATTTTAAACGACTTATTTTCTATTATGCATGTTGTTCCTTTGTTATCTTATACATAGAACATATTTATGACAGGCTTCTAGAATTTAATAATTGGTTATAGGTTACAAAACTATGCGAAATCAATAAAGTTTTTGAGTTACAGATACTGTCTCATTACAATGTAACTGAACAAGCCACTGTTTTCCTCATGATTTGGTTGTTAAATAATTACATTTGACACATATTTAAGGTACAAAATAGTGTAACAGGTTATTAATCAGAATACCAGTCGTCTTTTGTCCTTGTGTTTAATTTAATTTTATCTCTTATTCCAAGTATTATTGCTAACATTTTTCATTCAAAATTTTTTTCGCAGCTAATTATATTTGAGATAATTGAATTTATTGCTTCTTGTGGCATCTGTCAGTTGTTAATTGGAACTGACACTCAGTGTTGCCAACCTCGAACATTGAAGTTATCGTAAATAACATTCAAAATTATGTGTTTTGTTCTCAATTTCTTCATCGGAATTAATTAGTTAATTCTTCTTGCATATATTGTTTCATTTTACCTATAAATTTACTACAATATATCTTTCAAAATTATTCTACTTGTAAAATAATTATTTTACTGTTGCCAACACTGCGTTGCTCAAAATCGTCATACAGTTGGTTACTTTAGTGATGATTTCTGAGCTTTAAATGACGATTTATGAGCACTTTAGTGCCGATTTCAAAAAATTTAAATAATATGAGGTAAAATTTTAATTTGATTATTTTTTGACGTTTATTTAAACCAATCAAATACTTTATTGTATGTCACGTGTCTGCGTTTTAACCAATCCCGTCATTATTATACTGAGAATAATGCTCTTGTGATTATTCCCGGCAATTTTCTCTGTAGCTTTTTTGTTTTTGTTGACAGATGTCAGATGTCAGATAGGTATCATCAACACAAGTAAAAATGAGCAAAGAAGATAGATTTAGTGCTGTGCCTGATAGTGAAATAAAAAAATAATCTAATTAATATAACTCGAGAGTTCGATAAATTAGAAAATAATTCTCCAGTATCTTTCTCAAACTTGTCGCCATTTGGCAATAGTCACTCAAGCCCTACGGGCTTTCGTGGCTATTGCCTGGCAACAAGTTATCGAAAGATCTGTCAAATTATTTTCAATTTATTCTCACCCTCTTGTTATATTATTACTGATACTTTTTTCTATTTTGCACCGCTTAAATATTGTATAAGCGGGAGGTTATGTGCTGTGTTATTATTTTACTGTTTCTTTCCTCGTTCATGAGTTATTACACGGACACCCTAACGACCTTGATATAATAGTATAAATGGATTCAGAAACCTCAAAATTTATACTACGAATAAGAAAGTAAAAAGATAAATCCATGTCAAACTGTTTTTAAGTCACATGTATTGCTGTCGTAGGTATCTCGTATCATGTTGTTTGGAATATAAGTTTAGTATGTTTATTTGTACCATAACTATTTTCATTTTCTAATCAACACGCAGTATTTTCTTCCGTCAATTAGCTACAAATAGGACGTACGAGTTTCCTTTCTCAATAAACGAGATGCATTTTGAACTTAATAGACATAAGCCGGAAATATTAATAATTTTTTATTTGTTCGGTAGATGACCCCCTTTCTATAAATTACCTCTTCTACTTAACTAAATAATTACTAGCTGCACTGCTATCGTATTAATTGCCACTAAAATATTCTTAGTTGGTTGTAAATAATGAAAGAAATTACGTTTTTACCTCCCGCACATGAACGCACCCAAATTTTTCATTTTAAATAAAATAAATAAATATATTCATCATCACGCCTTTTACTCATATTGTGTGTGGTCAGTAAATGATATATTTTTACGCTGGAAGTGCGGTTACCAGCCGTCAAATCAGGGCCCCCAAAGATGTTAGTGGACAGAATACCCAAAGGGTAAAGTATATATTTGCAATTATTGAATGTGGGATTCGAACTGAGGATCTCACGATCCACAGTCCGATGCGTTACCACGCAGCTATTTATATTTATTTTAATGTTTTACAAAAGACAGGTATAATGCAGTGTATCCTACATTTACTAAATTGTACAATTAATTTCTATATTTTTATATACATTTAACATTAAATGAAACTTTGATAATAAACTGTACAGCGAGAAAAAAATTTTTTTTTACTTTACTGCTTTACTTTTTAAAACTGCTTAGTATCATTAAATCTTTCATAATTTTCTGTGTAGAAAGAATCCAAAATTTCCTGTAGCCTGTGCCGCAATTTTTCGATTGTCCCTGCAGGATGATTTCGCATTTTTGTTTTTTCATTCTAATCTGTGAGCCAGCTGTAAAAACAGCGACTCATTTGACCAAAAGATTCAGTAAGTTTTATGGAATCTACCCATATAGATACATCGAAAAGTGCTAGTCTGCCATGCAGATCTGGGTGGAGTTCAAAATGGCGTCCATTAAAATAGGAAAGTAAATGAAGGAATTTTGACTCATGTGACCAAAATTTTCTTTTTTATTTCGTAATACTAATCGAAAATACAAATCAAAAGACACCAGTCTGCCAATCGTACGTGGCCGAGTTGCCTCAGCAGACGAATTTAAAAATTTAAAATTTGTTGCTCGAAATTTGTCATAAATGACCAAAATTTTCTTTTTTATCTTATAATACTAGAAGAAAATACAAATCAAACGACACCAGTCTGACACTCGTACATAGTCGAGTAGTCCCGGCAGACGAAATACAAAATTTAACTTTTTTGGCCTGAAATTTGACTCAATGACCAAAATTTTCTTTTTATCCCATGATACTAGACGAAAATATAATTCAAAAGACACCAGTCTGCCACTCGAACGTGGTTGGGTTGCCTCGGCAGACGAATTTCAAAATTTAAAATTTGCGGCCTCAAATTTCGGAACACAAACTTTAAGTTTTGAAATTCGTCTGCCAGTAGAACCCGACCACGTAGGAGTGGCAGACTGCTGTCTATTGATTTTTATTTTCGTCTAGTATCATCAGATAAAAACAAATATTTTGGTCATTTAAGCCAAATTTCGGTCCACAAATTTTAAATTTTGAAATTCGTCTGCCGAGGCAGCCCGACCACGTACGAATGGCAGACTAATATCTTTTGATTTGTATTTTCGTCTAGTATTTCGAGATTAAAAAGAAAATATTGGTCATTTGAGTCAAATTTCGAGCAATAAATTTTATATTTTGAAATTCGTCTGCTGAGACAACTCAACCACATACGAATGGCAGACTAATGTCTTTTGATTTGTATTTTCGTCTAGTATTTCGAGATAAAAAGAAAATTTTGGTCACATTATTCAAAATTCCATCATTTTCTTTCCATTTTTAATGGAAGCCATTTTTAATACCACCCATATCTAAATGGCAGACGTGCGCTTTTCGATGTACCTAAACGGGTAGATTCCACAGAACATACTGAAACTTTTGGTCAAATGGGTAGCACTTTTTAAAGTTGGCTCACGGACTATTCGGTTCCATAAAGTTTCGATTGGGGATAAATCTCTGTTTTGTATCCTTTAAAAGTTGTTTAAGTCAGGTTATTAGCTTCACATGAAGAATGGTATAAATTGCTTTAGGAGAATTCCTTAAAGGTTGTGGGTTCCTTGGAAAAGTTTAAGGATCAGTGTGCTGGGTATACATTAAGTAGGGCGTACGCTAAGTCTTTGTACGTAGCCATGTGGTTCATTATTCCTGAAAAATATGATTACCGTACAAGTTTCTAAACTCCCACTTATGTTAATCTGATTACCAGCGAACATACTTCCTATAGCGTCAATAATCATTTCGTCCTACTAACTATTGTACAGAACTAATACTGCTCCACGAATTTAAATTAGCAGCCATTTTGTTGTGGGGTAAATACAACGCATCGGAATATGGAGCTTTGAATTCTTAGTACAATATGTTTGAGGGTTAATTTGTTACAAAATATATCAAACCGAGATCTGCTCTGAGCAGAGTACCACACTCAGACATAGGTAAATGGCGCGATGATACATTACAGGGACATCAGAACAAAGTGTTTCAATGGGGTCATAAACTTTTTTTCGTTTTATTTTTTTTTTTTCTGTAAATTTGAGAAAAGTTATGAATGTAGAT
Organism: Poecilus cupreus; assembly: GCA_963942605.1. Lineage (NCBI taxonomy): Eukaryota > Metazoa > Arthropoda > Insecta > Coleoptera > Carabidae > Poecilus > Poecilus cupreus. Next base: position 20,847,773 of record OZ012718.1, read on the forward strand.
ACTAATTTTAATATTAAAAGGCATGTAGTTATAAAGATATGATTTTTTGAAATGGGCATCTCATTTCAAATTTTTCGCTCGTGACGTCATCATGTTATACAACTACAAAACACGCTATAGCGGAGAAAGAGGAACTACACCTACTGTCAAATTGACTGTTATCAGTCATTGTTATTTACTGAGAAGTTTTTACAAATGTAGTTTATTCACATTACCTGGACAAATTAATATAATAAATATACTAAACATAAGTTTAATTTGAAAATCGTTGTTAACTGCAACATATGACTTGAGATGACAGATGTGATAATGAGACTACCGACATTACCGACAAGCGACAAGATATAATACAACAAAGCATTTTGTTTTAACACGTCCTAAACTCTTTGACTAAAAATGTTATAATTAACGAATATCTAATTTAATTTATCGGAGTATTCATTTTAATAATAATAAGTAATTATTGCAACACTGAAAAGTAAGTTTTTATTTGTTATCAACACCTCTTTCGCCTTGCCATGCTTTACATTCTATTACAGAATGACGTCATGATTTTGCAACCGCGAAACTTCAGAAAGGAAATTATGAATGAAAAGTTGAAAAATTATAAGAAATATTGAATAATATGTGACTGAAATGATCTAAATTTTTATGATATGTAAAAAAACACAACTTTTTTTAAAAAGTGTATGACCCCATTGGTAATAAATGTGCTAACACAACCTCCCGCATAAAGAACTTTTAAAAACTCCAAAGTAACAAAAAGTTTTAAATAAAAATTATAACAAAATTATTTGCTGAGATATACTCAAAATATCTTACAGGCATTCACCCTTACCCACATCGTTGTAATTCTTAACATTGCCTGCAGAACAATTATCTAAAATATTTGTAACACTCAAAATCTTACTAAGTGTCAGGCATCTAAAATAACTTATTTGTATTTATTTGAAATGTCAAATAGTACTTCCGCCTTCAACTGACGTTTAGCAAACTGTGGAATAATAGATATCTTTATAGAGAATTGTATTGCCAACTGAATCACTTTGTTCTGATCACCATGTATTTTATTTATTTGCAAAGAACAAACCATGCTTTAAAGTTATAAAGAAATGAGCTAAACGCACAATATAGAATCCGAAGCCGGAAGTAGTCCAGATCGTAAATTCAATTTTAATTGTGTTTGTTCTGCGATCTATGTTTAGTGTAATCCGTTAATCATCAAACTGGATGAATGGATTAAGTTAGCGGAATAATTAACTGTAATTTATGGACAATAGATGATAGATGTTTGATACTAGTTTGGTTTGTCAGGATTATTCAAAATTATGTAATAATCGTAAATACATTTTTTGTACTCATACATTGAAATGTGTTGCTTAACGTTGCCTAAGCAACATCCGAAAAGTCCATTTTCCAGGTCTCCACGCTCCACCAGATAGATAACCGGGAAACACGAAAACATACCTATTTATAAAGCGTTTATTAATAAATTATATTTATAATAAAGAAAATATAGTATTTCAAACATCCCTTCACATAAAATTAATATAAACAATGATGGAATAAGAATGAAATTGAATATTAAAATAACTAATTTAGTGCATTGAGTTACCAATGTTGGCAATAAAATCTGCCCGATATGACAGCTGTAAAATACATAACCTACAAATATAATGTTAGTTACCCCAATATAAATAAGAAATATAATAAATTTACAAGTGAATACGGTAAATATTATAAATATTTTAATTGTTTTCTAATATATTAGACAAATACATGTTAAGAAAGGACTGCACAATTTCAGATTTCACGAAATATCACTAAAAATTGGCATATACTTTTATTGTATTTCTATATAATATAAACCCTAAGAAACTCAATGCTGTAGAGCGCATCGTCATATCTCTTAAATTAATAGAGATATGTCAATTTTTGATGTTTTTCGAAATGCTACTTTGAGTGGCTGCAACTCAAAATTTATAAAAAATAATGAAAAATAAACTCAGTTCTGTTTATTTATTATTATTATATTACAAATTAGCAAATTTTGAAAATTTTGAAATTTTTCGATTTTTTTCCCTAAAGGACCTAGCGGGATAAGATAGGTGTGGTTGCCCCCGGGGGTTTTTGCTTTTCCACCATTTTATTCGTGTCAAACACCAAAAAATAAAAGATTCTGCACAGTTTTTAACCTAATAATACCCCTCTTTGCATTGTTATTAAAGAAATTCAGTTTTTTTTACTATGTTATCGATTATTAATTGTTTCGTGCAATTGAACAAGTTATTATAAGCTTCTACAATTTTTTTATTATTGTTTACACTTCGAGGAGTATGTATGATTTTTTTTTTAATTTTCCAAAGTTATTTCGATAATAAATAATTTAATTATTTATAAAAAAATCTCAAAAAAAAAGATTTTTTCATAAACAAGTTGCTGTTTAACAGGGTTTTTATAGGTTTTTTGGGTCCGACTACTCCTCAAATGTAGTCCATTATGTGACCTTTAAGATGCACTTTGGATCCTTAAATTATCTTTTTCCGTTAGGCCGACAACTTGATTTAACTGAAGCTACTTTTTGGAAATAGTTCATTAAAATTGCTTTACGCGTTATAGAGTTAGAGCAAAAAGTGTGAAAATGACGTTTTTGGCGAAAAACGTTTGGCCTGAAAACGGCCATTTTCAGACTTTTTGCTCTAAAATTTCAACCCATCATACTAATGTTCTGAAATTTTTAGGGTTCATGTATTTCCATGAGCTAAATCCAATGGTATAGTCTGCAAGTTCGTATCTCGATTATTATTTGAGATATCGGTGATAGAAATTTTGAAAAAAAATTCAAACATTTTCAATTTTTCAAAAATTTTTTATTTTGCTATAATATGCACGAATAACACAAAACTGAATAGTATTTTTCGATATCTGCGTAATTTTTGAGTTGCAGTTCCTCAAAGTTGCACTTCGAAAAACACCAAAAACTGCCATATCTCGAAATATTTAAGAGATATGATGATGCGCTCTGCACCAGTGAGTTTTTTAGGGTTTATATTATATAGAAATACAATAAAAGTATATGCCAAATTTTAGTGATATTTCGTGAAATTGAAGTACAACATGAATTGTGTTTAAATGAGTAAGAATATTTTACGGACGCATTAATTAATATAATAATAGTAGTGCATGTAATAAGTACATAATTTAGGTCTAATAAATAAGGCGAGTCTATAAAGTCCGAGTATGTAAGAGTTGCATATAACGTTTTATGTTCGACCGCATGGAATAGTATATTCTACAACAAGTAATGGAATGGCACATATTCCACGCGAGCAAAAAGTTTGTAGCCCTCGCCTTTGGCTCGGGCTACGGTTTGCGAGCGTGGGATAGGCCATTCCGTTACATGTTGTAGACTATACTTTCTATAAAAAGGTTTTGGAAATTATACAAAAATACAAATATAAAACTGTTGAAAACGTCAAATTCAAATAAATCAAACTAAAACAAACAGACGTAACCATAGTAACTGAATCAAGATACTTCATATGTCGCGCTAATAAGCTGTTCTGATTCGTCGAAAATATTCCATACGCCGCGTATGGAATGTTAGTGATTCCATAACAATTTTTAGTAGTGGAATGTCCAGTTTCCAAAACAGTGTTATAGAAAATATTTTCTATAACACTGTTTTGGAAACTTTTCGTACAAAAAAAAATTGTACAAACCTCTTGCGTGAACTTGGTTCCCGCATTTGATGTGTAAATAACTATTTCAGGTATAGGATTATAGTTTGTCTGCAGATATAGTAAATCTGGTTGACTTGTTAACAGGGTAGAGATTGCATTGTAATCTAGGTTTATCATTTAGTAATTAAAGATATCTTCTTGTTGGTCACCGTACTTACCGAGATCTGCGAAATTAGAATGATATTCTCGCATAATGTCTGCTCTTATTCTCAAATGATTTCTGGTGATATTGAATCATGGATTGGTACGGCTACATTAAATATGCAAAATAACAAAATCACGTTACTAAAATAAACATTCAATTAGAAACTAGTAACTAGTAACCCCCTCCCTCCTCCCTCCCCCATCATGATAAGGGTACCAATCCAAAGAGAAATAATAATGGACTGCACGAATAAAGATAGGAATATGATTGTGAATTGCAGAGGGCGGTAGGGGTGGTAAAATATGAATAGCCTACAGTCTGAAAATGTGTAAATCCGCCACTGCCCTTCTCCCATCCTTCATCATGGTAAGGGCACCAATCCATTCTACTTAATATTAAAGAACTGCACGAAAAATATTTTGTGTGAAAAATTTTAATTTTAAAACAGTAACAAGATAGTAAACTTTATTATTAATATCAAAAAAGTTCTACTGTCTTAATAAGCAGCCCAGTTTTAATATGAAGTAGGTACAAAGAAAGTCTACCATTCTATTTTGTAAGTTTTGTTAAGGGAACTAGGTCAAATATAAAACATAATAATTTTACGCATACGTTTTTGTTAAAGTAATAACAACAAATACATAGTAGCGCAAATGTCAATGAACTTATTGAACTTCTGATGTAAAGTTTATTGACGCTAGATTAATCATCTTATCAAAACGAATTTGGTAATTTTTTATTGCTTCTTTGTAGTTTATTTTGATGCATTTGCGGTTCTGTTATTAGTATGTGTTACAACAACTTTTTGCAATATTTTAATAGTTTTATTTAAAAAAAAATTTCCGTAAATACTCAAATTATTGGATTACTTTTTTATCACACAACGTGAACTCTTTATCGGTTATTCGCTATTTTTTATCAAAACGTATCAAATTCCTCATAACGTAATTTTGTTTTTGCGATAAATACCTGAATTGAAAGTTTTTTTGGTAGAGTGTTTTTCTGTACGTTGTTGTTGGATGTATTGTGTGTTTAACTGTACCTACATATTTATAAAGATTGTATCAGTTAATACAAAATTGTACAATTGAACGTAGAAATGGGCAAGAAAGAAGATGGTAAACTTTTCTTTTATTTTTTATATTATTATAAGTGTTAATTAGTTTAAATTTAATTTATCATTTAGTAATTAAATACATTTTTTGCCGATTGACATTAAAGATGACACTTCCCGGACTGCTAACAGTCTGTCAATTTTATGCCTAGGCTGTAATAGTATATTACGTACCGTGAACTGTAAGTGATAGTTTTTAGGTCGAGAATGTAGTTTGGGATGTCGAGACCCGTAGGGTCGAGATTTCCTAAACATTCGAGACCTAAAAAATCACTTACAGTTCGAGGTTAGTAAGTTATTTTTTGCAATACCTGCGTAAATATAAGAAAAGGAAAAATAGGTATAAAAATTAACAGCTGTCAGATTGAGGTTAAAAATAAAATTTGAATGATATATATTTACTTACCGTCCACCATGAACGGTAAGTTCCACTTACCATCCACCGTGGACGGTAAGTAAATGATGTAACCATGGAAACCAATTGTGCAATAAAAGTTCCACTTACTGGGTGCTATTCACAGATCTATACTAAGGGCTACTAACTAGGGCATTTTAAAATTTGGCATTGTTACTTTGCAAAATTTCTTGATTACCTTGGAGATCAACAATTTTCTCATAGCAACAGTGTTAAATCTTAAAATACCCTAGTTAGTAGCCCTTAGTATAGAGGTGTGAATAGCACCCAATGTGTTTAAATTTTGTTATTAATGGGTATCTTACAGTAAAGGTATTGCAAAAAATATTTTACATAACAACCGCTCAACAAACGTATAGCAACCGTCAATAAATACATAGCAACCGTTCACTACATGCATGGCAACGTAATTTGACAGCAATAATCTTCAAAATATGTATATAAAATAATCATTAAATTAACATTAATACCAAATCGGTAAAAAAATTATGTGTTCAACTCGGCATCAAACACAGACTTATAGCTTCGGCAGCATTCATTGCCTCGGCTTCGCCTCGTCAATGAAACGGCAGTCTCTGCTGTAAATCTGGTATTTTGATGCCTAGTTAAACAAATAACTATTTCTTGTTGGTTATCTGCGAAATTAAGGTGTCACACCCAGAATGAGTAAATGGCGTGGTGAAGTATTTATTTTATTTCCTTTTGTCACGACAAATAGGGGTAATTAGAATTTTGTGTGTAAAACTTTGGATGTAGGGCAGAGAAGCAAGCAATAGTTATATTTGTATATCAGTAAAGTACAATTTTTTATTACGAATATGGAATCTATTCTCCGAGGTAATAGCCAAGAGAAATAAACCATATGAATAATAAAAAAAATACTTTATTGCCGAGGTATACATTATACTTTTTCAGAAATTTTTAAATTATTAATTACAAACATAAATAAATAGCATTATGTATTTTTCTACAATCGTTGCACAATATCGACATTGTTATTCCATTTTTGGTTAGGAAATGTTCAAAATTGTCGCTCTAGGGCGACAAAGTGATATATTGTCGCACAAAACAAAAATAAATTAGGTAAAAGAAGTAAATGATGCATTGGATTTTTCTGATAATAACCTTGCTATTCAAATACAGTTGGCATATACGTACATACACTTCAACTTATTCACCATAAACGTATTCACTCTGTAGACTTTATGTCAAATGTACTCCATATGTCAAATGTACTCCATGTGTCAAATTATGATTTCTTTGAAAATGTTTATTTTGTTCATAAACGTTGTCATGATTACGGTGACATGGGTAACTACAATTTTACTGAATTGTTATAGGCGTGACCAAAGATAATTTTGAAAATTAATTTTTTTCTACAGCTTGACATTGTTCAACGATTGTAGAAAAAATATTGTGTGTATCTCGTCGGATAGAGCTTGTTCGGTGCACTTGTCAAGTTGTTGATCTCGGCTTCGCCTCGATCAACAATTTCTCGCCGCGTGCAACAAACAATGCTCTATCCGCACTTGATACACAAATAACTATTGTAAAACATCAGCTAGCTGTTGCGACGGGGATGACTGTTATAACATAACTACTGTCAAAGTGTCAAATTTGGTTATAATTTTCATTACTTTTTATATATTCTTAGACGTGTTCTGCATGTGATCTGCATTAAATCCGTTATTATCAAAATCAAAGGTAAATAATAAATAAATTCATCAATAGTAATATGGAATAATTTGTTATTTTAGGTTTGTACGTTTAACTGTAGTTACTATTTTGGCTACTTCGCGTACTTATCGATTTCGGAAAAACGTTTATTTATTCTATTATTTCCTGTTGGTTTTCAAATCCAGGAAATCAAGCCATATCGTTTGATAATGATAATTATTATTATTTCCTTAATGCATACGTTATCATTTATTCCGGCGAGTCAACAAACCGTGCATTTACAGTTCGATGCAAACTATCAAATTCGCAACATTACCGTTACACAATCCCAGTCCTGGTCAGTGTCCACAGCCACAGCACGCGTCGTAACCAGACCATGCGAGTCGCTGGACCGGAACCTCGGCACCGTGGCACGGAACCAGCCCCAGCCCCAGCTCCACGACACCGCTGCTGATTGTTCAATGAGCAGTGCTCAGTGCGAACACATTTCGCGAATCTAAAGTGTATTGACCCGCTGGAAAGCCGCGGCCGTGAAAGCGCTCTCGCGAATTCGCAGTTGCCACTTCGGCCATGCTCAACTAGACCGTTAAGCGTGGAGAACACTCACGGTCAGATTTACAGTTGGAAATCTGCGAGAACAAATTCAAACAGATTTCCCCTCTTTACTTTCTTATACGAGGTCTGTTCAGAAAATAGTTTTTAAACTATATTATTAATCATAGATTATTGGTCTTTATTCCCTTCCAAGTACATCCATTCCCTATTCTTACACTTTATCCAGCGGTGTTTCCTTTTCGCGAAGCAGTACAATAGCTTCATTTGAAATGATCTTTAAAGTCTGTGACGCATTTGCTTAATGTCAACAATAGTCTGAAAACGGTGTTCTTTCAACACTGGTTTTAATTTCGAAAATAGGAATCTTTTTTCCGTTTCTGTGCAAGTTTTTTACAGTTTCACGCAAAATTAGTATTTATTAGAAAAATTGTAACATGCCCATGGAAAAATAAACAAAACTAAAAAAAAAAAATATTTTCACGGCCGGGAGAGAAATTCAGTTTTTTATGATACCAAGTTCATGACAGAAATAACCAATTTCATATCTACGGAAGATTTGTGCACTTTCTTTCTCGTCCGGAGGGAAAATGTTGAAATAATGGCGTATTGTAGCCCTCGTCTACGGCTCGTGCCGTAATTCAATTTACTCCGCGGGAAAAAATCATACATTTCTCTCCTTTAATGTATAATATACTAGTATGACGACCGAGAGAGAACCTTGGTTTCTATGATAACAAAATCATTACAGAAACAGCCAATTTCTTATCTACGGGAGATTTGTGTACTTTCTCTCCCGTCGTGAGGGAAAGGGCTCAAATAATTTGAAAAATGAACAAAATTAAACATATCAAAGGTAACTATAATAAAATATATTACAATCTAAATAATTTTGAAATACATAAAAAACATCATAAATATTGGGGTCGTAAAAAAAATAGTAGGAGAGAAATGCATATTTCCCTTGTCATATTGTAGCCCTCGTCTACGGCTCGTAATTCAATTTACTCCGCGGGAAAAAATCATACACTTCTCTCCCTTAATCTATAATCTATAATATACTTATTATAACCTTTCACAATTTTAATTTGATTGATATGCCGTGAAATATTAATATCTAGGTAACCTTTATGCAAACATATTTAAATTTTAAACATTTTTTGTAGTTATACTTTGGTTGTAAAATGATACAGCAATATATATATATATATATATAAAAAAAATTAAATCCATTATTTAAAAAGGGTCGTACTTCATTTCCTCTTTTGAATATTATACACAATCTTTTTCTATTTCTGCTTATCATTTACTTCTTCTATCCAATTTTGAAATCTTTTTCTACTTGATTTATCCATATTTATCTTGGTCTTCCTCTTCTTCCTTCTCCGGGGCTCCTAAAATAAGCATTATCCGATTTTGTTCTTCAACTCTGTTTTATTGTTCTTCACTTTGTTTCAACCCCCTAGTTCTTTACTATTTCATTGTTTATTTGTATTCTATATTCATTATCTGCTAACTTTTTTTGTCCTAGTATTGTTCTTAATTAACTCTTACTAATTTTGATTTTTGCTCTCTTATTCTCAAATGGAATATAGTTTTCGTTCCGTTGAATCTTAACATTTATGTAAAACACCCCAAATTATAAAGCTTGCAAACTGCAGTTTAGTATTTGCCAGCAATATTATATTATCAATGAAATTCGAATGGTGGTTCGATGGTATTGAAGTGCGGCCATCCTCTTACTGGTCGAAGTGGGAAGACCCGGCGTAGCGGTGCCGGGCTTCGTGCTCCGGTGATATGGACCAAACCGGAGGCCATCCGGCTTCACAAGTCACGCGCTCGCTCTGTAACCCACACTGCAGTCACACTGACAGTACCTCGACATCTTCACGGTACGAGTACACTCGCGCCCAGTGCTTCGGAATGGTGGTTTGATTCGGTGGTGATATTTTGTGAAGGTTGTTTTGTTTACCGCATAAATGAAGGAAGGTAATGTGAAGAAAAACCAGAAGAAGAGAAATAAGAGGAGATGGCGGAATTGTAAGTGCTGTTTTCAGTATACCTATTTATTGCAAACATAGATTTTTTTTATATCTTTTATTTTAAGTATAAAGCAAAACTCTTCAAATAAAATCTTTTTGATATATTATTTAAACGTTTATGTATACAAGGTGCTCCATTTTTAATTGAACACTCTATTAATATATATTTTATTTTGATAATAAATTAGCTTCCTTTCAAGAAAGTATAATATGATAAAGTCTCTAAAATTATAAATTAAGCAGTTATTCATGTTCGGAAGGAGTAGTTTATAGTAAAAAAATAATAAAATAATAATTTAAACCGGAAGTTGCATATTGTTGCGATTAAATGGAGCATCCTTGTAAACAAATTTTTATGGTAAGTTGATAGACAATGATATATCAAATATAATGTATTTGAAGAGTTTTGGTCTATACTTAAAATATAAGAGTAAAATAAAAGAGTTAAGAAATAATAGACTGGAGAAACATTCTGTATGTAAGGGAGACTAGAAATTTCGATTAAGATTTTATTATATTCAAAATGTCATACCTGGAATTTATATGTTCAGGTTACAAGTTGAGTAGACTTTTGTAGTTATCCTTCTACCGGAAATGCTAGTTTACTTGAAGGCCTATCAGGGTTTTCAATAAATAATTAACTTAAATTTAAGAAGATAATGTATACAACATAGTACAATTTTTATATACTTTACCCCTGTGGTTCCCCCTCCACTAACATCTTCGACGGCTATAACTTGACGGCGGAAAACCGCCCTTCATACGCAAAAATATATCACTTACCTAGTTCTGCATAAGCAGAGTGCCACACCCAGAATGGGTAAAAGGCGTGATTATATATTTATTTTTATTTTACCCCACATTTCATCAGCAATAATATTTCAGTCAAGCAGAGTGCCACACCCAAAATAGGTAAAAGACTTAATGATATATTCACTTTTTTATGTCATAAAAGTTAAATAATTGATTTTGTTAACATTGTACACTACAAGAACAAAAAATAACATGCATCCTAGCCCTGATTCGAACTCGGGATCATCTGTATATGAAGTAGAATTTACTACCAAGAGTGTTAATTTTATAATTGCTATTATAATAATATAAATAGCTGTTAAACGTATGTGGAACAAATGACAATTTAAAATGTTGTAGGTAGAACAATGTAAAGTATTAAATCTAACCCCTAAGCCTAAAAGTAATAAAGAAAAAATCTAAATACGATTCAATCTTTACCATTGATTCCGTATACATATACAAGTTGTGTAATCTTGATTTTATCCCTTTTGCTTCTACTGATGATGAACCTTTAGTTATGGAAATACCTATTTATATATTTTTTTATTACTCATTCTTTAGAGGTTAGATTAAATTTTTTAGATAGTATAATGGACGCAACTGTAAAATTGACAACTAAGATTTTGTACAAAGTTTTACGAATTTATTTATTAAAAATCTTCCTGTTTACTAAAATTGTTTGTTAATTTGTAGCACTAATTTTGTTGTTTAAAAACAAATCTTATACTGTAGAATTTTCTGGTCAAATTTTCCCATCCAAAATATGGTCCGGGATTTGATCGTATATCAACTGTAAATCTAATCATAAGTAGCATCATTTAAACAAGTTATTTATTTAGAAAATGGAATGATTTATTTCGAACTTACATGGGGTTAAATAGTTCTTCAGCATATAATAATTACCCTGTGGCTTCTCCTCCACTAACATCTTTCAGGCAGATTCATAAAAGGGATTAGAGTTAACTCCATTTTTTGAATCACCTGTAACTGCGTTTCTAATAGTGGGATTCTGAGCATTATCTTAAAAATCTATAACTTTTAAGATCTATAGCTTAAGAGAAATCTATAAGTTGAAGTCTAATAGATTTTCATAAATCGGTATTCTGAACGCAAGTCTATAACTTCTGATTTCTATAACTACGACTTTAAGATATCTTAAAACCAAGACTGCCACTCTTTGGAAAATGAAACAAGTATCTACGTTTAATACTTAAAAACACGGATAATATTTTATTTACAGCTATATTATTTAACGATATTTTTTATTAAAAACGAATTAATACTATTAAAATAAATAAAAATACAAGTTTTCTAAATTCTTAAATGCAAATAAACAGTATTTATTTTTCTGGGGTTAAGTACACTGATTCATTGTCAATTGACAGTTATCAAAAGTTGACAGAACGATATATGTCAAAATTGTTTGTGTGGTTCGTGTTGATTACAATTCAAAATGAGCTAAGATACAATTATTATTATTTGTCATTTTATATATTTCTATTGATTCAGATTATAATAAAAATATAAAATTATTTTAATTTATTATTATTTGTCATTTTGTATATTTCTGTCGATTCACATTATAATAAAATGATAAAATTATTTTACAGCAAAGGAAAACGAACAAAAAATACGATGAAAGAGCAATATGTGGCATATTTACAATACATGGAAAGGAGATTACGCCTTTAGATCAAATACCATAAACCTCACACTAGGTGAAAATTATTTAGTGTTAAAATGGGAACAATTAACTGGCAAACCAAATGCTTATCTTGCAATTCAAATGGGTTCATTGCATCCCTTATATTTTTTCTTATAATTCGCATGTGATTACTAAAAATTTAGCATTGGTAACCTCAAATATTAACAAATGTCAATAAATTTTAATTATATAACGTAAATATTACTTACAGTTCATATTCATCTTCCTATAATAAATACGCAAATTTTAAAATTTGCATATTATTATGCATTTGCAAGCTATTTATTATTTCTATAACAAGTTATGACAAACTGAACAGTAACCCTAACTTTTTAAGATAACTTAAGATATTTAAGATAAACCTATAAGCTATAGATGTGCTCAGAATACCACTCTAATATTTAAGATCTATAAGTCCTTAAGATCACACTTATAGAAGTTATGGAAACGCTCAGAATACCACTATAAATTAATTATATTATCAAAATGTGTCAAATTTTATCCTAACCAGTATTGATTACAATCTTAGTTAAAGTAATAATGTTCTGGGAATGGAAAATGAAGTTACGAGTAATAAAAAAAATGGAGTTAGCGCTAATCCCTTTTATGAATCTTCCTGTTTAATGTTGTTATTGGTCGGAAGGCGCAAAAATATACCAAACCTAAATCTGCGTTAAGCAGAGTGCCACACCCAGACTTGGGTACAATGACAAGAAACTGTAAATTAAATGTTTTTCAACGATTCCTCAAATCTTATCTACCTACCACTAATTTAATACGAATAGTATAATTAATGGTAACTGTTAATTATTCTATGAGCAATTATGTTAAATAGTACCGTGGTAACGCATGGGACTGTGGACCATGAAATTCTGTGTTACAATAACTAACACATATACGATTAATAATTAATAATTATTGATTGATATATTTATTTATTATTAAATTACATTAACAAGTGCGTATAAAGTATTTAATTTTATTAATATGCAATAGTTAAGAAATGATTTAAAACTGAAAAATCAACGAAAATAAGTTTTTTGTCCATATCTAGTGACCTAGACATTTTTTCGTTAAAACAAAAAAACATTAAATTGGCTTACTAGTGTGGCAATTTTTGTCTAATTTAACCGAAGCCATAGTTCTTACACTACTTTTTTTGTAGTTATTAATAGGAAAGAAAGAATAATAATAATTCCATGCAAGATGGTGCAACGGTCGTTCAGCTCTCGAGCAGCCGTGTTGCTTGCTATCGTTTTCTTTCTTCCTTTTTGATCGGTGAGCGCCGCGCTAACAAAGTCAAGGCCGAAAATGTCAAAACCTGATTTCTTTTACTGACTTCCTGATTGTAGGTCATCAACCTCACGTTTTTTGTAACAGTGTGATGAGTAATGTTACGTGAAAACCTAATTTTATCTCATTGTTGATTATAAACAGTGTATTGTTCGTTTGTCAGCGGTGCTGGGTGTTATCAGACTGTGACGTAAACAAAAGAAGTACGCGCATTACCATTGTTCACACATTATCTGCTCGGTTTGATAGGTAGCCGGAGGGCAATTGAGAATTTTAGGAATTCCATTATTATTAACAAATTTATATAGATCGACTATGTCGCCGCTTGATTTGAGATCTACCCTGCTCTAACGTTTTTGGTGGTTGCTATTTGATGAAACTGCACACCCAAAACTATATCAAACTGAGATTTGTGATGCCAGAGTGAAATGCTTGAACGTCTAAAAACTATGAAATAATATATGATTTGATTAAATGAACTTTCAGAACTCATATTTGTAAAAATTATAAAAAGCTTTGGATTTTGGAATAATTCAGAACGTTGTATTTAAATAAATATTTTTACAGAATTTAATCCAGTGAACTTTAGTAATTTTTTTCAAAGAGCTTTGTTACTCAAAGACAATTTTCTTATTACATTTTCTTTCCTGCACACAGCCCCGTAAAGTTTTGATATTTCATTTAGTTAAAATTTAAGTTATGCAACGGAATGAAAAGCGTGGGACTCAATAATTCTAATCATATTTCCAAGCCTCACTGCTTTATAGTTGCTGCAAAATAACTCAAAAACAAATATCCTTATTACAGTTTTTTTTCCAAAACAGACTGGTTTATTTTGATATCTTATTTAATGGTTAATGCAAGATTATCAGTATTTGTAATATTTCAATGTCAACAACGAATGAAAAAGAATCAGTAGGTAAATCCCGAATTCCATGGAAAGAGTATAAAATTTTTGAAATAAATTTGCACAATTTTCAAGCGTTGTTCTTGCCAAGGTGTCCCTTGATTCTGGCTTAAGTCTATTTGTGGTAATATGGCAAACCAAACTGAGCAGCTATCAGCTATCAAATTGGCTGTCGCTGTCGCCAATTTGAAAAACAAATCTCTAAAAAAAGCACCCGTTTTGAGAACAAACAGTAAAGATATCGTCCACATAACATAACCAGAGAGATGGATTATTCGGAAAAGATTAATTTATTGAGTTATGAAAGTTTTTTCAACTTATATATTGAATGAATGTTTATGAATTCTCAATGTAACAACCGTTGTCATTAAGTATATACAATAAGAAAAAGGAGCAGCAATCTAATAAAAATTGAAGGAAAACAATTTTTAAATGTATCTTTTGCGTCTTAAGTTGTTATGATCATTAGCTGAAGGTATGCGTCTAGTTAGCTGTGATGAAGGTCCTTGAGTTGCTGTTTATATTGAGACGTTCAGGTGTTTGTTGTTCAGATGCAATTAAGCGTCGCATTAATTAGACGCTCGATGCTGCAAAGGTTCAATGTAACAAACACCGAAACTTCTGCTCGTGCCAAGCCACACAGCTAAACCCAATCAGTCAATACGATACCCATCACTATTCCATGCTGACATACTATAACACGGCCAGTATAAGATCCTGCGACGAACCTTCAAACTAATTTGTGGTTTATAGTTTAATAATATTAGTGCTTCAATTTGTTGTGCAATAAATAATTGTATACATGTATAATCTTTCGGATCTTTCAACCATAGGGGTTATATTTCTGGGATGAACAGACACATTGACATCTTTAAAATTTCTTTTTTCTACGACCGAGCAGAAAATATACATTTCCAACTGTCAGTTGAAAGCAGAAAATTGACGTTTGCCGCTTACCAAGCGGCAATAAGATTTTTGCCGCCCAGCGAGCGGCAAAATAAATTTCTCTAGTAGAATAAAAAAATGGACAGTTGTTATGGAAAATTTTAATTTTCAAAGAAAACAGTTCATGATAATAGTAGATAATATACAGGGTGTTGACCGCGACCCCGGAACATAGGACTTTAACATGTATAATCATACTTTCGTAATTTCCTGCTTAACAAATTATATTAGACAAAAAACGTTCAAATAAAGTTGAGAGATCATAAAATTCTACATCAGAACCAATAAACAGAATTACATTTACATGCCCTATAACGCCAGAAATTAAATATGAAAATATTAAAAATAAGCTCAAAAATCGGGTTAGCCTTGGAAATGAAACAAAATTGTATTCAATTGGAAATGAAAATTGTATTTTGTATTAATTATTATTATAAATTGCATAATTGACTATTTTTTTTTAGGAATTTTGTTTCATTTCCAAGGCTAACCCGATTTTTGAGCTAATTTTTAATATTTTCATATTTAATATCTGGCGCTATGGGGCATGTAAATTTAATTCTGTTTATTGATTCTGATGTAGAATTTTATGATCTCTCATCTTTATTTGAACCTTTTTTGTCTAATATAATTTGTTAAGCAGGAAATTACGAAATTATGATTTTACATGTTAAAGTCCTATGTTCCGGGGTCGCGGTCAACACCCGGTATATAATGACAAGTTAGTTTGAACAAGGCATATTCCTTCTCATATCTATTCTTCGACTTTTCAGGTAATAAATTTAATATTACATTCTTCGCAGCTTCTTTGATGTTTGGCTGAGTACATTCCATTTCACATTCGTCACTATCCATCATATTATGATATTTTACAAAATTTTAGCATCATAATTGAATTGACAAATTAATATCTGTCATGCGATTCAAACAAATAACAGAAGAAACAGTATCCATCACCTTGGAAACGGTTTAACATGGCTAACTGTAAAATGGATCGGAATAAAAGTTCAAACAGAAAATGGCAAATATAATATATTCATCCAGTTTTTTTATCATTATTGAATCGGTCGTAGAAAAAATAGTGTTTGTTTCTCGAGCAGAAAGTGTCCTTGCCGCTTGTGCATGGTTGCTGGTCTCGGTTGCGCCTCGACCATCAATGTCCATGCGCAAGCGGCAATAGACTACTTTCTGCTCTACATACACAAATAACTATTTTACATTGCCACTTTTATGTTCCGTAGATGCACATGTATGTTTCCCACCCGGTGCAAGCCCTTGCTACAACCACTAGCCGGTACCCCATGGATTTATGGTTGCCAAGTTAATAGTATCCCAATTTGGAACGGTGAAGGGAATGAATACCGATCCCAATCAGGCCAAGAAAATTTTTTCAGAGGCAAGCGCTCTTACCACTGCGCTATACCTTCGTTTGAAATAAAATATTACGAACGATTCATTTTGTTTACCTTTACATTTAACCATTTAACAATAAGAGTTATGTCCAATAATTAGTGAAAATGTACACCAGACAAACATGAAGTTTTTAGCGCTATTTCGGTCGTGAGTTCAGTGATTGATCTGTAGGAATGCGAACAAAAAATTCGCAGTTAACTTTGAACTGTAGCCTGAATCACAGTTAACTTGAACTTACTAAATCGTGACTGAAAAAATATCTGTCAGGAAATCTGACACTTGACACATAACTAATTGCGAAATTCAATTTGATGTGTATAAAGGCATTACCCAAATACTTTGTATATACTTTATGAAAACCGTTTGAAAACAGAAGTAAGGTTCTCTATATGTTCATGATTATGTCGAGAATGGCTGATCTAATTGAGATGAAATCTTTTGTAAATCGTTAAGCACTTCTTCAGATTGTTTGTTTGTGTTTTTAGTTAAATTTTACAGCGTCAAAAACAAAATGGCGACCGACATCTCAGAATCTGTTTAACACAAGGAAACAAAAATTTAAAGAAAATAAATAATTTCGAAAGCTTTTGTAAATCATAAACTATCATTTTGGCTTTATTATAGGTTATTTAAGTTTTACTCCACAGTTTCAGAAACAAAATGGTGCATAAACATCTCAATAACTTCTTGAACTAACTAAACAAAATTCATAAAATAGTTAAATATTTCGAGAACTCAAAACCAAAGATAAAATCATTTGTAATTCATTCAATCAAGTGAACTATCCATATTTCAGGAAAAACTTCATCAAATTGACTTTTCAGTGTGGCAGTTTAATCGAAGTCTTAGCTCTTATAGTTATCGACCTCGAAATCCCAATGGTGAGCCTCGATATTGAGACATATTGTATAATTAAGGTATCATATTGAAGTCGTTGCAAAATTACGTGGTTTGTTTTGAAAATCCCCGTCGAAATGATTGGGTGGCAGTTTGCTTAGAGCAAATATCGGTTTCATAAATTTTTGCGCATGCAGTTCCGTCAAATAACAACCCCCAAAACAAAATGTTAGTGGAGGAGAAGTCACTGGGTATTTTTTATTTTGATTATTTTTTGACGTTTCTTAAAACCAATGAAATGCTTTATTGCATGTCACGTGTCTGCGTTTTAACCAATCCTGTCATTATTATACTGAGAATAATGCTCTTGTGATTATTCCCGGCAATTTTCTCTGTAGCTTTTTTGTTTTTGTTGACAGATGTCAAATGTCAGATAGTTATCATAGACACAAGTAAAAAAGAGCAAAAAAGATAGATTTAGTGCTGTGCCTGATGATGAAATCAAAAAATAATCTAATTAAATATAACTCGAGAGTTCGATAAATTAGAAAATAATTCCCCAGTATCTTTCTCAAACTTGTCGCCATTTGGCAACAAGTTTTCGAAAGATCTGTCAAATTATTTTCAATTTATTCTCACCCTCTTGTTATATTATTACTGAGAATTTATCGACTGTGGTGGTCGAACTAAAGATGCAGTATACTTATTGTGCAAAGAGGAAGAAAATTTAATATGTATTTTAATGTGTGTTTTATAGTGAGGTCATACTTAAACTTTGAGTATTAATTAAACAGAAAATTACGATTCAATTTTAACAAGTCATTTCGATACGATATTTCTGATTTAACTGAATCATAATTTAAATTACTGCTGCCTACCTGTCCATAAAGTTAATTGAAAAATCGAAACCAACCTAAAATAATCGTTTATAGTTTCTGTCGTAGGATTTAAAAGAGTTTTAATATCAAGTCACGACGAATAGAATTTATTTTTTGTTTGTAACACAATGTCGTCTATTGTTTGGTTGCAACATGACGTCTTGACAGTTCAGATATAGATGACAGTTTCATTCAAAATTATCAAGTATTTTAATCATTTGACATTGCCATAAATATATACAGCATGGTGTTGTTACCGGTGTTAACTCAATTCGTACAAGAGTTCGCGAAAGTGGTGTATAATTCTTACTTGTTCGAAGCATTCGTGTTGGAAGCGACTGTTTTCTCAACCTTCTTCTTCGTGATGGTTTTTCTCGGACACCTTACGAGTTTTCTGGAATAGGATCAAGAAATAGCGGTTGATGTTACTACAATAGAAATCGGTGCAAAAATGGATGTATTGGAATAACTTTAAAACCATATTTTATAAATAAACAAGAGGTATATTATAATTTATATATTTTTATCTTATCGAAGTTTTTACTAGTAGAATATCGCTTATGGATAGTTTGGTCAGATTCATTATGAAATTCGTAATATATTTATATGAAAATATGACTTCTCAAGGACTAGTTGGAAATAATAATTATAAGTTATGCTATAAATTAGAATAGATTGTTCTTCTTATTATAGTGAATGAAACTTATGCGTAACAAATGTTTTTGAAGCTAAATAGTCCAAGTAATGTATAATTGGAATATAAATAGTCAAGAATCATTCAACCTTAAGGTGTAGCGTGTGAAAAGCCTTTTAATCGTGCACAAATTTCGTCTATTATTTCTTAATCATCGCCATCCTTCGTGCATTCCTCTTCTTCAGAGTTTTGTTGATGACGGTATTCTAGGTGTATTTTGGAATTTCATGATCCCTCTTTACCTTCGCGTTTGTCATTCAAATTTGCCGCACCGGTTTCGATTCATTCATTTTATTGGGCCCCGCCATGCTACTTGTGTTGTTTCTATGAAATCTAGTATAATAGTATTGTTTGTACTTTTATTAGCTATTTCGTTTCCAAAGCCTGTATTTTGCATTTCATTCTTTCAGACAGTACCCATGATTCGCAGCCATATGTCAATATGTGTATATTGTTATACAGGTGATTCGTCGATCTGTCTTTCTTTTTGATTAATTTATTTTAATCCTGGGAGAACACACTGGGTCAATCTGACCAACAACATTTTTTAAACTTTCCAACAATTATAAAGTTTTGCATAAATCATTTCTATCAGATCTTAAGTATACATCAGAATTTTTTTGTCATTGCAGAATGGTAGACGATCAAAAAAGTATTGGGTCAGTTTGACAATGTTCTCCGTGATCGAAAAAATAGGTGTATTCTCGGAGGGTTAAGTTATAAAGTAAAACTCTTCAAATAAAATCTATTTGATATATTATTGTCTATCAAATTACCACGTACATTTTTATACAAGGTGCTCCATTTCTCCATATGTCACTTCTGGTTTAAATTATATATATATTTTTTTATCATAACCATAAACTACTATATTTTATGAACGTGATTGACGTCTTTATGAGTTTAAACACTGTCTTACATAAGTAAAATAAAATGTTTATACTGATTCAAATGCAACTTTTATTTGAAACGCTTATGACTGGCTGAGTCAGTCATCAGCATCATCCTGTAATTGGTGCAATGGTTTGTACTCGTAGTAAGAAAATAGAAGTGTGTCGACTCTTCAACATGGGAATTTCTCGTCTTGTGTCGTTAGTTCTTCACTTTCCTGTGCGAGGCACTGGTGTTGTTAGAGGGTAAAACGTCGCCGAATCCTCTATGCGGCGATCTCAGCGCCTGTGGGAAATACTGCAACTAACGTCGTACGATTGACTCGGTTCGAGGAGTCGACACACCTCTCTTTTTTCACCGTGGTTTGTACTAATTTGACGAAAGTTTCGATATTGAAACAATATGTTGCAATGATTTTCCTGCATTGCTTGTATAAGAAGCTCATTAGTCCTTGACCTCTCCGCAACGTCGGACGTCATCAGCTCGGTGTGGACCAGGCCACAGGCCACTGTGACTGCGTCCACTAATAGCCGACGCACGTGGTCTCAGCGCACGAGGACAATTTTGGCACTAGCTCTCGCCTACTCGCCCGCCGATCGGTCTCTTGCTCTCTCAATCGCTCGACTTTTTTCGTCTCGTGCGAATTTGCTCCTTCACTTTCAACATATACACACTAGAGCACTATTTCAATAATGGAGTGTATACTTTTATAAAGGAATGATCAAAATAAGTCCGTCACAGTCGACAGTTGGCATTTAAACTTTACCCCTGTGGTTCCTTTTCCATTAATATCGAAATCTGGGGAAGCAGAGTACCACACCCAAAATTGGTAAACGGCGTTATGATATACCGTGAGTTCAGCTAAGATGTAACACCAGGTTATCACCATACTGAAGCAGGTAAAATGCAAAATATGATGTCAATGTTGAATTAATTTTCCGACGACTGTTGCCTTTGAAACTTGTATTTGCCAATGCAAAGTTAATGTTCTCTGGGGAATTTTCCTTTGTCGCTCGTTTCCAATAGCAACATGCGACAAAATTTTGGTCGCTCGTCTCATATAGCAACGAGCAGCAAAAGTTTTTTTTTTTAATTAAAATGTTTACCTGCAGCACGCGTTTCAATATTCGTGTTCGAGCGACAAAACATAACTTTACGCTCTAAATATATAAGTATCTATTTCATTACAATTTGAAGATGTTTATTATTGAAGAAAAAACTCGAATGATTACTTGGTACAATTATGGTTAGAGTTTGAAAAATCTTTAAATGTTTATAAATCAGTAAATTACGATCACTTGGTGCTAGATCACTCGGAAATTTTTGGACATCTTTCTTCCTGACATGGCACTAAGCGATTTTCTCATGTTTCCAAATCTAAATGCATTTTGGGTTGAAAACAGTTCGCAGACGATGAAGACCTCAAAAAAGCAGTGACATCCTGGATCAGATTATTGATGGTAGAATAACATCGGCATTGAAAAACTGGTACCATGTTACAATAAATGCCTTGATAGTGATGACGAGAGTAAAGTGTTATAACTTTGTGAATATAGTTTTGTGAAGATATCTTTTGTTTTTATTTAGTTATGCCAAATCGTTCTTTAATTTCTGGACGACCCTCGTATTTAACAATATTCAATAAGGAATATTTAGGTTGATGGCAGTGATCCTAATTCATGATAAATAGTCACCAAAATTCGTTTTAAGGATGAAACTCATTCTAGCATCCCCAATGATGCTACATTATACCATTCTGATGTCGAAACAGAAGATGATTTTCAAAGGTAGATTTTCCTTGGTTCTGTATGCTGTATGATTCCATAAACCGAATGAATTAAGTACGATTTCTGATGCGGGAGCAATTCGCACGACACAAAACCAAACGTCACATTTTATATCTCCTCGATACCGTTAGCGTTCGCATTTGCAAACAGAATAACCCGATCCGTGGCTACTATCAACATCCACTTCGACATCAGGACATAACGACGACGTTACGTACGGTTTGATTCATATATTTTTATTTATTTACTTGTCCCCGTTCTTGGTTGGTTGTTGTTTGTTTCTTGCTGATATTTTGAGAGCATGGATCTGTCATCATCCGTAAAATTGGTCCGCAAGAATTCAAAGGTGATTGGGTGATTTTATTTGGGAGCTGATAATTTTGACGCGTGTCTTCAAGGTCACGCTGGTTTATTTTTCCGGGTTATGTGAGATGTTTGTTATGTCATAATTGATAATTAACATGGACGTGTGAAGCCCATCGACTAATTTTCATTCATGGTTTTCGGAAATATAATAATATTTGATGGTTTGGCACCTCAGATGCTGACATGTACCTAATTTGAAATTAAGGATCTGTTCAGAATTGTTTTAAACAGATATATGTTTGTTTTAGATTTACGAGAATTTTACTTACAGAGTTTGACAAGAAAACTAATCGATAATTCTTATAATGTAGAAATCTAGGATCAGATAAATTCATTCGGATACAGCAAATCTGATGTAAAACTCACCACAATACCACATAATGATCATAAGCATATACCGGATTGTAAATCTGATCGTAAGTGGTATATACTCGTAGTTTAGAGTTTCAATATCTGTTCAAGTCTCTAATCAGAGAAAATTGATCTAGTGTAGTAATGTAGACAGAATATGACGATAAATCTAATGTAAAGCTCACCACAATATTGTACAATGTTATTCCATTTTTAGTATCACCATTGGAATCTCGAAAACTATGAGCTACGACTTTAGTTAAAATAGACAAAAGTTGCCACACTTGTAGACTAATTTAATGGTGTTTTTGTTTTCCCAAAACAAAATTATAGTTACCAGATATGGACAAAAAACCTATTTACGTTGATTTTATTATTTTTAAATCATTTAAATACTATCGCATATATTTGCTGTCCAATCAGTGCCGTAGAAAAAAAATTCTTATGTTTTTTAAATGGAACTAATCAACTAATAATAAAAAATAGCATAGATCATAGAATAATGTTTATTTTATCTGATTTTAATGATTTATAACTTTGTACACTTGTAGTAATATTTTACGTGAAAATAATCAAGTGTCAAAATGTTGTTTTGGAGGATTGTCTATTGTTTTTATAAATATTATTTAAATTCTATCGAGTTTGGTATCAAATTAAAGGTTTCATGAAAGAGATTTGAAATAAAGTGCCAAAAAAGTTATTTTAGACGATCTTCAATTGTTTTTAATAAATGTTATTTAAATCCTACCGTGTTCGCAATCAAATTATAGGTCTCGCGGAGGAGATTATAACTCAAGTGTCAAAGAGTACTAACATGAAAGCGAGGAACGAAGTAGTGAGTTTGCTTTGCCAATGCACTCAAATGGAAGCGAGGAACGAAGTGGCGAGCTTGCTTCGCCAATTGTTTAGTACCAAATGAAAAGTATTTAAGACAACTCAATTTGTTTCGTATATTTTCATTTGTAATCTTGTTCAGTGTCACGGAGCCTAGGGGTTAGACATGCGAAGAATGTCGAACCGCTAGTTAAATACTAATTTTTGTTCATCTGACTATGAGTTTTTGAACTATTTTTTCAAAAATAAGCCAATTTAAATTTAATTAACAAATAAAATTGATTAAGAGTTCATTAAGTTGTCCTAGTATTATATTATTAGAAGTATGCAATGATATGTATCATTAAAATTAAAAAAAAATAAGCTATTTTACTATTAGTTCCATTTAATAAATTGTAAATATGTATCCTTTTTGTTTTAGATATTTTTCGCAATGTGCGATACTTTAGATATTATTTATAAGTGAAAAAATTCAACGAAAATAAGTTTTTGTCCATATCTAGTAATCTACGCATTTTTTCGTGAAAACAAAAACATCATTAAGTTGGCTTACTTGTGTGGCAACTTTTGTCTAATTTAATCGAAGCTCTTATAATTCTCGAGATCCCAATGGTGACCCTCGAAATTGAAACACTGTGTAAAGCAAAATCTTCATGTCATAAAATTCAGAAAATTGTCTCTCCTGGCTCCTCCACCAAAAACATCTTTGGACAATGTTATTTGTGACGTATCATGTGTAAAGTGTATTCATATCAATAACAAACTGAGAGTAGCCAATCTTCTAAGTACCTGAATGGTTTTGATGTGTATCTTTGAAAGTTTTAATCAAATATGAACAATTTAAAATTCATAGAGAAATAGATTCTGATGATTTTCAATTTTAGAGCATCCTTGGAAATACTTTAATAATAAGTAGTTCTGGAACATATTCAATTATTCTTTCGCTTAAATTATATTAACATACAAACAGATGAAAGTCATAAAGTCATAAACGATTATATAAACTGTAAATGTAGAAGTAGATCACTGCATTCATTTGGAACAACGCCATCAGTTTATATTTTATATCTTTAAAATATAAATTCCACATGTAAATATACAATTGATCGGAATGGTTGGTTATTATTTGATCTTATCTTACGGATGGTTTCAAGGTCACATATATTAAACTGACGAGCATTGTGTTGGTTGCACGCATATCATTTTATCAGATGTTCGTGAATGTTATTATTTATTCTGGAACAAAACATATAATTATGACTACAGAATTAATGTGGAATTTGAGGTGAAAAATAGAGATTTGAACATTGCTAAATTTGGGTGAGCAGCAGTACAGTTAACATTGTTTTATTTAGGTTCTATTTAAATTTAGAACATTATACAAATGAGTAAGTTTTTTCACAACAATTTATAATATCGTATATATAAAATAAACAGAATAGTTCACGTTATTCAATGGAGAAATGATTTACAAAGCTCATGTGTTTCTGAAATCACAGAAAAAATGTTTGACGACAGTGTGTAAAGAGATTTGACGGGTGCCTGATTCACATCAACATCAAATTTGGTAATACAGGTTAACAAATAGATTTTAAAATCTTTAAAAATATGTTGTAGAAGATGTAAATCTTGATTGTAATCAATAAATGACGTTCCCAGAATCTGAAGTACTAAGTTTAATCTTGGGATCTTTAAAAATCAACTTGAATCTGATCAAATATAGGATCTCGTGTTCTCGTGTGGCTAACCATCTATCGGAACAGAAATCTGATTAGAAATGTGTCAATATCAGGAGATGAATGAAAAAATGAAGCTCTGAACAGCATGATTCTGTCTGTATTCATGTTGTATTATTATTTTGTTTAATTTTCATTTTATTGACTGTTTTGACAGATCAGTATGGTAATATTATCGTGCAGCATAAAGTTATTACTTACTAACCAGCCTACTTTTGAGCATGTAAATATAGATTTTATTTCCTGAAACCGGTAAAAATATTTTATATAGCAACCAATCAACAAAAGCAACAGCAGAGATTCAGTACTGTTATTTTTTTAAATCAGGTAATAGTTATTTACCGTAGTTCAGTAAATAAGTTTTTACGGTACGAATAAGGAGTTTCAGGAGCAGGTGACGAAGAAGTCGAATCATGAGTATTGTGGAAATCATTAACCTTTATTACATATAGATGTTTTGGATGAAAGTATGCTTTCTTTCTTTAATAGAAACATCAGGTCATCTTGATCTTAATAAAAATAAAAAATAATGATACGAGTAACAACCAATTCTGTTTTGTTGATATTTCTAACATTTGTCAGAAATGAATGCTGAAAACGATACTGTGGATGAAATTCTATTAAAATATTGCTTAGAAACGATACAGCACCTTACAAAATAACAATACTATATAGTCACATTTCGAGTGAAGTTCGACATTATTCATTGAGAGTGAAGATTGAATCCTGAGCTCGAGGGATGCAATTGCTCGAAATATTATCTGCGCACTCGTATTTATTACATCCCTAGCGCCCGTTGCCAAGTATGTCGAATGAATATGTAATTAGAACTAGAGACACGACTTCTGTTCTAAATGAAGTTGGGTAGTTTAATTGACCCTCGTTGCTAAGAAGTGTGGTGTTTGTTTGTTCCAGTGGAGGAGATGGACCAGTACCTGCACTACATCGGGGGCGGCGCCGGCGCACTCGCGCTCACGGGGGTGGCGGCCGCCTCCGCGCTCTACCTCGCCAGCAGACCCGCCCCGCAGAAACCCCTCGTCGACCTGCACCAACAGAGCCGCCTGCTACCGGTAAGTTACATCCATCAATCAATCTATCGTTTCAATGGACGTTAAATATCACTCAGTTGGCAGCAACTCCAGAGCTTGCAATCAATAACAATATTTAATTTTTCTAATGGAGGGGTCTGCGCTCATAGACTATTTTAGAGATACAAATTATAAAATAAGTATATTAATTTGCCGATCTTGGTGGCGTTAGTGGCTATATCACTAGCCTAGCACGCCAGAGGCCGTGGGTTCGAATCCCACTGGTCGTTTGTGTTCACCTATAGTTATTTGTATCACAAGGTTGGAAACTGCTATTTTGAGAGTGCGAGTTTATTTTGATAGGACTCGCCTACGGCTCGTCCTACAAATACGAGCACTCGCAAAATAGTTTCCAACCGAGGGATACACAAGATTTTTCGCGCCAACATTTGTGTAAATTTAATAAATAAATTTAATTTATTACTCATTTTCTTAATGACAGGGAATTTTTTTATGTTGCTAACTTCACAATATTTGAATGACAATTATGTTTATATTCCAATATCATATCCAAAAATATCTACATATTTTTATTTGTATTTTACACTTCAAATTCGATTATAATTACTTACAAATATGTTTAAAATCCATAAATATTCTGCTTTCTTGTATTGCAAATACTCAATTGTAGATATATTGCCATAATATTTTTATGTCAATGTAATACTTTGACATTTCTAACGTCAGAAGTTAGCTAAAATTAGTGAAGTGATGCCAACATATAACCATAAAAAGTTAGCAATTTTTGTCGAACTAGTACGACAAAAACATGATTTCCGACCGCTTTAAGAGATATGTAATTGTATCAATGTCGGACGGCGGCGCGAAAAATTCATTATCATCCACTCATGAGGCGGCATATGACCAAAGTAGTTAGTCCGCCTCCCATCTTCGTAATAAAAAAAAAGTATATTAACCATAATGTAGTATTTCCTATATTGCATAAATCAATTCACCAGCCTGTATACAGAGTGTAAAATAAATAAGTACATTAAATTTCACCAGTGATAGAACTCGTCGAGAACAACAATTTTTCTTTTTTTTTTCTAAATCCCATTTTTTTTTAGCAATTTTACCACCCCATAAATTGACGAGTCGTTCAGGTATATTCATTTAATTTGGTCCATTAGCAGTATCCATGGCAATAGTAATGAAATTATTGATTTTGACAAATGTCACTTGACATCTTTTTCAAATAAATTTTGACAATATCAAATAAATCAACTAATAAATTATTACTATAAAAGTAATAAGTAAAAGTGCCTGATTTTTTCGAACAGCCAGTTCACAAACATTCTGTTGAAGTTCAAGGTAACGCTGCTCCATCCTGTCAAATTTATTTGGGGCGTTTTCCAAATCATCATCTTACGAATGTTCTCACTGTTCCACATGTTGTTTAGCTTATTCGAGATCATGAATCTTTTAAGTCAGTTCAAGATCTGATCACAACAAATATTGAACAGAATGATTTGGACTTTGTCGAGGGTTAGCCAGAGTCTAGTAAGCACTCGAAGAATAACACTACAACACACATATGAAAATTACCCATTAATTAATAGTATATTAAAAGAGCAAAAATCACGTTATTACCTCATACAAAAAGTCCAGTGTTTTATACCAAAAGATTTACTTTCCACAGACGTCAATTTTTGCGAATGGATTCTTGACGTCTTGATTTAGTTGGTAATAAATTAACAGTAATTAATGTTGCTACTTGCGTAATTTCGGGTGGTATTCTCATTGGAATTTGTTCTTCAGCTTCAATATCGTTTGAATACATTTTATTGCAAAAATACATTATTTAGGTTAGCTTTCACGACGCAAAAACAGATGTAATGCGCAGTAGCGCACTAACGCCATAAGCGGGACATCTAAATTGTAATAATTTTATAAAGAATTTTAACTCGAAAACTTGATGTCGTAGAAAAAAAAAGTTATTAGAAAATATTGTTACTCTCGACGAGTTCTATAACTGGTTAAATTTAATGTACCTATTTATGTTACACCCTGTATATAGTGATATTCACCTAAGAATGGCATTCCAATGTGATGACGTCACACACTTCATTTATATGAGATACTAATAAAAATTGAAATTTCGATTGACCTTACTGACATCTGTTGGCAATGTAGTAGAAATAAGTATTTACAAATTTATTACCTAGCGTCGTTCAAATTTCTACATTGCACAAATCCCCTAAGACAATAATAATAATAATAATAATAATAACGAAGAATGTATAAGAAAATAGATAATAATAACATTTACGTTAAATTGATAACATAACCTCACAACATAAAACTTACATCTTCTGCAGAAAAAAATGGAATTAGTGGACCATCTATACGTTTTTCTTCATGAAAAAATGCCGAAGCATTCAAAATAATTTCTTTGCAACGTTTAGATAATGTTTTACCACTCATATTTATTCGTTAAATTTAACTCAATCACTGAATGCGAATATAAACACAGTAAATATTCAACTGTCACCTATACGGTGTAAGTAGCGACGTACGTCAACACACGCTTCGTGACATTAGCAACACATCAGACAAAAGCATTGCTAATAACGCATGTGGATCACTTAATTCATACCCTCCTGTGACGTCATCAGAATGGAATTCGAAGAATGCCATTCTTAGGTGAATATCACTATAGATTAATTTCATTAAAATAAACGCATGTATGACATTCCTGTCATAGATTGATGTACCTTTTATTTTCCTACGTATTTATTGTGATAAAATTAGTAAAAAAAGAAAAAAAAACAAAATTTTTGGAGAAGGGCGATATAGTTATTTATGATATGTGTTAGAAGTGACATTTTATGAGTATTCGGACTGAGAATTTCGTGAATCCACACTACGAAGTTATTTACCATAAATAAATAAATCAATAAATAAGTTTTTTAGTCTGAATAAATAAATTCATAGCATATTCAATATATTATGAAACCCTGGGTTCGTGTTTAGAGCGCACCCGGGGGTGTGCCACCACCCCCAGCCGTCTACGTCTGCATGGCAACGGCCGGCCCGCGAGTGGGTGTACGGGTGTATCACACCTTCTACGTTCGTGTCTCAGAAAGTCATTGCGGGGGCGAGGTTTACCCACGGCACCCACGCTACATCATTTATTCAGGAAACGCTCTCCTTTCTCAACTTAACTAACTTATGCTACAAGAACCAGCAGCGTACTCATCAATATTGATGTATCTTTTAGATTTTTCCTCGTAAATATTTTGGAGAAGGAATATGATGGATCATAAAATTCTTCATTTTTGCGTAGATACATATTTTCCAGCTGTTTCGATTTACGAGTCATCTGCGGATGTCACAATTGGAAATACATTTCACGGTATCTACATTTACAATTATTTAGAGTTATCACAGTCAGGCTTGATGACGTCACAATATACAGAATAAAACGCCTGTAATCGGCTGAGTCAGTCACCACCCTGTATGTATTTGAATTATTATAAGCAATTTTAATATGTTAAAGCTCATTAACAAATCTATTTTTATTACATAGCTATTATTTCCCTAGGTTCTTCTGTAATAATATCAAAGAAAGCATGAAAGAATAAACTATTGACTTACCATGAAAGAATTTTCCTGCGTTTTTGTTTTCTCCGTAAATATTATGAAAGAAAATCAATAAGTACTGAATGGTATATAACAAAGTTAATATATTTTTTGTTCGGATACTTGTTTGTCTTGTGCGTAAAATAACATTTTCAGATCGTGTCGTCGTGGGCAGTAAAAACCTTGAATAAATATAGCGTTGCTTTTCCAAATTTTAAAGTTTATATTTGAACTACAGCAATATAATTTATAACGGAAGTTTGTGTTTATGAATGTCAAAGTTTATGAGGAAATGTTGAAATGTTAAAGGAATGTGGATAAGCAAATATACTGTCATTCATCGACTCTCTTTATTTTATATTTTTAAATGTTTTGAAGATAGATATATTATTAGTAAAATACGGACCATTTCAAACTTATAATGACAGTAAAGTTATATCCTATATTTTCTTTATATTATGAGAGTGCTCTCTTTGAGATGTGGAGCAAAAAAAGATGTTATTTTGTGACAGTTATCTTCCAATTTTGTCTGCAACATTTTGGATGTAAGGAAGAGAAGCAAACAAACGTTTATTATTTTCTTCTGATTCAAGGTTGTTCTCTATTCTTTTTGGAAAATAAGCTTTCAAGATCTTCTTTTCTTCATAGTCATTCAGTTCTTCCTGAGAAAGAATTACATTATGTAATTCGAAACGCTGAATTTTAATCAAAGAAATTTGCAGAACTTAAACCAAAATCTTTTCATTTATTACTATGAGTTTTGAAAGATTTTACAACTTATTATTTTATCCAACATCTCTCAATAAATGCTCTATAACTACAGCGATTTTAAACAAGGAAAGTAACAGATTTCCCCACTAGTTTGTATAATTTTGAGAAAAGTCACTAGTGGGAATTTTTTTATTTATAACAATAATAATAACACACAACACTTTGGTAACTACTGCGATTGACAATTTAATTATGAAAATTTATAGCAAATGTCACTGTCAAATAATATTTCTTTAACAAATATTTCTTTTATTTAGAGATGTTGGATAAAACGTTATACTTCACACGTGGACAAACTAGAATTACCCACTCGATAAAATATCAAACTCAGCCTTCGGCTTCGTGTGCTAAAATTTCTCTCGAGGGTAATTCCTCACTTTGTCCACTTGTAAAGTAAATAACTATTATTTATTATAAATTTTAACTTCAATTATGAGTTAAACCATTACCTGAAGATATAAGATAATCCAGGTACTGTTACTAATCTATTTTAAACAAGCTGATGATATTCTGTTTTTATTAATTCAGTATTTGATTGATTACCTGTAAAAGGCCCTGAGAATAATTGTATGCGTCAACTTTCAAACTGTTTTCATTTGTAAGTTAATTTGCGGGTGAAAACGGCAAGTACATGCAAATCAACTCCCCTAAATAAAAATATATCGTGAAAACAAGCTTTTAGCTAGCCAGATAGTGATTTTCTCCAACACGGAACTGGCTGTAAACAATATTAATTATTCAAGTCACCTGGGACAAGCGTGTTTTGTTTCCAGCTAGAATTAATGACACGTAACGCGACTTAACATATGGTAACCGCCGCGTCGCGAGACTTCGCGCACACCCTGTACCGATCACGTCCTTTCACTTCGGGATTTTTCACTCTTCTTGTAGCTTGTTTATTATGTATTGTTCTATTGGTTGCTCTATTTTAAGGTTAGGTTTGTGTATGACTTGTTGAATATTTCACGAGACTGTTACATCATTTATTTGCAACGTATTGAAAATCGATGCGTTTATGAATGTCGCTAGTCTATTACGGAGGAATAAAATTACATAATTTAAAGGGAGAGCTACTATTCTGGCTTCGCTTCTAATATCATCTTTAAGGGTTGTTCTTTGTCAGAAATGCACGCGCAAAAATATATCAAAGTGATGATATATTTATATACGAGCCCAGAATCATATTATTTGGCCCAGTTAAAGTCATAAAAAGGAAATTTGTTAATTCGCCTTATTTATATCTTAAATTCTATAATTTTTTATATTCAGCATATACATATGTGTAACAGAGGTATTGTTTATGCTACGAATTAATTAGATTTTTTTAACAATTCATCAACAGTAACTTGTTGATTATTTCAAGGCCTATCAGAGTTTTTGGGCTTATCTTAATAAATAAATGAGATAGAGAAAATTTCATTGGAATCAAAAAGATGTAGAATAATATTACTTACAATTTTTATTTGAAACAATTTTCTGTATTTTGTTGTCATCAGATTTAAAAACAGTGTTTGTGATACCAGCCAATACCTTTGGGACAAATTGTAAATTAGATATTATTTCAGTTGTTATTATTGCTTAAAATATTCTTTAAAATAACAGAATTTATGTTATAAATAAATTTAGTACAATAAATTTAAAATAACTACGCTTAATAACTAGTAGAAGACTCGTTTGCGATATGCGTTCAAACCTCAAAGCACATGGTTTTATAGCCAAATAATGAACTAAATTATCCAGTTTAAATAACCGGTTTAAGTAACCGGTGATATAATTTTTTTGTTAATTGTTACCGGTTTTCAAATAATATAAATACCGGTTTTGGTTTGGGTTAAACATCTCAATTTGGCTCAAAAATATCGGTTAACCAGTTTATGAAACCGCTTTCTTGCCCGTATTTTTAAGACTTATTGAAGATTTCTTGTTTTTAATTGCTTCTCTAATTTGTTGTTCGTCCAGTTATTTTGTGTAGCATGTTCAGCAACTACAAATTTATCTATCGGGTTAATTTAATCTAATATGCCGTTTGTGTCTTTTTAATCTTTTTGCTATAGTTCTACCAGTTACACTTACGAACGCACGGAATCTTATAGATGCCAAAATAAGGTAGAGAAATCTTTAAAATTGCCAAGAAGATCACGAATTTTTAAACTGTTAAAATTTGATTGGTGTTCTACAACTGTCAAGTATTAATTAATCAATAAATTTCATCACGTAGATGCGAGAAATGTCGTTGCGAAATCAATTAAATAATTACTGTTTTATTGTTTCACGCGATCGTAATTAAATCCAAATATTAATTGAGATAAATGAGTTTGCAGACAATTTCAAAATAACCATATAAATTTAATCAGTCAATTTATGTAGCCATAATGTTGCATACGAGAATTCCTTGGCTCTTGGCACATTTAGCATCTGCGAAAAAACTCGCTCGTTGTTACTCACGCCCTCTAAAAATACCCTAACATTTAGCGATCGCGTTCAATTACATAACATTCCGTCATAACAGAAAGGAAGAATCAATTTCTCGCTAGGATGATATTCCTTATATTGTCGGGAGTTAACGCGCGACGCGTTGAGAAGGTCGTATATAAATATAAAGAGACGACAAAAGCAAAGGCATTCAGATGTCTGTAAGGCCATCGTGCCTTTGCATGACGCGTCCGCCAATTTTCGCTTGACACGTCGCATTGCGTCTGATTGTCGCTAGGTATTATTTGTAAAATAAATTTAAATAACTCCATGTTCGACTGTATTATAATCATTTGTTTCTGATTTGGTTAGCGGCCATGAAGCGACTCTTTGTAGACTAGCCCATAACGATAAAGTAAAAGGCCTAATATCAAAATAAATAAATGACAATAGTTATTTATTTAACTAGACACCAAAATATCAAATTTATAGTAAAGGCTGCCGTTTCATTGACGAGGCGAGGCCGAGGCAATAAATCCTGCCGAAACTATAAATCTGTGTTTGATGCCAAGTTGAACACATAATTTTTTTGTCGATTTGGAATTAATATTAATTTAGTGATTATTTTATATAGATATTTTGAAAGTTATCGTCATCATATGTTGCTATGTAATATATTGTTACTGCCTAAAAAGTGACATTTTACGGACTATTAGCTGTCAAAAAAAATCGCACTTTTTATGTAAATCAGCAATAAATTTACTTTCATTAATTTATTAGGAAAGTAACTAATATTAATTATACAATTACAAGTATTATTTTGATGCTCTTTGAATGATTTCTTCCATAACAACAGGTCAGATTTATTGAGATGTTAAATGGCAGCTTGCACAATATTTCAAAACAAATAATAATAAATAATAAACATCAAATAACAGAAAAAAACCTACTATCTGTGGTTTTGAAGAAGTAACTTTTTTGGGAAAATTGAGTTAAGTGCCGTCTTTGATATATTTTTATTTGGTAACCTCAAAACGATGTTATCTGATATACATTTTGCGTAATTTGGACAAAACATAACCAGTTAAGTGTCATTTTTTAGGAAAAACAAGTTGTGACATTTTTTAGGAAAAAACCATTTAAGTTACATTTTTAAATGCATGCTAAAATGTATACATCAATTTGTCGAATTCCGTATGTTTTTTATCCTTTTTTTGTAATACAAATAATATCATAGACTTGTGAAACTTTAAACGCAAATAACTCGAAATCATGAAATAGTGACTTAACTGGTTTTTCCTCAAAATATAGATATATAAACTATGGTTGAGGAGACCATTATTGACCATCTCCTTGTATTCCTCAGTTCCCTCGGGATACAATCCTGGCGCTAGGTCAATAATGATAGTTTTCTCAACCTTAGTGTATAATGTACTATTCTAAGTGGCACTGTCAATGCCCATAAATTACTTTATCTCCCTAGTGAGTACTTGTTATTTTAATTTCCTTCGGAATATAATGAAGCACATTAAGTAATAATTTCGATAAGAATAAAGTTAACATTATTTATCAATGGGGTCTTTCACCATTTTTTTTTATATTTTTTTATGAAACTTTATCTATATTGAAGACTATCTACACTTTTAAAAAGTCTTAATTGTTATTTATTAAGCCACAATGATTTTTTTAAAAATGTTGTGACGTCATAGTAGATATCTAAAACAGTAGAGATTTAAATAATT
This sequence comes from Poecilus cupreus, assembly GCA_963942605.1. Taxonomy (NCBI): domain Eukaryota; kingdom Metazoa; phylum Arthropoda; class Insecta; order Coleoptera; family Carabidae; genus Poecilus; species Poecilus cupreus. The sequence goes on from OZ012718.1 coordinate 20,882,488, forward strand.
TTTGTTACATAAATGTTCTATTTTATTCTAATAATAATAATAAAATAAGTAAAAAAATATATGACTACAATCTGTACTGTTTTAGATCCAGCAACACCTGTACTATGACGTCACAACATTTAAAAAAAATTATTGTGGCTTAATGAATAACAATTAAGACTTTTTAAAAGTGTAGATAGTCTTCAGTATAGATAAAGTTTCATAAAAAAAAATTTTCTAAAATGGTGAAAGACCCCATTGTATATAAAAATTATTAGAATGGTATAATTTATGATAGTTATCTTTGGTTTGTTTTATTTCGTTCATTTTTCACAGCAAATCTTCCGCTGAAATAAAAATTACTGTTTATTTCATGAGAAATACGTATATTGTGTTCCGATTCTGTTTTGACCACTGTCTTGTTTCACAAGTTGTGCATTCTTAATCTTAACCAATCTCTCTTAGTTCCCCTGATGATGAGAACTTTTTTGTTGTAGTATTAAAGCCACTCTTGTATGTTCCAATATGAGTATATTAATATTAGAATTCGTAGCAATGTATTTAATTTGGGCTTAGTATAATGCGAATGAGTGCGTCCCGTGGGAGAGACTCACAGCATCAGCTGGGCCGTGGACCAAGTGGCCGAGGTCGAACAGTTGAGCGTCGCGGGTCGTCCTGTCGCCACTGAGCGTCGTCTTGACTTGTACCACTTAGTGCATGTGCATTTATAGTGCATCTACCACAGGAGAACTCCTGGATGTGATGTGTTACTGTGCTGATCGAGAACTAAACATTCAAAGGTGGACACAGTCGTCTGAATTGAAAATTAAAACAGTTTTCCTGGTGCGCTCGTTAATGTTCATTTAAGTGTACTTAAATCATTCGCAATGTTTTAGCGGAAAGATTTATTATACCAGATGTAGAATTGAAATGTATGTAACGATTTCAATGCTATTTCTTATATTGCAAATTAAAATTAATATTTTTTAGGAAAATTTTTAAACGACCATAGAAAGTTAAACAAATACAAATTATATTTGACATTTCAAAAACCAGGTTTAGGCCCGGTTGCATAAAACATTATTAACTCCGTTGTTAATGTGACCAAAGAAATGGATTTATATGATGATTTTTGATAGATTAATCAAGATTACATTAACAACGGAGTTAACAACACTTTATGTAATCGAGCCTTAGATTCTTATTAAAAAACAACATAAAATGCGCAAATTTAAAGAACTTATTTTTTTAATAGTCGAATATTTCTTTAAGGGTTCGAAGGTTCAAACTCCGTTCTCAAATAGAAATGACAATTATTATGAAACTCATTCTTCAATGTTCTATTTTTATTTTCTATTCCTGCAAAAATGTAACAATCTCAGCAGGTACTTTATAATTATTTTACATAATATATATTTTATTTTTAGTGACTTAAACTACTTGTTACAAAATCACTAGAAGCGCTCATATTAATCAAGTTTTGTTATTAAAAATTCACCTATAAAATAACCAAATTAGTTGTAAAAAATATTTTATGTGCGACTGTATTATAATCACTTGTTTAGAGACAATAAAGTGGCTCTATGAACTAGTCCGATAAAGTAAAAACAATAAATAATCTGTCCCATCCATATAACCCAAAATTTAATTGTAAGTAAACTGCTGTCAAACGTGTCTAAATTATTTTAGAGAAACATATTTTAAGTAAAATGTGCCGGGAATAAGATATTCTACAACTAATTTAGAAACCTGTAATACTTGAAAGATAATTTGTGAACTTCTACTAAAGAAAGTGCAAAATAAACATTTGCTTTATACCTATAGTTAAGAATAAATACTTAAAGTTCTTCCAAACTTATCAAAAGAATTCGTAAACATTTTCTTTCAAGAATTGTTATTGTTAATCAACAAATAAATATCTTGACGCAACAACTACACAATCTAAATAACCTACAACACATCAAAATGATCGGGCCCCGTGCCAGGAAAACCGTTTTAATTTTACCAGAATCTCGTCGTTCACGGCTGTTGGTTCGTCGTGTAGGGTTCGTGGCCGCGCGTAGCGATGAGTGCTTGTGTGGCGGTGTGAACCGGGCTTGAGGGTGCATCAGTGACTTGTTGAGTGCTTCTGGAAGTGAGGATCATGGCGGCGAGGAACTGTTGCGCCTGTTGCACCTGCTGCGGCTGCTGTCAGTTTCAGGAGCCAATTGAGGTGCCCATTGATCTGGGGGATCAGACGGATATCTTGCCGGTGAGATGGTTATCTTCATTAAATGAAAATAAGAATAAAGCTGCGATTCCATAGGGGATTGTATTTTTATGGTAAAATTTAATGTGTAGAATGAGTGGTATTGTAATAACCGTTTACATATACAGTATTTATATGTGTAGTCATACTTCACATTATAAATAACCCCAAAAAGTGCAGCAGCCTTTAATAATAAAGACATGTACAGTTTTCTTTCAACTCAATTATTTACTGAGATTTGCTTAAAATACCTCAAAGACATTCAAATAAACTACCACTTCCGGTGGCTTGCTACTAAAATCTAATCAGATCATAATTTGAACATACAAGGTCTATATATAAAACAAGAAATAGATAATCGGACCTATTCTCTAAAGAGTTGCTACCTTAACAACTTGCTAATTGTGACATAAATGAAACTTTTTTGACAGCTATTAAAATATTCTCCATTAAACATGAATTTTCGGTGCAATTTTGTTACCATTAACAAGTTGCTACGATAACATCTTCGTTAGAGAAATGAGCCGATTGCTAATTGTGACAAAAATGAATCTTTTTTTCAGCTAAAGAAATAGTCTCCATTAAACATGCTAGCTAGCATACTTGTTTTCAAGTAGTTATGTTCATTAGTGAACCTAAATTTAAATACTTTTAAATACATACTAAAATTTAAAATGTAAACGAAAACATTTGAGCTTGAAATAGATTTTATGTCGAGTTACTAATGTGATATCTTTTCTCAAGTATTTCTAATAGAATGTGGAATAAATATAGAAGTTGATAGTTTTGTTTTCAAACATTTCCTTATTTGAATGAATCAAATGCAGAACATAAAGATAATAGATAATAAAAATGGAATGAATAATTTACATAGCCAAAATATATGGTACGATAAAAAAATTACATTTTAAATGATATTACAACGAAAATTTTTTGGTTAAAAAAATATCCAATAGAATCCCTGTATTTCTGATCACGTATGCAAAAGTAACCAATCAGGTCACAATTACACTGAGAATTTAACGCACATACGTGGCAACCAATAGAATTACGAATTTGTTTCAAATTAAGCCAATGAACGACAAGCTTTACCGATTGTAATCACTAGTGAAAATTAATAAGCGATTATACTTCACTGTAAATAAAAATCCTAGTTGTCATGGAAATGTAAGCTATATTGACAATTATTTTTTAAACGTCAGAAAGAAAAAGTGTGTAAACTCGTGTAAAATGGAAAATTGCAGATTTGTAGTAGCTATGTATGTTGAAATAAATAAATACTATTTTTATTGAGTATTATTTGCTTGTTAAATTCTCACGCAAAATACAACTCGTGACATGACCATTGCCAAATTATTTTTTTGACATAATTTTGAATCGTTGTTATGGCAATAGGAAATACAACTCGTGCTGCGCACTCGTTATATTTCCATTTCCATAACAACTCATTAAAATTAATGTCAAAAAATAATCGGCAATGTCCATATCACTTGTTATATTACTTATGATAATTTCCCCGGGAAATTATCACTTGTTGCTAAGTAACAGTTGTTGACAGTAAATTCAATATTTGATTTTTTATGTCAAAATGTCATATTCATGGTATATGAATGAAAATAATAATAATTATCGACACGACTCTGTGAAATGTACTATTTTCAAGCTTTGTTTAGTATATAAAAAGTGTAATTTTCAGTAGAGTAGAGATCGTATAAAAACGTATTTTACGCATCTTAACTGCGCATTTCAGTGACACATTATTGATAATAGTACATGTTGTATTTTTCTCATGTAAATTGAAGACAAAAAATGATACAAGTGTTAGTGTTGTTTGAATAGAAAGAGTTGTAAACAAACTCAGTTGGAAAAAAAGATATTTTTAGAATCAAAATAAATGTGATAGACATCTGTTTGTCCCAGATTTGAAAATGATTAGAAATGCTAGCAAAAAGTGTGACATACTGTCTCAGTGAATGGAATGATGAACCAGAAGTGAAACGAGAGAAGTGTGTCAAGTTAAAATGCAACTGTACGTATTTTATTTCAAGTTTTTGTTTGTTTGCATGTTCACTGCATTGTTATTCCAACTTTTGTTTCTGGTCTTGTTACTGACATTAAATCGATAGACCAAAACAACTTACTTCAAATTCAATTTAAAGTTTTTATTTTATAATCTTTATACACAACACAGAAAACATTTTGTCATGCCATTCTACAGACATGTACTTACAAAACCTTGCATGCAATTCTAGAGATTCTACTCGTGAACTCGTGCTTAAAAAATGGTGGAAAGTAAGATGTGTTTTTCAGATCTTCAGTTAAACTTCGTGTCACAAAGACGAAGTTATTTTTATGTATACAGTTAGATTCTTAGAGACTTGACTTAGTTTTAATTAACGTCTGAAATTATTAATCGATTACAAGAAAGTAGGAAGTTCAAAGTTTCACCAGAATGTTTGTATATCCGCAGTTATCTCGCGTTCAGATAAAGACGAACGAACCAATTTGCAAATCATTAAGCAACTTTCCAGATAGATTATAGCACATTATAAGAATTCACATAGTAACGACACAACAAATATTTTATGATCCCAATATTTCAGCGGTGCGCTACTGAAAAGATGGCCACTCAGTGTCCTCTGATAGACTGATATTTTAGTAGGTAACCAAAGAAAATAAGGTATAGTGTGTTAGTTAGTGTCAATGTTAGTTACATCTATCGAATATCAAGCCATAGTATTTCTTTCATGTTAAGTTAATTAAATGAGTGCAAAACAGAGAGGTAAATTTATTTGTACCATGAAAATTTGTAAGAACTTTTATAGTGCAGGTGAAATAATATTTTTAGATTCTATCTCATTTGCAACTGACAGTTATGTATATGATTCTTATACTGTGGTTTCGAAATGTGATTTTTACCTTTCGTCACATCCTGTAAGGAAGATATAGGAATCATGCAATAAATTCGCTAGTGAGTTTTCAGTGGATGAGCGCGTTTTAGGGTCCCTAGACCTAGAATACGATTTTACTAGATTCGCGATGGTCTCTGTGTGTGTCTGTCTGTCTGTCGGTCGGTCTGTGTGGATCTCTGGAGTTACGTTTTTAACTGCATTCTCTTGAGAAGAGCTGATTAGTTTTTGGCGATAATCCAATAACCAGAAGTGGTAGTTTATTTGAAGCCCTATTAAGTTATTTTGAAATATCTCAGTAAATTATGGTTTAATGACACTTTTTGTTATTAGAATAATGTTTCAAATATTATTATTTACAATTGTTGTTCGAAACATTTTTCTCTTACTGTAACCATTTACGAATTACAATACGTTAAAGAAAAATTTTATTTATCCAACACCTCAATAAATGCTCTATAACTATGGCGATTTTAAACGAGCAAAGTAACAGATTATCCACTAGTGGGTATAATTTTGAGGAAAGCCACTAGTGAGTATTTTTTTATTTATAACAATAATAATAACACACAACACCTTGGTAACTACTTAGATAGACATTTTAATTTAAAATTTTAAAGCATATGTCACTGTCAAATAATATTTCTTTAATAAATTTTTCATTTATTAAGAATTGTTGGATAAAACGTTATACTTCACACGTGTGCAAAGTGGAATTACCAACTCGATAAAATTATCACACTCAGCCTTCGGCTTCGTGTGCTAAAATTTCTCTCGTGGGTAATTCCTTACTTTGCCCACTTGTAAAGTAAATAACTATTTAATATTTCCGTTTAAATCTACTAACCTGTTCTTTTTGAAAAAAAAAAACAACGGTTGACAAATGAGATTTTTTGACATGTGTCATAATTGAAAACTAAATTTTTTAAAGGGATGAACGTTTCTTGACATTCTGGTCCGTGTACCTACATTGTTTGATAAGAAATCTATGGCAAGAGGTATTGTGGTGCCCACAACAGATTTTTTTTGTTTTGTTATCAAGTTGTTTCAACTAGACCACAAAGAACTGCTATATGGACGCTAAACAATGTTGTCATAAATAAGTGATTGTAATACAGCTGAACATAATAGTATATTCTACAACAAGTAATGGAATGGCACATATTCCACACGAGTAAAAAGTTTGTAGTTCGAGCGAGGATTACGGATTGCGAGTTGTAGACTATACTAAGATTTTGAATTTATACAAAAAATGTTGCTTATTTATCGAATGACTGTTCAAAACGCCAAGCTCAAGTAAATAAAATTAATACACACAGACGTAACCATAGTAACCGAACCAAGATACTTTATATATCGCGCTAATGTGCGGCTCTGATTTGTCGAATTTATTCCATACGCGGCCTATGGAATGATAGTTATTTCAATACAATTTTTAGTTGTGGAATGCGTAGTTTCCAAAACAGTGTTATAGAATAGTATATTCTACAACAAGTAATGGAATGGCACATATTCCACGCGAGCAAAAAGATTGTAGCCCGAGCCAAAGGCGAGGGCTACGGTTTGCGAGCGTGGGATAGGCCATTCCGTTACATGTTGTAGACTATACTTTCTATAAAAGGTTTTGGAAATTATACAAAAATACAAATATAAAACTGTTGAAAACGTCAAACTCAAATAAATCAAATTAAAACAAACAGACGTAACCATAGTAACTGAATCAAGATACTTCATATGTCGCGCTAATATGCGGCTCTGATTCGTCGAAAATATTCCATACGCCGCGTATGGAATGTTAGTGATTCCATAACAGTTTTTAGTAGTGGAATGCCCAGTTTCCAAAACAGTGTTATAGAAAAATAATTTAAGCATCATCATTCATGGTCTTGTAAAGATGAATGTAATGCATCTGAAATGGCTTAAGATTGTAGTATACATTCGACATTCTTTTATATTTATTTTGAAGTGAACGGTTCACGCAACGGTGATATAATTCGCGAAGTGTAGACGATGTAAGCCTCGCTGTTAAACTGGTTATTTGCGCTCGGTTGTGGCGTAGCACAACACGACCCACTGACTTATTCCTCCAACAGCTGGTTGCTCTTGGCGTTGGCGCCCAAACATCTTCTCTCTTAATATCTCTGTCTCCCTCCTGCAAATGTGTTACAAGAATTCAGCAGAAAATTGCTTTTTCGTGCTTAGAATCGTGTTATGATTGCTTGATGTATCTACTGAGGAATTTTGACGAACACTAAAAGCATTAAGTTTATTGCAAAATCACATAATAAAATGTCTGAGTGTGAAATTCTGCTCAGAGCATATCCCGGTGTGATGTTTGAAATAACTAGCCTCAAAGATGTTGGTGGAGGAGGATCGAACTGAGGGTCTTCATCATCCCCAGATAAAGTTTGAAAAGTTTATAATTACTCAGTGTTCCAACAATTGTATACAAAGTGTTTCAATTTAGAGGCTCAGCAATAAGATCTCTAGAAATATAAAAGCTACGACGTTTGGTTAAATTAGACAAAAATTGCCACACTAGTAGGCCAATTGAATGATGTTTTAGTTTAGGTATAAGGTCACTAAATACGGACGAAAAACCTATTGTCGTTGATTTTTACCTCCCGCCTACCTCTAGGTAAGGGAGGTATTGTTTTTGGTCAAAAAATTGGGTAGTGAGTTTTTAATGAATAAGCACGTTTTAAGGTCCCTACAATACGATTTTACTATTTTCGCGATGATGTCTGTATGTATGTATGTATGTATGTATGTATGTATGTATGTATGTGTGTGTGTGTGTAGTCTGTGGCAATTTTTTCGTTTCGCATAACTCAAATACTATAATACCAAAAAATACAATTTTGTGAATTATTGCTTCTTATAAGTAAATAACAATAACTGGGTTTAAGTTCTGTATAAATTTTATTAACACAACGTTTCGGCAGCAAAGTGCTGCCTTCTTCAGGTGAAATATAATTGTAAACAAATAAATATGTAGTCAAGGATACAAGTTGACAAAATAAATCAGGGTAACATGGATCAAAGTAAACAAAGTAAACGTTGTGTTAATAAAATTTATACAGAACTTAAACCCAGTTATTGTTATTTACTTATACCATGAGTTCTGAAAGCTTTTTTCAATATTTGCTTCTTATATTTAAATGAAGAACTGATTAGATTTTGGATAAAATTGGTCAACCGGAAGTAGAAGTTTACTTGAAGCCCTTAACAGTTTTTTTGTGAAAAATACGGTTAAATTTCCTTTTTCAACAATTTATGTTATTTTCAAAGTCGAAGAATATTTAATTTTACATGTGTTTTGATTATACTAATTTTATTAATTTTCATTAGATTTAGAGATAATAAAATATAAAGAAATTAGATTTCACAAATCTTGCATTCCTAGTACACCATGGAAACATTTAAAAATTTTCAATTTTTTCTTCGAAATGTGACACATGTCATTGTGATTGTGAAGCTGTTTTCTTAGTGAAATATATGTCAAAAAATGCAATAAATATACGAAAGAAAATTTAAATTCTCAAATATAAATAGAAAATAAACAAATAAGAAGGTATGTTTTTGTATCAAATACTATTTTGTACTGTTTAAGATTAGTATTGGGCGGGAGGTTATGTGCTGGGCACATCAGATTTTTTAATTTGTAAATAATTTCACTATCACATATTTGGAAAAATGTATCACTTTCAATTGCGCAGAATTTTTTTTGTGTGATTCATTTTTGAAATATGACACAAAAACAAACAAATGAAGCTATCTGAATCCTTTTATTGGAGTTAACCAATCTCCGTTTCAATTCCTTTAAAAACTTGTAGTTCCTTCAAATCTTCCTATATTTTGTTTTACTTTGCCAGTTTTTAATTCCTGCTGCTTTTAAATCTTCTTCTACGTCTTCTAGCCATGTTGTTCTGGAACTGCTTCATTTTCCTTTCCTTCTGGTCTCCATTCTACTACTAATCCTTTTCTTCTGCTTTCCATATATGTCCAAGCTATCTAACTCTCTATTGCTTGATCTTTCTCACTGTCTTTTCTTTCCAACTCTTGTTCTACTTCATAGTTCATTTTATATTCGTTTTTTTTTTTTTTAATAAATGGCGTGATATACTTCATCACGCCATTTACCCATTTCTGGGTATGGCACTCTGAACTAAGCAGATTTCGGTATTATGATATTTTTTATTTGCTCTAATATGGTTCTTATTATTATTCGTTTCATTATTTTTAAATCTTCTTCATTTTTGTTTGCCATTGTCATAATCTCAATAGCGTACACTTATTGGTCTAATTATCGTTCAGTAAATTCTCATTTTTGTTTGATCTAGATTTTTAGTAATTTTTATTCGCACGGGAAGCTCTATTTATTACAATTATCTTTTCTTTGATTTCTGCTTCTCTTTTTCCTTTGGTTATTAATATAACGCCTAGTTGTACTGTTTAAAAACTCGTCCCACAAATCATAATATTTATGAAATGAAACTTTAATGTTATTAACTGAAAACTCCAGAAATATGTGCTAATATAAACTAAGAGCTAAAATAAAAACCATTTGCGTCATTCGTGCCACTTTTATTTGTCATATTTATTCATACATTTCAATAAACAGTTGTTTAATGCATTTCGTGCTGCTCAAAAAATAGAACTTTGGAGTACTTACGCGCAAATAAACATTATTTTATTTATAAACTACATTTAGGTATTCACGTTGACTTCATAATAATAGCACTGCACTAGTTTTGTGAACGGAAATACTAAAGATGCTTTCTTTTTCTTGTACCATTAACTTAGATTAGTTGCAAGAAACGTTGTTAACTACATTGTTAGCTAACAACATATTAGCCAATAACAGGTTTGCCGATTTCGGTAGCGTAGTGGCTGTCACTAATGTAGCACGCCAGAGGTCGAGGGTTCGAATCCCATGAAGAGCATAGTTGTTTGTGTAGTTCACATTAATTTACAAGCATCCACTCATTAAGCAGCATATGACCAAAAGTAGTTAGTCCGTTTATCATCTTCATAAAGAGAAAGAAAACATGTTAAAGGTTAACAATAATAAAGATGGCTGACACCACATTTTACACATTTTGTTATTTTAATTCTATAATTTATCATTTACAGTATAAAATTGCCCATTTTTAGCTAAATAAAGATAGTGCGCAAAAGTTTCAACAATTATTTTATAGTATAAAGCATTTTGTGTGCTCGAAATGTGAATGTATCTAGAGATGATCAATTGTCTTTTAATGTAAATGGTGTGTTAGTGCCTGCATTCATGTATTATGTGGATGAAGAAGCATGAACGAAGTATAACTGCTATGAAAATGAGATATTTTAGAGGAGTATATAGGTATATGAGACTTGATCGTCGGTTGATACATTAGTGTACAGTGAGTGTGAGATTAAGAAGAATGTTGTTAAGAAAGTAGGAGTGAGTCAGTTGAGGTGGTTTGGCCATCTCAAAATGTTGGGGAAATTAATATATGCGGGCGAGAATAAGGGTGAACGATTGCGTGAGCGTCCGAGGAATAAGTGACTGATGGTTTGTTGCGTGAACGAATGATGAATGTGCACGAGGCGAATGTGGTGTGCCAGGATAAGAATATTTGATTGTGTTTTAAAGAGCTGTAATATTTTCATGGTTACTCATTATTATAACTGAATTTATATATGTTTGTTCCAAGTGGTCATTTCTGACATGTTTGTGACATGTTTGTGACAAATTTCAGTGCGCCTGCGAAAAATGTAAACAAGTTAAGTTTGAAACATAGACTGGAACGGCGAATGGAATGGAGCGCATGTGCATGTTCATTTTTTGTTTTGACAGCTAACCTTAAATATAAATATAAATAAAGAAATTCATACATTTTTCGCCACAAAAAAGAAATGAAGTTTATGTTTCAAAGTTAACTTGTTTACATTTTTCGCATGCGCACTAAAATTTGTCACAAACATGTCAGAAATGACCACTTGGAACAAACCTAATATTTTTGAACGTCTTCTTAACCTTTATTAAATAAGTGAAATGAAATTGTTCATTTATTCGGTTGCAGATATTAAATCTTTGAAATTTTTATTTGAAGCGTTCTTCTCTAAAATGATTCAGGAAGCAGGAAATTGCATAATTATTATTTAACATGTAAAATGCATATAACCGGCTGAATCAGTCACCATCCTGTATATATTTATTTATAGTTAAAATGATTACTTTGATATAGTAAATTAAGAATTTACACTTGAATAAGATTGAGGACGAGCAGTGAGTTTCTCTCAAACGTACAAAATAAAAATTTTAGTTTTGGTGTAAAAATTGACATCGATATCGTTTAAGTTTTCTGTTGTGACTGGCCATAAACAATTTACGAACTTTTCATGACTGAAAAATACTTGTTCGACTACTAGTTAGTTTCTCGCTAATCACGTAGTCAAGTGTGAAACTACCCACCATTAAAATTAACTATTCCTGAGAATGTAATCAAAATAAATTGGCATTTACAATTTTTAATTTTATTTACGCGGTACTAAAATAAATATTTCAAGTGATTTATAGGTGTTTTCATCTCGTTATGAAATGCTGCGCGATATTATTGTTGTTTGAACACCGGGAGATGAGGGAAATATTAGTTAAAAATACTTTTACATCAACATCGCCCACACCCAGTTGACAAGTAGTACGTAGGCGACCAGCATGACGGTGACGTAGTGCTGTTGTCTAACTTTCCGCACTGTCACCCTGTCATATGACGGCCGGTTGATGAATTATCTATGAACACAAATTCATCATCAATGCAGTAAAGTAGCTTCTTTGTTGGACAATGCCGAATTGATTGTTTGACAGCAGTGTAAACCACTTCATACGACATTTTATTTCGATTTTCTTTTATTTATTTATTTAAGTTTTCTTTATTGTAGCCTGGTGTCAAATAAACTTCAGTCGCGCTAGTGCTTCGAACAGTTTGATGAATTAATGTGATTTTCCTTTTATAATTTTATGATTTATATGGACTGTGCCTTTGAAGGTTTTCAGATTTTCTTCTCGAGAAATTAATTAAACTTCGAACATTTTCAATAATAAAAGATTATATACGTGTTGCTCCGAATTTGAATTTTTACCTCCCGCCTACCTCTAGGTAAGGGAGGTATTGTTTTTGGTCAAAAAATTGGGTAGTGAGATTTCAATGAATAAGCACGTTTTAGGGTCCCTACAATACGATTTTACTATTTTCGCGATGATGTCTGTATGTATGTATGTATGTATGTATGTATGTATGTATGTATGTATGTGTGTGTGTGTGTGTGTGTGTAGTCTGTGGCAAATTTTTTCGTCTCGCATAACTCAAATACTATAATACCAAAAAATACAATTTTGTGAATTATTGCTTCTTATATTTAAATGAAGAGCTGATTAGATTTTGGATAAAATTGGTCAACCGGAAGTAGCAGTTTGCTTGAAGCCCTTAACAGTTTTTCGTGAAAAACACGGTTAAATTTCCTTTTTCAACAATTTATGTTATTTTGAAAATTGAAGAATATTTAATTTTACATGTGTTTTGATTACACTAATTTTATTAATTTTCATTAGATTTAGAGATAATAAAATATAAAGAAATTAGATTTTACAAATTTTGCATTCCTAGTACACCATGAAAACATTTAAAAATTTTCAATTTTTTACGAAATGTGACACATGTCATTGTGATTGTGAAGCTGTTTTCTTAGTGAAATATATGTCAAAAAATTAAATAAATATACAAAAGAAAATGAAAATTCTCAAAAATAAAAATAATAAACAAATAAGAAGGTATGTTTCTGTAACATTAAATACTATCTTGTACCGTTTAAGCGTAGTATTGGGCGGGAGGTTATGTGCTGGCCACATCAGATTTTTTGATTTTAAAATGAATTGCGTTGTTACTGGCACGTTTCACGGTGACATTTTATATATGAAACGTTAAATTGGCCCAAAATTGATAATGTGAGTGAAAGCAAATAGTATTTAGATGTGTAACAAAACAAAATTTGCCTCTTTAGAAAGAATTATAAATTGTGGCGGGTCTAAATTTTCGAAACCGAGTTTTCTACAGATAAACACTATTTGAAAGAAAAGAAAAACTATCAATCTTAAATTTCAAATTTAAATTTTAGCTATTTATGTTACGAGTTGATTAGATTTTGGGAGCAAAAGTATACGATATATCAAACAAATTAAAATTAATATTTATTAGAATAATTATTGTAATATGGCATGAAAAATTTAAAAAAACTAAAAATATTTAACAGATTTAGATTTAAACAGTGTTGCAATATTTTCTGTAAAAATTTCCTAGATGATTGTATTGATATAATAGCAAATTATAAAGAATTCACTTCTTTCCATTTCTTTCTATTAAATAAATAAATCTAAAACTGTTTCATGCAACAGCAAATATTTTTCGTTTTTGTTTAATTTTCCCTGACAACGTTAAATTTTCTTAAAAAAATTATAAGCATTTTTATACTTATATTATTTTTTTAAGTGAATCGGTGAAAATAAATAGCAATATTAAAAAAATTTCTTATCAATGTAGGAACACGGACCACCACTATCAAGAAACGCTCATCCATTCAAAAAATTATGATAGATGTCAAAAATGACATTTTTCAATCGTTGTTTTGCTGTTTCAAAACGACAGGTTAACATATTACGAGAAAATCAAAATATAATTTTTCTACAATCGTTGCACAATATCGACATTGTTATTCCATTTTTGGTTAGGAAATGTTCAAAATTGTCGCTCTAGGGCGACAAAGTGACATATTGTCGCACTAGTGCGACAAAAACAAAACAAAAATAAATTAGGTAAATGATGCATTGGATTTTTCTGGTAATAACCTTGCTATTGCAAATACAATTGGCATATACGTACATACACTTCAACTTAATCACCATAAACGTATTCACTCTGTAGACTTGATGTCAAATGTACTCCATATGTCAAATGTACTCCATGTGTCAAATTATGATTTCTTTGAAAATGTTTATTTTGTTCATAAACGTTGTCATGATTACGGTGACATGGGTAACTACAATTTTACTGAATTGTTATAGGCGTGACCAAAGATAATTTTGAAAATTATTTTTTCCTATTTCACGTACACAAAGTCAATTTTGTGACACTGTTTTTCTCAAAAACAATGCTACAAAATTGAATTTTGTGCAACTGTTTTTGGGAAATTTATTATTTGTAAAATTAACAGTCTGTCAAACTTGGGGCTGTCATTGCTCACGTAAAATTATTGAATCGGAGCCCCTGCGTCGGGGTTGCGGCCTGGGACCCGATAGGCCCCGCGGGCAAAGCCCCTTGGTGACCAGTGGTATATTAAACATGCCGTACAATTTTATTTTATTTTTATTGAATTTATGAACGTGAAATAGGAAAAGTAGTATGAACAACTCGTGTTACAATGCCTAATAGTAATACTCGTATTTTGGGTAACTCGCCTACGGCTCGTTACGCAAACTATACTCGTATTACAAAAAAGGTCATTGTAACACTAGTTGTTCAATATACTATTTTTCTACAGCTTGACATTGTTCAACGATTGTAGAAAAAATATTGTGTGTATCTCGTCGGATAGAGCTTGTTCGGTGCACTTGTCGAGTTGTTGATCTCGGCTTCGCCTCGATCAACAATTTCTCGCCGCGTGCAACAAACAATGCTCTATCCGCACTTGATACACAAATAACTATTTTCTTTAACGTGTTGTAATTCGTAAATGGTGACAGTATGAGGTAAATGTTTCAAACAATAATTGTAGATAATAATATTTGAAACATTATTCTAATAACAAAATTTTCATTAAACCATAATTTACTGAGATATTTTAAAATAACTTGATAAGGCTTCAAGTAAGCTACAGCTCCCGGTTATTGAATTATCACCAGCTCTCTTAAAGGGGATGCAATTGATATATACAAAATTGTCAGTTTAGTAGTTTTTGAGAAACCGTAACTCCAGAGATCCACACAGACATACAGACAGACAGACAGACACATACATAGACATCATCGCGAAACTATTTAAATCTTATTTTAGGGACCCTAAAATGTCCTATACCTCCTAAAATATAAAAATTTTCAGTTTAGTAGTTTTTGAGAAACCGTTACTCCAGAGATCCACACAGACTGACAGTCACACACAGACATCATCGCGAAACTGTTAAAATCATATTCTAGGGACCCTGAAACGTACTCATCCACTGAAAACTCACTACACAATTTTTAGCATGATTCTTATACCTCCCTTGCAGGATCTGGCGGGAGGTAAAAATATATAATATATTATTAAATATTTAAGTTTTCCATATTTTATCCATCTCCCTTCCAGTTCATCATCCCAATTCGTCGGCTATTTTGTTTCTTGTGTTTTATTTAAAAGTAAATACCCCGTTCTACACTATCTTTGAGGTGTTGTTATTTGACATCTGTTATAAACATTTAAAATATACCAAGACTAACAGTGAACTATTTGGCGTGAGGAATCCATTTTTCCAATTATTGAAATAAGAATGTTTCATATTTCGTGGAACCGATTACCGATGTAAGTAGAACGTGTCACCTCCTAAAATCCGAAATTATTTCGTTTCAAATATGCCAAATAAAACCGGAACAAAATTTACAGCCTATTAAAATAAATAAAATGACAGCTGATATTTGTCTGTGTAAATAAATTAGTTGAGTGTTTGGCACGTTTACAGTGATCAAAACTAGGATTCCGCAAGAGTAACGCCAGTGCACTTCATTCATTTTTAAAGAAACGCTAGCGTGAGATAGTTGAGTTCTTTAGAAAATTCCCAATTTCCAAATGTCAAGAGGCGGCGGGCGTCGATCGTGTTTCGGTGCGTGTCAAATTTAGGCCGTCCCGACGGCGTTCGCGGTTGGGCTGCCTATAATGATGCCATCAGCCGTGCTAATACTAGCAGACACAACGGGTGACATATATTCGATGAAGCGCGTAATTTTGGGCGGAAAACGACCGTCTGATACATTCATGAGGCCGCCGCACCGTTCCGAATATCAATTGACATAATATGTATTGTGATAATTTAACTGATATTTTGTGGAAATTATACTTAGGGCCGGTCTTCCATCTTACTAGGAGTTGAAACAGGAAGTTTTGTGGTGAGCTCATATATTTGCGGCCGAGGCTATGCAAATTGAGGGAAACACAAAAAGAATGTTCAAATTAGAGTGATATACAGGGTGTTCATTTTTAAGTGGCTACCATTGCGATCTCGAGAACTAGAAGAGATACGAAGTTGGTTAAATTAGCAAAGAATCTCTATTTCACATAGGTATTTCAATGATAAACTTAGAAAAGAAATTCAATCAGTGGTTCTCAAAATATGGATACCAACTTTTCTATTTTAAATAGAAACATATATTTTTTATTTGCTCATTCAATAGAGCTCGTTATTCTGAATCCAACGATATAAAATTTTCATACCCTTACATAACAAAATTTTCGAAAAAAAAATTAATATTTTGAATTAATTTTTCCTAAATATGATATTAATTAGAGTGCCATGAATGAAAAAAGTGAATATTTTGTTTATTGCAACTTCTGTTAAATGAGAAATTGTTCTTCATATCATTTTTAATACCTAAAAATGGATTAATTCACTTTTTTCATTCATGGCACTCTAATTAATATCATATTTAGGAAAAATTAGTTCAAAATTTTATTAATTTTTTTTCGAAAATTTTGTTATGTAAGGGTATGAAAATCTTATATCGTTGGATTCAGAATAAAGAGCTCTATTGAATGCACAAATAAAAAATATATGTTTCTATTTAAAATAGAAAAGTTGGTATCCATATTTTGAGAACCACTGGTTGAATTTCTTTTTTCAGTTAATCATTGAAATACCTATGTGAAATAGAGATTCTTTGCTAATTTAACTAACTTCGTATCTCTTCTAGTTCTCGAGATCGCAATGGTAGCCACTTAAAAATGAACAGCCTGTATACTGTTTTTTCTTCAAGCATTTTGAAATAAACTTGAGGTATATAAAATACAAGTATCTCATTTTTTCAACCGAAAATGGTATTTTACTTGAAGGCCTATAAGGTATTCTAAACATATCTAAGTAAATAATTGACTTTTAGGGGCGATATTTCCATCTACGAAAAACTTCCGGATAAGTTATCCGTCGAATAAATAAAAAAATACGCATTAATAGTTATTTGTATACCAAGGCCGCGAAATCATCCGTTAGCGTACCGAGAGAAAAATTGTCGCCGAGTCCGCTTGTGGGGCCAAGGTGTACACACTATTTTTTTCCTATTTCACGTACACAGTCAATTTTGTGACACTGTTTTTCTCAAAAACAATGCTACAAAATTGAATTTTGTGCAACTGTTTTTGGGGAATTTATTATTTGTAAAATGAACAGTCTGTCAAAATTGGGGCTGTCATTGCTCACGTAAAATTATTGAATCGGAGCCCCTGCGTCGGGGTTGCGGCCTGGGACCCGATAGGCCCCGCGGGCAAAGCCCTTTGGTGACCAGTGGTATATTAAGCATGTCGAACAATTTTATTTTATTTTTTATTTTTATTGAATTTATGAACGTGAAATAGGAAAAGTAGTATGAACAACTCGTGTTACAATGCCTAATTGTAATACTCGTATTTTGCGTAACTCGCCTGCGGCTCGTTTACGCAAACTATACTCTTATTACAAAGAAGGTCATTGTAACACTAGTTGTTCAATATACTAATTTTAATTACAAATTTTAAACAGTTTTATTGTAAATAGAAAGTGGCTATGGGATTGACATTTGATAAACAAAACAATTAGTTTTGAAAAAATAATGTCAATTCTCAAGTGTCCGTTGTTAATGGTAACGTACGCGAAATAGGTTAAAAACATAATCATTATGGATTTCGCGGCCGTTACCATGACAACACCCGCGAAATTCAATTTCGCGATCTATACTGCGGCTGCGAAATGCTCATTTCGCGTCCGGTTGCACAAACAAAATGACAACTAGAACAATAAGTATCATTTGAGCTATGATTTGGATTCGACATTTTTCATTTATTTGGCGAATGAAAGATGTATATCATTATGGTTATAATTTTTAATACAATTTTTTTTTAATTTTATCTTTTAAAAGTCAGAAGTAATATGTTGGTCACATTAGATTATTTCTTTTCATTATGCTTCTCTTTCATCTCTGTCATCATAACCCCTAACTACTTAAATCTGTCTACTAATTTCAAAGTTTGCCAATGGTATTCAGTATTAAAAAATACCTATGTATATGTAAAACAAATGTGCTTTGTACAATTACCAGCCGTCGAATCACGACAAATTCAGTGAGAACAGAATGTGATGTCAGATATCTCGTTAACTTGTTAAACAAAATACAAAATGTGTCTTGAATGAATACAGTTTTAAGTGCGTTGTTAAACACCAGTTACATGTTACGTGCGTATGTTTTTGACAGATGTGGAACAGACAAAATATGTACATATTTACATAGCTAAACGGTTCAACGAAATCTTAAGTAAAGTAAACATTTATATTTAGACGTTTTAAGAGATTATTATTAGCAAATATTAAATGAATTGCAGGTGTTTGAATCTGGCACTGAATTACAATATTTATTGTAGCAAATGTAAATGTTTCTTTTTACAAGCAAATGAAAAATTGTAGTTACTAGTAGGTAGATAGATAAATCATCATAGGAAATAATGTTTATTAATGTTGGAAACGTACTTATTTTACTGTCAAAGCTATGACAGTAATAATTATTTATGACACACATAAAACAACCTAACTATAAAATGAAGACTATAACATGTTATCTGCATTGTAATTCGATTTATTAATCAACATAAAATATATTTTACTTCTCACCGCCTCGATTCAAATTGGTTTTGTATACGAATATTATTTTAATTACTTATTTCTATTTATGTATAATGTTATTGATTGTTATTTTGTTGCAGGGCCCTGAAATGGTCAGGGTATCAAAGTTCTACAAGGATGCCAAGGAAGGAAAGTTTGTTAGTTATATTCACGAAGATACACAAACACTTTATGAAACATTTAGAAGAGGCGCTAATGAATCAAGTAAGTCGGAAACTCCTGCTTGGACATTTTTCCTTTCAATGTGTTTTACCTCCCACGCATACCGGGTGTAGAATTAAATTGTAGCGTATGTAGGTTTACTTTTAATGCTATTTTTTACCTCCCGCACATATTATGTATGTGACGGATCAAAATTTTCGATTAAGATAATTAATAATTGAGTTACAGTAAATTTTGTTATTTATAAATAGATGTGGAATAGTTTTGTCTACAATTTATAACTTACGAAAAATATTAAAAATGTAGCTAGGGTGGCCAAAATAATGCTTTTACCATAGTTCTGAAAATAATTGGGAAGAATAATTTATTTCTCGTTTCCATAGAAATATATTTCTTTCAAATCCGACAATTTATTGTTATTTCAATTTTAATTTATGCACCTAATAAAAAATAATGGTAAAAGCAGTAAATTGTAGAAATCTTTTCGGTTAATGAAACTTACTTCATGAACCATATCATCGGCCCAATTCTCTAACTCAGTTGTTAATTTTTAACCACTTGCTAAGATTTAATCCATTGAACATTCGTAATACACAAGAAAAAATTAAACTGTCACTTGTAACATTTGTTTCTATTTGTCAAAAATATTAGCAAGTGGTTAAAAGTTAACAACTGAGTTAGAGAATTGGGCCGCATATCTACATATTTCTCGTTGCTGAAAGCATTAACCATTTTGTACATAACATACTTTGACGTTGAATGAATTGACATTTAAATGAATTTTAACGGCACCTGGTTTTCTAGTTGTAGTTTTATTTTTAAGTAGCTCTTTAAATAGCCGTAATTTTTATGATGATACATTACTGTTTTTTAAGCTATTGCATAGCTTTTATCGCGGGCTTTGAGCGCGGCGACCGAATCAAGAAATTCCAGATATTAAGAGGATATCAAGTCTCAAACTTATGTTTCTTATTTCAGTTACCATAAACCTATAGTTTCAAGGATAAAAATTCCTGAATAACCTACATATATTGTAAGATAATAAAAATATTTTAAACAATATTAACTTCTCATTTATTATATAAAATAAAAGTTTTCTTATCGGTCGCCACGCTCAAAAAGTGTAACATGAATTAATATCAAAGAAAAAAACAAAAAAATACTGCATAAATAAAATAAATAAATAATTATAATTACATAAGTTGATAAAAAATGCTATGCAATAGCTTTACCGCGGCAGTCCCCGAGTACTACACGTATTTTTTTTTAACTAAATATTGTTCAATTATATATTAAATAGTTATTTACGATCCAAGTACGTAAAACTAGTTTTTAGTCACGAATGGTTCAATTAAAAAACGAGCGACCCCTGAGTGACTAAAGACGCTTTACGTATGTGTATCGTACAATATTTTATCTACGATATGAAAAAACCCAATAAATATTTTAAAAAAATACTTTTATTTATGAATTAGGATCACAATATTAAATGGGAAGTTTGCAAATAGTTTTACATAATACATAATACTATTTATTTATGTTTTTAAATAATAATTTAACGATTTAGGGAAAATTTTAATGTATACCTCGGCACTAAAGTATTTTTTATTACTCATATGAATTATTCTCCTCGGCCGATTCTTAATTAAAAATTATACTTTAGTGCCTCTATATACAAGTAACTATTTCAATACGTTAACGGTCCTTCAAGCGTTTTTCTGCTTCCTAGTTCACTTCCCAGTTATCAACTTTATTATAACTACAAGCATTTGTGTATGCCGTCTTTTGTGTTCTTGCAGATAATGGTCAGTGTGTGGGATGGCGAGAGACGCCGACGAAACCATACCAATGGATGCACTTCAATGAGACGCTGCTGCGCGCGAAGAACTTCGGCGCGGGGATGGTGGGCCTGGGGCTAACGCCCGGCCCGCAGACATTCGTGGGAATCTACGCGCAGAACTGCCCCGAGTGGGTGCTCACCGAGCAGGCTGCGTACTGCTACAGCATGGTCATCATCCCGCTCTATGATACTCTGGGACCTGACGCTTGTGCCTTCATCATCAAACAAGGTGACCACTATCAATAAACACTAGATAATAATACAGCGGGGTTCAACCTAACCGATACATTAAATATTACAATAATTAAACGTTACCAATCGGAAAAACGTAATACAATTACAAAAACAAGAAAACCGATCTGTAAGTTATTATCGGTACTTTTCTTAGCCATATTTTTATTTTTTGAGAAGTAAGTTTCGATTCAGGTATAAAACGAGCGGCTTAGTAAAGTTATATCTTATTTTTCTAGTAGATGTATTTACCGTATAGCTGACAAAAATTCAATTCTACTCTTGTATATTATAATTTATTTTTCTTTCTCATTCTCAAATGGAGTATATTAAGTAATAAAATTTTCAAATCAATGGTAAGATTATTATAATGAGTTAAATATGAAAAGGAACTTTGAATATACCAGGAATATACCAGTAATTTTGCCATAGTTACAGTTAAAGTGATGTACTGAAGAGTTTATTTTGTAAGAAAACACTGGGATATCATACAATAATTTAAAATAATAACTCCTACTAATGTAATGTAATTTATTAAGTATTAATGTAATTATTAAAATAAATTTCTTATTTATTTATTGCCAGTTGCGCCAAGAAAACTTGAACTTTAAACTTGGTTTAAATAAATAAAAGCAAATCGAAGTTACGTATCATGTGGAATAATTTACATTGCTGTGAAACATTCGATTTGCTTTTGTCCAATTAAGCTAAGTTTATAATTTAAGTTTTGTTGGTGCAACTTGTATTGTTTGTTTAATTTAGAATGACAATTATTATTAATTCATGTAAATGATTCCTACGTTTACTGATAAAAGAAAACGGTTAAATACATTGTCGTCAATCACTTTAACTGTAACTGTGTGTACTAATAAAAAAAAAACTCGGTCATAAAGCTGGGCAGAGAATTACTCCACTATCTTGGGAGACTTCAATTTTCAACTTTTATGCTTACTCTGTCTAGTTTTATTCTTACCTCTATGGAAATTACTAATGACAATTGTTTTACGTGCCAACAACCGACTTAGTTGCAATTTAATATCCATTTATTAAAACCTAGCATAATCTTGTACCATTTCCAAATAGGTCTTACTTAATATTACCTAATTTGTTACATTTCAATTTTTTATTTTTGTGATATTACTTAATATTTTGCTACATATTGTGGTGCAGCGAAGACGTGTGAATACGTCTTGTCTTCAATCAACTCAAAGATTACCAGTCAATTAAATTCCGAATAATACTGTAAGTGCTATCATATTTTAAAACTTACATCTTTCGAAGTTTGATTGACAGTAAAACAATAAATCGTATTCTGACCAATCACCGTATTACAAGTAATTGCTATTACTGTATTCAGTTTTTGACAGAAAACCTAAACCATTCGGTCGCACTTATTGACGTAAGTGAAGTTAGAACCCACGAAGTAAAATATATATCAAGTCATTTACCCTTTCTGAGTGTGACACTGCTCTTAGAGCAGATCTCGGTGTAATAAATTTTGCGCGTACACTCTCGACAAATAAACCCCAAAAATATAATCAAAGTCTGAATATATAGTTAACACCCTTTTGCTGCTCAGTGTAGAGTTTTATTTTTTATTCACGTAAGAACTTAGTCCACTGTTGGCAGTTTTTCCTGTATTGTTTTAGTTCTCGGCGGTTATCGCATGGTAATGGCCATTACATGGCCAAAACCGGTCGCACCTGAATAAAAAATGTTTTAGAACAGTGTGAAACAAGACTGTAAGATTATTAACTTTTCCACGTTGTTTTCCTTAATAACATATAAATAATATGCAATTTCCTTCCAGCTGAAATAAGTGTGGTGGTAGTGGACGACGACCAAAAATGCAACATGCTCCTGGACAAAGCCCCACGTTGCCTAAAGAAACTAGTCTGCGTGAAGAACACTCGGCCGGCGACGAACCAGCGCGCGCGCAACCGCGGCGTCGAGATCCTCAAGTTCTTCGACGTGGAGCAGGCGGGCGCACAGAACGACGTGCCGGAGGTACCTCCCAAGCCCACCGACTTGTGTACCATCTGCTACACGAGCGGCACCACGGGCAACCCCAAGGGCGTCATGCTCACTCACCAGAACGTCGTGGCCAGCGTGTGCTCCGTGCTGCTGCAGCTGGGTGACCACACGCCCACGCAGAAGGACGTTATGATCTCGTTTCTACCACTCGCGCACATGCTCGAGCGGTGCTGTGAGGTGAGTTCAACAAATATTTTAGAGTATTTTAATTTAATGATTCCTGTTTTCTATTTCGAGCGGATGTTTAATGAAAGGTTGATATGATGTAAATACATAGGTGACGCATTCCTAAGGCTGCGTACTGCAAACCAATCAGAACGTTCTCCAAACTTAATAGTCACGTGATCATGGTGCCAGAAAATTTATAAAACATAACAGCTGCTACTAACTAGGGCATTTTAAGATTTAACACTGGAGTAATTAATAATGATTAAAATCTTAGAGCAACTAAACTAACTGTTTAAACATTCACACTTACTTTTGGCACACTTCCTGTGTGTGATTATTTCAAACAGGAATCGTTTCTGTAGTGATCGTTTTAAGACTACATTCGACCCAATTCTCTAACCCAGTTGTTAAATTTGAACCACTTGCTAATATTTTTGACAAATAGAAACAATTGTTACATGTGACAGTTTGATTTTTTCTTGTGTGTTAAGAATTTTCTTTGGATTAAAATCTTAGCAAGTGGTTAAAAATTAACAACTGAGTTAGAGAATTGGGCCGAATGAATATGAACTGTTTTAAAGAGAAACAAAGGGTTATTAAAGTTTTGCAAAAATGTATAGATTGTTTCATTATTCATTATCATTTAAAAAAAAAAAATACAGACCGATGAACTATCCAGTATGTATGTATGCATTCATAATATACCTACAAAATTTAAGTTAATTTTCGTTACGGTACTGCTACTGGCATAATAATTTTGTATTCATACCATGCGAAATTAACAACATTCTATGCTTGTTATTCTCTTCCAGAACGCCATGTTTATGGTGGGAGCGTCTGTGGGCTACTTCTCGGGCGACATTCGGCGGTTATCAGACGACATGAAGGCGCTGCGCCCCACAGTGACACCCGCCGTCCCCCGCCTCCTCAACCGCATCTACGACAAGGTCCAAGCGGAGATCTCGGGTAGCTTCCTCAAGCGCATGCTGTTCAACATGGCGATGAGCACGAAGGAGGGCGAGATCCGACGCGGCATCATCCGCAGCAACAGCGTGTGGGACAAGCTGGTGTTCCGCAAGGTGCAGGAGGGCATGGGCGGCAGGCTGAGGCTAATGTTGGTGGGGTCGGCGCCCCTTGCAGGAAATGTGCTCACTTTCATGCGCTGTGCACTAGGATGCTTGGTATGTGATATTATTACTAAGAGTATGTATCTGCCATTTTTAAACAAAATAGTGGTAATCTCAAAAGAGAAACACCTTTAAATATAATTCAACATCTACTATGCTTCGTAATTATGGAAAATATCGAAATAACTTTGATGATGACTTAAATTAGTTTTTTGCATGATTGTTCTTTTTTATCAATTTACCATGCCTTTTTTCAAATGCGGCATGTTGTTCTTACCGGTTGCTATTTTAAACAAAACAGTAAGTTTTTTACTAACTGCTCGATAAACGGTAAATTAATTGACATCAAAATTTTAGTAGTATTTTTATAAAGAAATTCGGATTTTTTGGGTATTAATGCCGAACATGTAATACTCCATAATTCTTCTATGTCTAATTTTTCACTGTCGAAATCGCTTATTGCAATTATTTTTTTGTTTTTCGAAAAGAATAGCTTAAATAATATCACGACACTAAATTACTACTTGTTATTTAAATGTATTATCAAATTTGTTTAATCTGTAAAAGACTGGAACTACAGAAAAGCCACCTAATATATTTAGTTTCAGTATTACTAATAATAAAGAAATTTATATCTGCGTATTTTAAAATAAATTTTGTCATGTAAAAAATTATATAAGCATCAGGAACGTTAAGGAATTACCGATGTCAGACAAAATTGGAGCCTTCGTTTCGCGCAATGTCCAAACATTGCCTTCCATCGGTAAACTGTCCAAAGCGTTCTTGATACTAAATATTCTGTAATACAATGGTAAAACAAATACTTGCAAATTACAATGATAAACTACGATAACGTATGAAAATGCTTTAACTACACAGAACATGTAGAAACGTCTTATCTCTACAAATTCTAAACAACCACTATCTTCTAAGTTGGCCAAACGCACTCAATAATCCCATACATCGATAGATATCTCTTCAAGGACTAACTCAAAGATTACCAAAAAACGTAAGCTTGAACAAGGAGTCGACAAATCCTAGCCCGGACACAAATATCTCATCACTGATTATGCCTCAACGGGAAATTGCATATTCGCCGTGTTAGTCTCAAATTACTTCGTTTTTGTGAAAAAATCTAACAAAAGTAACAAACATGTTTGGCAACAAATTTAAACCTAAGAAACCCTCGAAGAAACTCTTGTTAAACTAACATGATATATTGATTGTAATTGTATAATTTATCAAATTTTCTAGAGCTATTTCAAAATTTTGATCCCTATAATCATAATCGCAGGTATATTGACAAACAAATTTTTCTCTTTCTGCAGGTGGTTGAAGGCTACGGGCAGACAGAGTGCTGCGCCCCCGTGACACTAACCGTCCAGGGTGACCACGTGCCGGAACACGTCGGACCCCCCGTGGGCTGCTGTTGTGTGAAACTTGTGGACGTGCCCGACATGGAGTACTTCGCCAGCAAGGGTCAAGGCGAAGTGTGCGTACAGGGTACCAACGTCTTCATAGGGTACTACAAAGACCCGGAGAAGACCAGGGAGACCATCGATGGCGACGGCTGGCACCACACCGGCGACATCGGCATGTGGCAGCCGGTGAGATTTGTTTTTTTTCGATAACCATATACATGCTTTTGTATTGCAGTGAATATTTAAATTGATTATTTAATATTGCAGTGGTGGTAATGATAGTATTGTTTTTAGAATGGCACGTTGAAAATAATCGATAGGAAAAAGCACATATTCAAATTGTCGCAAGGCGAATACATAGTTCCAGAAAAAATTGAAAATTCTTATATCCGATCTCAATACGTCCAGCAAGTCTTTGTACATGGCGAATCACTTAAGGTAACTGCATTTTTCTTTACATATTAATTTAATTAAATTGGCATTGTCTGATTTTATTGTCCTTTTAGAAATCTCTCTCTTTTAATTAGCATTAACTTAAAAATAATAATAATTAATAGATAATTGTGTGAAGATAAAAGTATAGTTATTTAAAATTTTAAAAGAGTGGCTGTAGTATTTGCACTTAAAACGAAAATGATTGAATACACGAGTCGAAAAGTGTGTTGGGTACGTGATACACAGGATATTTTTTTGCAAGGCTTACGAGGAAAATTATCTTGCTAATTTTCTTTTATATTCGTTTTATCACTTTCTTAACGATACTTGTTGGCCAAACGTATCTAACTATCGCATAGAATAGGTGTGATGAGTGGATATCTATTTACAAAATCACACTCTTGAAAAAGAGCACTGCCAGCCCAGAAACATAACCATGTCAGTTCTCAAGAGGAAATTTTAGAATATTAATTAGCTTTCAAATGACTTCATTTTTGTAAAAAAAAAACTAATCAAAGAAACAAAAACATATGGTAATACATTTAAACCTAAGAATCCCCTGTCAAGTCAACTCCGAACAATATTTTAGAGCAAACATATATTAAAAGTTTCGAAGCCGTTTTGACAGCATTACATTGATTCGTATTCTGACCTTATTAAACTACAGATTGATAATCTTAAAAAATCATTATATTTGATGGTATTATTTTTGTAGCAAAACGATGTAGGATAATTTTGTAGAAAGTGAGGAGTACCTAATTTATGAATGAAATATGAATTATTTGATTGTCCCCAGTCGTGCATTGTGGGCATCGTAGTCCCAGACGTAGATGTCATCAAGTGTTGGGCGTCAGAAAACGCAATAGAAGGGACTTTAAGCGTTTTATGTAATAACGCTGAAGTTAAAAAACTCATCTTCGACGACTTGATTGCCTGGGGGAAGGAAGCCGGCTTGAAATCATTTGAACAGGTAAGGCAATATTTAATTTATTTTCTTCCACCGCTGTTGTTAATGAGATATATCCATAAAAAATAACTGCATTCGTATTCGAGCGACAAAACATAACTTGGCGCTTTAATATGCAAATAACTATTTCGTGCATCATTAAATTATAATAAAATGTTGCAGGTGAAAGATATCTATTTGCATCCAGACCCATTCAGCGTCCAGAACGGTCTTCTAACGCCAACGTTAAAGTCGAAACGACCACAAATCAAATCCTACTTCAAGCCCCAAATTGAAGACATGTATAGCAAGTTGCCGTAAACCGACACCAATGACATTCATTTTAAATTCAAATGGACTTTGGTTTCCTACTAGCAACAAATGAATTATTAGGAAATGTTTATAAAGAAAGGTTGATTATTGTTAAATCCATAGATTTCTTCTTTGTACAAATTGGCTTAGATTAGGTACTAGAATTTTTTAAAGCATCTTGCAAGTGACATTACATTTCTAGTCGATTATTGAAAACTGAAGGGATGGGTGATACTCACTCGATTTAGCTAATTCTACTAAAAATTATTTCACAATATTGTTTTCTAGAAAAATTGATCTTAATTGTGATACGAACGATATCTGCAATAAAAGAATTTTAAATATAAAGTGAAGGACTTACTATAAGTAGCACTTTTAAGAATGAACTTTGGTATACAAACCTACTTCTAAAGTAAAATTGAATCATGTCAGCTTGTCAATTATTATTTTCACATACATACTATTAATATTTAAAATTATAACGATACGATAGGTAATACATACATACAAGAAAGACTTTAGACTTAGAGGATGTGTACAAAACAATAAAAAAGTACTTAACAGCAACCAAGCAATTTTGAAAACTGTTGCAAATTTTTGTTACAAGAAAAAGTGTAAATAAAAACGGATTGGTTTCTACGGATATTTTTCAAAGAAAACTGTACATAGTCTTGTTGAAATGTTTCGATTAAATCAGCTATTTTTATTTATTTTTAAACGTTGCGAAGTCATTTTTACATCTTTGCAATACACAATGTAAACAATATAATATTGCTGTAGTTTGATAACATTTTGGGCACATTTTACACGGATCGGTGAGGGCGTGTGTTCGAGTTTTGTTACTGTTTTCGAATTGGACTTGTTATTTATTTGTTATGTAAACTATTTCAACACAATATTCACACTTAATTATTGATAAACATTATGTTCGTTATCATGGTACTTAATAAATACTGTAATTATTTATTATTGTATTACTTTAGTTTCTGCAATAAATTTTATTTCAGAAAAAATAACTTATATTGAACACGCGGTAAAAAGCAATAAATTAATTAATCAGTCTTAAAATTAACAGGAATGTATCTACAATAAAATAATATGACATAATTATACAATATATAACAGCAATATAAAGTCGACAAACTGATATGCGCCCGGCAGGAATGCGCGGTACAAGCGAAAATTGTGCTTTCAGAGTCAAAAAATTAATTTTATATAAAATTGGATTTGTTTGAATAAAGTGTCACACCTCTCAGGACGCATATCAGTTTTCCGATGTATAACGATAATTTTATCTGTTACGATTTTGTAAAAGACAAATACACGCCTAAAACAATGACTCCTATAATACAAGCTCCTACTATAAATAAAACAATCCTCTGTTGAATGGAACGCAGAAACATGGCGTTCAGGATTCTGGACGACAGGCCCAGATCTTCGTTTGCATCCCGCAACTGAAGAAAAAGAAGAAAATTGTTATTTCCATAACACAAATGAATATATTACCATTATAGTAAAATCAACAGTAAGTGACATCCCGCCACCTTGGTGCATTCTCAGCAATTGGCAGCATGGCGTCATATAACATTGATAGGGATTTAATAAAATAAAAACAAACGTTATTTTTGTACTCATACAATAAAATGTGTTGTTTCGCTTTGCATAAGCAACGTCCGAAATATCCATTTCCCAGGTCTACCAGATAAGCCATATTTATAATAAGAAAAAACATACCTTGACATAATAATAAATAATGGTACAAAAGAATGAAATTCAATTTTAGAATTATAAATTTAGTGCCTTTTATTATCAATATTGAAAATAATTTTCAATTAATTGAACAATTGGATAAGACTGCAATATATTTTCACACAGTAACTGCACAATAAACGAATAGCAACCGCTCAACAAATCCATAACAACCGCTCTGTTTCAGGCTCGTTTTTCTCTTTCATAAAAGCCTACAAGTGCGCATTCCAGAATTACTATATTTCAATGGGCGTACTATTTAATAATCGGAAAATATTAGAATAGTCTATTGTACAACGAGCATAGAATGGTACTCATTTCTTACGAGTGTGAAAGTTTGTAGCATGAGCCGAAGGCGAATGCTGCAAATCATACTTTTTCTACGACCACGATATTATTTCCAAATTAATTTAATTTTAATAATAAATTTGTCCCACTTTCATCAATCCAATATTTGACAATTCTAAATAAGTATCCTAGCTATGGCACCTGTTCTTAAATGAGCTGACCTGTATTGAAATACAAAACAAATTCATTTCGCACGATGCTTGCAATGTACCTCATATCCCTAGCAAAAACAAACATACAATGAGCAGATTTCTAATTGGTCTTAGAAAAAAACAATTTGTTTTGTGTCAATGGAAAAACAAATTGTATTTTTAAAGTTCTTCACTGCAATTTATTTATATAAACAGTACACAAAAGATTTACTACTCACCCTATCTCTCGACTTTTGGATGGTTTCGCGCTGGTGATCTAAATCCTGTAAAATATTGGCACCAACAGCTTGCGTCTCCAAAATGATTCTATAGCCTTCTTCCAATTTCTTGCCAGATCTTTCAATCTTCTCGGAATTATCTAATAATCTCTGTTTTTGTTCTTCTGGCAAACGTATATCACTGTATTCATCGACTGATTCATACCCCGAAGAAATCTTTGTCTTTGTTTTGGAGTATTCTAATGTCAATCGTTTGAGTTCAGCACGATAACAATCAAGTTTGGATTTACACCATTGTCGCTGGGATGGATTGATTTCGATAACTTCCAGCTCCATTTGCTCCAGCTGTATTTATAAATCGCAATAGTAATTATTAACAATAAAAAGAGAGTAATTTACATACCAATTCCTGTGCCTCTTCAACATGTTTATCTATGTCAGATGCCAGCTGACGACGATCATCTGGAAACAATTAATTAATACATAATTCAATTTAAAAACTATTTTATTGTATTTTTTATTTACCAATATCAGCTGAGGGTAATCGTCCAATTTGAGCTGTTATATCAGCTGTCAAAACAGAATATTGTTGCTCGTAATTTTCAAATAGCGTAGCCATTTTGATCAATACATCAAAATATAGAACGGCAAACAAACATGCGTCCGCGACAGGAATGTGCGTTAACTCCACCTACGTAAGTACAAACAAATAGCATTGTTCTGTACTTGTCCAAGTTTAAATTGTACATTCCGAGCCTAAAAATCATTATTGTATCACTCAAAGAATAATATTCTAGGGCATTATTGGTATATCGTTATATTTTTGTAGCTTTTATAAACAATTTTATTACATATAAATTTAGCAAATTGTTGCATGTATTGTTTTAATTAGATAAAAGTAAAATGTATATAGATATATTTTGATTTCAGAATGTACAAGCGATACTAGCGCTCCTCGAAACCACTCCTCCCAGGGATGCAATCAATTTATTGACCTTTATTCGAGATAATTTTAATTTATAGATGTACCCAAATTTCTATTAAATATTTAATAAGAAAATTATATTATTTGTGTATTTATTTATTTCTTGATAGTATTAGCTCAAAGAACGTAGCTCTGCGCAACTTTCCAATCCTTCCAACAGATGGTACTAGGGTATCACTGCGCAAACGCATGCACCTTCTTTCAAGAAGACATCCTTTTCCGAGTACGTTCCAGGTTAGTGTCGGCGTGTAATATTATTTTTATTCCAAATCATCCGGTTCCGTCTAAGTTATTTTAGATTTTTAAACAAATATTCTTTTAAATTAATGTCGTAGCAATGCACAGTGATTAATATTTTTGTGCAAGTGACTTATTTATTTTGTGTTTTCGTAGGTGAAAGATGGTGCAGCGCCTGGTTTACCGACGACGTCTGTCGTATAACACAAAATCCAACAGGAGACGAGTGTAAGTTCTTTTATTGCAACTTTATTAACTAAAACATAAGTTTACGAGTTTAAAAATGTAGTTATTGTGTGGTTAACTGGAAGAGATTCATCATAAAATTTGTTGTTGACATTTTATAGGTTAAGTTGTGTTTTGTATTGAGGTGAACGCATGCTCACCACCAGTTAAACTTAGTTAATATGATGAGAAATTGGCTAGAGTACTGACATAACACAAAGATGTTATAGTTTGACGATACTCTTTCGTTCGACTTCTGAAGTATTTTATTTTTATTATCTATATTTAAGTTCAGTGTGTCCTCGTACTAATACCGATGTTTATTTCCAGTGTCCGTACTCCTGGTGGTAAACTAGTTTATCAGTATCTGAAGAAGACCAAGAAGGTACCCAGATGCGGTCAGTGTAAAGATAAACTGAGGGGTATCCAGCCCGCGCGCCCTCAAGAGAGGTCCCGCTTATGTCGTAGGAAGAAGACGGTGCGCCGCGCGTACGGCGGAGTCTTATGCCACAAGTGCGTCAAAGAGAAGATTGTCAGGGCCTTCCTGATCGAAGAACAAAAGATTGTTGTTAAGGTACTGAAGGCACAGCAAGCTTCGACTAAGGCAAAGAAATAGATTATGACGTTAATAAATAATATAAATTTATAATTTTTGTATTTTATTTTCTGTCAGCCCTATTTGTACATTTTGTTAATAAGTGTGTTTACGTTAAGTAATAAAACTCAACGTTTTTAATAATTATTTTGTATAATTAATTTTAAAACAAGAGGATCCCGATGAAAAGGTTAGTAAACGAAAAAGGTAAGAAAACAATATATAAATATATACTCGAATATTTACACTACAAGCTCTTGCTTTGGTTAGATTAATTGTTCCCAACATTCTAAAATTATTTTATTAAAAAATGCTTCAAAATTTACTACGCACAATTTTATAATACATTGTTGAACGAAATAATATAGAAATTTGTAACAACTTAAAAAAAATTCTCTGAGTACTCAAAACACGAATTATGAATAAATAAATGATTTTTAGTTTAGATTCTGTAATATTTTAAACAACATTTCAGATTATTGTACGCCAGAAAAATGAAGAAATAATTTAAAATGTATTTAAAGAAAAGTATTAAATATACCAAAAATCTTTTATTTGGTTTTCTAATGAAGAATTACGTACAGTAATTTTAAACTTTCAATTTTAACGAATAAAAGAAAATCGAAACAATTGTATCGTTTTAAAAAATAAATTGATGCAAAATCAAGAAAAGTGTTGTCTTTTTGTATTTTATTTAATTATTCCTTAAAAATGTTCCATATAGATTTAACTATACTAACCATCTCAGTTAAGTTAAATTTCAATAATAATTACAGAACTTAAACTTTTATTTATATATTTGTTCTACTTGTGGAACATATAATATAGAAATTCCAATATTAATTTTAGTTATTTTTTATTATTGAATAAGGTGTAGTTTTTAAATATTTTGAATATGATATTCTAGACGATTTTAATTTATTTTTTAGCTTGATAAAATCTCGATTGAAGTTTGTAATTTATTGAATAAGCTCAATAGTAATTCGTTCATCGTTCTACAAATAATAGAGAGCAATATGAGTGAAAAAAAAAATATAGAATAACGAAGAAATGTTTAATTGGAAGCAATTTTCTTATAAAATTACTTTAGAACGTTGCACAGCGCTTAATAATTTTCTTAGAGGCTTTGCGAAGTGGGAACTATGTAATTCGATACGTACTGCTGACAAATGCTTTTGTGAGTGTTCTCCCAAATATCTTTGATGGTTATTTAATGGCGCCCACAAAACAAAAAGATAAACGACACGTAAAAATAAACATCGAAATTTTTTCCAAGCACCTGTCGTGAAAATTACGTTTAAATTGAATGCATGGTTTTGTAAACGAAAGAGCAAACGATTTAAATTTGCCTCATTGTAGCGTAGTTTAAATGTTAATGGAAAGATGGCGCCAATGTGCAAGTATTGAATGAGTGTGCGTCCTTGTGTTAGCTCGCGTTTTCCCGGAACTAGCCTACGTCGGTCTTGTAAAGATTTCAGAGCAGTAGATGTGAACCTGTGCGGTAAAATGGCCGATTCTCGTGAATCGGACTTAAAAAGTGAGTTTTTATCGAAATTGGGATACTCCTCGAGTTACGTCCAAACCCGTAAGTACCTTTATGATTGTATTAATAAGTTAAATTGGCCCTGAACTCACATTGAACCATCTAGCATTGTGTCTTTTGGTATGCAACATCAATCTTGGCCAGACGACGTCTGTGCGCTACAGATTTTGTATCTGCGCTTTAATCGACCAGAGAATGCGATTTTGGGGTTGAGTGGGTCATTTGCAAAGTAAAACTGCGAAATGTGGATTATCTGAGAGGTGTCACATGTGTTTTGTTTACATTTAAATGACCAAGTTCACATTTGTTGACATGTTACATTACGTATGTGGAACACCATACAATGTGTTTCTCTTCATTACTCTAGGCTTTTTCTGCTGTAAAACGTCTAAATAACTCATTTGAAAGCTACGTACAATCTCCAATATGAGTAGTAATCATTTATTCACAAAGAACCGATAAGTTGAATAAATAAACATATTTTCATCAAGAAGTAAAAACAAACATCTCATTGTAAAAACTGTTATCAAATCTGTCAGTCAGTGTTTTGCGTGTGGCGCCACATTTTGCCTGTGTTTTAATCTCGCGAAAATCATAGTGTGCTGAATGCGACACTATTCCGCACTGGCATGTTGCTATACGTATGGGATTAATTAAAAATTGTGTAATCTTTGTATCAGTGCTCGGCGAGTGATTTTTCACAGCATCTGGTATCTTTGGCGCCAGTTTATGACATCAACTGTGGTGCAGCTTCTTGATAAGCAGCAAAAACTCCTCTACTTGTATTTACTTTTTAAGTTTAAACCGCTGGCGAACTGACCTGCACCGCAAGTCTGTCCCTTCGACGCAACAACTCCGAAAGAAGCTTCAATTCGGTTCACTTTCTTGAAAAGAAAACAAATGTTTATTATTCATATCTACATACCTTTCGCTTAATACCTAATAGGTTAGGTTTCTAACAAAATTTGTTTAAAACAATTGACTGTCTATTAAAACAGTCTTAGACCTTTATAACAAACACTTTAGATTTCTAATGAATTTTTGTAACAACAATTGATAATTATAAAACATGTCTCCTAGTTTACCCATTCCAAGACATTTAATTTGATACCAAACACGTTAGGTTCCTAATAAATTTTAGTAAAAACAATTGACAATCTATTTAATAAATCTTATAGGCAGATCTTGTGCGAAAACAAACGACTGTTAATCGAAAGTGTACGTATGTCCTGAAAATCCCTTTCCTTTGATACCAAACACATTCCGTTTATGAAGAGTTTTGTTAAAAACAATTAACAATCAGTTTACTGTCTTTTTAACATGTCTGGAAGACATCCCTCTTCTGGACCTGTCATTTGATACCTAACATAAATAAAAAAATAAATAAATATATCATCACGCCTTTTACCGATTACGGGTGTGGCACTCTGCTTACGCAGATCTCGGTAGGTGATATATTTTTACCTCCCGCCTACCTGTAGGTAAGGGAGGTATTGTTTTTGGTCAAAAAATTGGGTAGTGAGTTTTCAATGAATAAGCACGTTTTAGGGTCCCTACAATACGATTTTACTATTTTCGCGATGATGTCTGTATGTATGTATGTATGTATGTATGTATGTATGTATGTATGTGTGTGTGTGTGTAGTCTGTGGCAATTTTTTCGTCTCGCATAACTCAAATATTATAATACCAAAAAATACAATTTTGTGAATTTTTGCTTCTTATATTTGAATGAAGAGCTGATTAGATTTTGGACAAAATTGGTCAACCGGAAGTAGCAGTTTACTTGAAGCCCTTAACAGTTTTTCGTGAAAAACACAATTAAATTTCATTTTTCAACAATTTATGTTATTTTGAAAGTTGAAGAATATTTAATTTTACATGTGTTTTGATTACACTAATTTTATTAATTTTCATTAGATTTAGAGATAATAAAATATAAAGAAATTAGATTTCACAAAAATCTTGCATTCCTAGTACACCATGAAAACATTTAAAAATTTTCAATTTGTTACGAAATGTGACACATGTCATTGTGATTGTGAAGCTGTTTTCTAGTGAAATATATGTCAAAAAATTAAATAAATATACGCAAGAAAATTAACATTCTCAAATATAAATAGAAAATAAACAAATAAGAAGGTAGTTTCTATATCATCAAATACAATTTTGTACCGTTTAAGAGTAGTATTGGGCGGGAGGTTATGTGCTGGCCACATCAGATTTTTTCGTATGAAGTGCGGTTACCAGCCGTCAAATCATGTAAGCTTTTTAGTAAATTCTGGTAAAAACAATTGACAATCTTTTGAAAATATCTGCTAGGCATCCCTTTTCAAGGCCTTGTTTAACAATAACAAATGATTGTTAATCAAAAGTAAATGTATGTCCCCAAAATTCCTTTCTTTGGTGCCAACCACAATAGGTTTCTGAACCCTTCTTTTAAAAACAATTTACAATCGGTTGATTGTCTTTTTAAGATGTGTCCTAGATAGACCTTTTCAAAACATTTAATTTGACAATCTGTTTAATATGTGACATCGAAATCAATTTTATTTGATACGAAACACTAGCTTTCTAATAAATTTATGTAAAAACAATTGACAATCTGTTAAACATATCTGCTATATATCCCTTTTGAAGTCCTTGCGTTGTAAAAACAAATGACTGTTGATCAAAAGTCCTCATATATCTTCAAAATTCCTTTCCTTTTATAACAAACATACTAGGTTTCTTACACATTTATTAAAAACAATTGACAATCAGTTAACTGTCTTTTTAACATGTCCGAAAGACGTTCTTCTTCTAGATCTGTAGCTTGACTCCAAGCACGTTAGTTTCGTAATAACTTTTAATACAAACAATTGACAATCTTTTTAACATGTCTCTTAAGCATACCTTATTGGGCGAAAACAAATTACTGTTAAGCAAAAGTTCAGATATGCTCTTAAATTTATTTTCCTTTGGTATTTAACACATTAGCTTTCTAAAGACTATTGTTAAAAACAATTGACAATCATTGAACTAATTTTTAATGCGGCTGCCAAACATCTTCGAGGCGTCCAATTTGATACCAAACAGGATTATTTTCTAAAAATTTAAGCAGAACAATAATTGTCTGTCGTTTTAAAATTTAACAATTTGTCTGCGTTCATTTTATTTGAGGTACTACTATTATTAATATTCGAAAAACTGTTTTGAAATTAATTTCGTCGTTAAATTGATAATTATAACGTTCGGTAACGAGATAAAATTAATTGGCGTGAATCCCGTAAATTTATCTGTGCTGACAAAAGCATTTTAATAACATAACATATCTATATTGCTACATTAATTTATGTTCAACACTGCATGTGAACATTTATTAAGTATTTAATTATTGTTTATCGTCATATGATTTGTCAACATCAACAAAATAGTTTTACATCATATTGTTGAAACATTTTGACGTTTGAACAGCGGTGTTTACTATTTCGCTAATAATGTGTAAGTCTTACAACAACCGAGATAAAATTAGAATTTATTTATAGTACATATTTCTCTGAACGTGTTTGACAATCGGTTTCGTTGTTTCTGTTTCGTCATTTCGATTCTCGATTGTTTCAAATGTCATTTGTTACATTACGGCCGGTAGTTTATTGTTCTTGTCGCTGCCAAACTATAAATTATTATTTATAATGTTATAAATTGAAGCTAGTATACATTAAAAAGTAATAAGGAACAAAAAGTAGCATTGCTTTCATTTTTTCATGGGACTATGTTGGAGTAGTTGTATACGGATACTCTAGTAAATAGTAATTACCTTTCAAAGAGGGTCATTATTGAACATAATAAATTAAAGCCATATAGTTTTTATTGGAATATTTGCATTATTTACAGAAGTATACAGTATAAAGGTTTATTGATGTTTTTATAAGATTGTGTTGTTTTGTACTGTTACAATTAATTTTGTATTTAATTGATATAGATGTAGAGTTTGAATTTGAAGCCTATTCACATTTCCGATCAAATATCTGTTCAGATAATTTGACGATTGGCTACATACGACTAAATGTTCACTTTACAACAAACGTGTAAGTACAAAATTTGTTCAGAATTTAAAAATGCATGCAGTAAGGCCCATTTGAATACATAATAGTATATTATACATTAAGGGAGAAAAGTGTATGATTTTTTCCCGCTGAGTAGAATTAAGGCACGAGCCGTAGGCGAGGGTTTCAATACAACGAGGGGAAAAATTCAATTCTCTCCTGCGGTGTATACACTATTTTTTCACGACCCCAATATTTATAATGGTTACTATGTAGTTAAAAAATATTTTTTATTATACCTGCATCATAATCCGTGTTTAAAACACGCTACAGCATACATAAACGCAAGATTAAAACACGCCGTGCTTTAAAGGTTGCTAAGTAACAACAAAAATATTTACTATTAGTATCTGTCAAAACTGTCATGACAAACAATATATGCAAACCAATCGCCATGTAAACGATATACGTCAATCGTCAAAATGATGAAATGAATCAAATTCAAAATGTTGCTTTACAGTGTTTTTCCAGAATATGATGCAGGTATAATAAAAAATAGCGTATGACACAGGTGTATAAGTGCTTTTTTATTATTCCTGCATCATAATCCGTGTTTAAAACACGCTACAGCGTTCATAAACGCAAGATTAAAACACGCCGTGCTTTAAAGGTTGCTAAGCAACAACACAAATAATTACTGTTAATATCTGTCAAAACTGTAAACGTAAACAATAAATACTAACCAAACTCCATGTAAACGATTTACGTCAAACGTCACACGCGTAAAATTGTCAAAATCAAAATGTTGCTTTTCAGTTTTTTCTAGAGTATGATGCAGTTATAATAAAAAATAGCGTATGACACACGTGTATAAGTGCTTTTAAAGCACTAACGACGTTAAAAGCACTCCGCTTCGCGTCGTGCACTTAAACTCGTCGTACGTGCTTTAAAAGCTTACTTATATACTTGTATCATAATATACTATTAAAGCACTAGCAACGTTAAAAGCACTCCGCTTTGCGTCGTGCTCTTAAACTCGTCGTACGTGCTTTAAAAGCTTACTTATACCCTTGTATCATAATATACTATAAAAATTATTTGAATTGTAATATAATTTATTATAAGGTTTGTTCCAAGTGGTTATTTCTGACAAGTTTGTGACATGTTTGTGACAAATTTCAGTGCGCCTGCGAAAAATGTAAACAAGTTAACTTTGAAACATTAGCTTCAATTCTTTTTTGTGGCGAAAAATGTATGAATTTCTTTATTTATATTTATATTTTAGGTTAGCTGTCAAAACAAAAAATGAGCATGCACATGCGCTTCATTCCATTCGCCGTTCCAGTCTATGTTTCAAACTTAACTTGTTTACATTTTTTGCAGGCGCACTGAAATTTGTCACAAACTTGTTAGAAATGACCACTTGGAATAAACCTATTGTTACCTTTGATTTGTTTTATTTTGCTCATTTTCACAACATATGCCATTATTTGATTAGCTGTTTCTCTCACGACTTTGGTTTCATGAACCAAGTCATGAAAAAATATTAATATTTCACGTTATATCATTTTTAAAATGTCAAATATTTTTCGTTTTTGTTTAATTTCCCATGGCCGTGTTACAATTTTCCTAATAAATTTTAATGTGATTGATATATTATGAATTACTAATATTTAGGTAACCAAATGCTTACATTTTTAAATTCTGAATAGTATTTGTGTTTGATATTTGTGCAGGTAGAAAATTATAGCAATATAAAAAAATTGCATTGAAATTCCTATACGCCACATTTCAATTCTACATTCCATATATAATATATATCGCACTTTTTAATCCTGCGTCTTTTTGATTCATGTCTTTTAGAGCGTGCGCTATTTTTATCTTTCGTCTTTTTGATGATCACTCTAAAGTTTTTATCATAAGTAAAGCTTTTTATCACTGCATGAGATTTGTATATTTCAAGAATCAACACTCTAGATTGAAATACTAATTTTATAACTCATAACAATGACTGTCCTCAGGGAAAATTTAGGGTCAGATTTGTAGAAATTTATAAACTTTTTACTGCAGTTTCCAATAATTTACTCCTATTATTTAACACAGTCGCTCATCGATCCTACCAATAAAATTAAAATAAAAAAATTGAAGAAACCCCTGAGTGGGTCCCTGTGTTGCTGGGGCACGGGAGGTGTGATATTAATTGCAGGTCTTGACACGGCGGGCTCCAGCCCCAGCGCCAGACAGGCACTTTCCCTGTTCGTTTTTTAATTCGGCCGCGAGTTCCGAGCAGCGAGCGTGAAAGGCGCTGGATTTCGTGGTCCACGCCGTGGTTAACAACACGTCACGGTTATACGGCCACAGCCACCAACAACTCCACCGGCACTCACAGATTCGATCTGGTGGCTCGGGAATGCGGAGGGATTCCGGAGTGCACAGCGAGGACGAATTATAGCAAGTGGATATTTCACTCACAAATTTATTGAATTTAAATGAAATATCCAGATGCAGAATTATTTATATAACTTTAAAGTCGATTTTACGGATTACAAGACGTGTAAAATAAAATCTGATTAGTGATTTAGATGCAGAATTAAATTCTCTATAATTTTTATTTAAACCACTTTCGTCTAAAACCATTTGGGAACTTTTGCGCACGGAAAAACTGATTTCCCGCTTTTTGATTTACACCCTGTATATATTTGAACGTCATTATAGCCTTTACTAAAAAATAGGTAAAATGAAATTGGTTCACTGATTCAGATGCAGATATTAAATTTCTTCAACTTTGATTTGAAACATTTTTCTCTAATATGATTAGAGAAGTAGGAAATTGCATATTTAACATGTAAAACGCATATGATTGCCTTAGTCAATCACCACGCTGTATATGTGGGCGGTAAATACAATTGAAAGATAGATGTTTGCAATGGCTATTTGAAATAAAATTAATTTTTCTTCAAACGTCATAAAAGTACGTTGTTATGTATTTGTATTCAACAAGCAGAAGTTCAATATTGTCGCCGCCGGCGTAAAAGTGTATCCTTGGCAACACATATACGCCGGCGGCGGACAAAGTAAAATATTATGAAAAATAGTTAGGTTGTAATTCAATAATTTGACAGTTAAAAATGAAACAAATAAACAAAAATAACAAAACAGCATATTCTACGGCTACTTGAAATGCTAGATAAGACAGAATATTTTTTAAAGTTTTGAGCATTTTATAATATTTATAATTTTATTTTCTATGTTTGAAGAAAAAATAGCATGTGTTATTCGGAGTAAATGTGTCTTTGGGTGCTTCGCATGTAATTGTTCGACTCGCTTCGCTCGTCGTTCAAACTTACATGCTCAGCACCCAAAGTATCACATTTACTCCTAATGACACAATATACTATTGTTGTATGTATCAAACATGAGTCAAGTGTAATTATTAATCTTTCTTTAAATTGTCAATAATTGGGCGGACTTAGCATTTAATATTTTCCATACAAATTGACATTTCCTACTGTTGTAATTATAGTTTCACTATTGCTGAATAGTAAACAAATTAGAATAATATGTAGATCTGAGTATTAAAATTCTAATCCAATTAATCATGCAGTCTGGTCGTATACAGATAACATTCTCGAATTAATTTTTAATCTACAACAAAATTTAGTGTCTGGAGGCGCCAAATAGGTTAAGAGGGCATCATTTATTTATAATTAGTAAACCATAAAAACTGAAAGCCATCAGCAGCAGTACACCACAGGAAAAATAGTACAAGAAGCAACACAATTTTCAGAATCATGCACCGTACATAATGGCTAACCACTAATTTTTTCTTGTCGAAGTTGGCATTCCTGCGGTTAAGACCCTCACGAGAGGTTTCTGTCTCTCTCTAGCGCACAGCAGGGGTTGCGCTGGACTTGCGTCGGTGCTCGGAGCAGATCGCAGCAAATTGGTTTGCGTTTGCTGCAGGCGCAGAGGCGTCAAAGCTTTAAAAGTTCACTTGCGTTGAGTCAAGTCGTTTATTTTGTTCCTCTACAGTGGTTTTGGAATAAATTAGGTTTTATTTGAGGCTTCGTGAGGTGATGTATGAATTGTCCAACACGTACATGATGTTGAGCGTCTTAGACCCTTTGAATCAAGTATTTCTTAGCTACTGCTTTAGTTTTAATTTTAAGTTTTAACTGCATATATAGTTTATTATTGTTGGAACTATGTAACTTGGCGAGCAAAAGGAATGCAGTTAAATCCACTATTTCAATGATGCGTTTTAATAAAAATAATTTGAACCGTACAATAGTGATTTTAAAACATTTTTTCTGAAACCGTCAGGAAAGTACTCACTTTCCTGACGCATTTGAGTCAGGAAAATAGATCATTACCTGACTCAAATAAATAACAACAAAATTTCATACTCTTTTGATTTCTTCGGTAGTAAATTTTCTACTGCTGCAGCTGCCTCATTTAGGATTTCAGGCGGAGTACTTAAATACTCCTCACTCTCATTTTCTTCGCTATTTTCCAACATTTTACACACTAAAATCAATTACTTTTGACACAAAAATATATTTCTTAATAGTCGTTGTTTCTGTTGTCATCTTGGATACGTAGTTTATCGCCAATATGATTCTTACCAAAAAATTTAAATATTTGGAATTATTCATAATTATTTATTCAGGAAAGTGTCTTTACTTGATTCAGCGTATTAAAATACTCGGCCTGACGGCCTCGTATTTCAAACAGCCGCTTCGTCTAGTAAAGTATCACTTTCCTGACTTATTATGTAATATTCTATTACTGATTAACACGAAGTATAATTACACTGAACCGACGTCTTTCATAAAGTTACACTCTA
Organism: Poecilus cupreus; assembly: GCA_963942605.1. Taxonomy (NCBI): domain Eukaryota; kingdom Metazoa; phylum Arthropoda; class Insecta; order Coleoptera; family Carabidae; genus Poecilus; species Poecilus cupreus. Next base: position 20,925,158 of record OZ012718.1, read on the forward strand.
GTTTAGCATTTCTGTGTGCACGTAGGCGTGCAAAAATTTTATTTTCAAATAATTTTTTTTTTAATATTTATAACATTACTATTTAGTTGATGTGCACTTTTTGTACATAATAAATAAATTTTTCTTTTCTGTAATGTTCTGTAATTTAAATAGAACATTTTCTTGCGGGACTATGGTTTATATAACTTTTCTATAACACTATTTTGGAAACTATGTATTCATCAACTAAAAATTGTATTGGAATAACTATCATTCCATACGCCGCGTATGGAATAAGTTCGGCGAATCAGAGCCGCATATTAGCGCGATATATGAAGTATTTTCATTCAATTACTATGGTTACATCTGTTTGTTTTAATTTTATTTATTTCAGTTTGACGTTTTCAGCAGACTTGTACTTTTATTTTATGCGTAATTTCAAAAATCTTGTTATAGAAAGTATAATCTACAACGTGTGACGGAATGGCATATCCCACACTCGCAAACCGTAGGTCTCGCCTTCGGCTCGGACTACAAACTTTTTGCTCGCGTGGAATATGTGCCATTCCATTACTTGTTACAGAATGTACTATTCCCGAGACACAGTGAAATTCCAAATTGTTTCAACTTTTCAAGTTAATCGTCCAAATTCTCTTTCTCACATCTCAATTTTTTCACGGATTTCAATAGATATTTTATTGCAAATCTGATGGAATGTGGTACGCTTCTCGTCATATTTGCATCAGATTTTTTTGTCAAATTTTGCCCACACACGAATCAGTTTCAGATGTCTGTTCAGATATTTGAACAAATGTTGAAATGCAAATCTAATCGTGAACCGTATTTTTTCGTTAGTTATGTTATCAGATATTTTTTTAAGTCGTAAGAATTATCTTCATATATAGTCGATGTTAAAGAAATCTAAGCAGATTTCTGTTTCTCTGAACAGAAATCTCTAGAATATACATTGAATTGGACATCTAACCGTGGGTGTCACTATCAAAGTTATAGTAATTTACATAACAAGCAGGGCAAAACAGTTTTTACAGCTGAATGGAGGAAATGACCGGCGAACCGATCATTCGAGCCTGTCATCTCTTTGAAGCAGTAAAACAATTACCTTGCGTGTATTGTACAACAATTTACTTGTTACTCATTTGTAAATCAAAATAAAATTATAACCAAGTCCTGTCAGTTACACACAACTGTTCTGTCAAAAATATTTTAAATGATTTCGCATAAGCCTTATAAGCATTACTGTGGCAACGTGCATTGTTTAACTTAACTTGTAAAATTTTTACAATGCAGCTGTCAATTAGTAACTTGTATATATTCATTTTTAAAGGCAATAGATGGCTTGGGTAAGTGGTGTTTACAAATGATTATTTCACTCATTACACATTTGACCAATCAGAATGTCTCATTTTCCATTGTTGTGCATTTTAGATAAGTGAATAAACAGCACCATGCTGTTTATTCGCGAGTAAATTGAAGCTAGCTTTTATATGCATATTTTGAACATTTTGAAGGCATATTTAGCCGGATAATTAGTTGCAGAAGCAAGATACTTACATGTTCTTTACCTTTACTGGTATACTATGTCTTTAAACATGCTGAATTATTCAATTTAAGCTATTTTTATTTACAAATTTTTGACTTTTATTTGACAAGTAAAAAGAAAAACAATCAATTTGTTATAGTTACACTATAACAACAAAATTTTATGGTCCTTTTTGTATATGAGTGTACCGATTTATTTATGTAAAAATGTGTCAAAATCAACGTTTTAGTATAATTTGTTCGGCAAGTATTAAAGTTTATGCTATGAATTCATGAAATAATCTTGACATATACCCCTCGTGCTAAAAAATTTAATCGATTAAATTTGATGTCTAGCTTATTTATAAAATTTTGCTTTTAAAAAAGTGTTATCGTACATAATAATTTAAGATAAAACCCCTCGACCTGCGGTCTCGGGATTTTTTCAAATTATTATGTACTCAAACACTTTTTAAGCAAAATTTTATGCATAAGCTAGACATGTCAAATTTAATCGATTAAATTCTTAACACTCGTGATATAACTATTGAGTATCAAGTAAAATTTTATAACACATTTTGTCTACACACGATCCAGTTTATCAGCAGATCTTTTGACAAATTTTATCTGCACATAATTCAATTTGTCTGAACAGAAATTTTATACTATGCAAAACTCTAATACTCTGTTCTGTACGTGGTATCCTACATCACATTTAGTGTCAAATTTTGTCCAATCGATTCAAGAGTAACGAACTTCATCGTGAGATTTTTCGTACCCACACGATTCAGTTCCAGATGTCTGTTTCGAGTGTTTAGAGATTTGAGCAATACATTTGATCTGAACGCTACGATTTTCTTTAAGCAGAGTGTCTTTAAAATACATGTAAATAGCATGATGATGTATTTATTTATTTTGAACTATCTACGGAAAACAAGATAATTACGAAAAATCGATTAAAATTAATGCGCATTTAAAAAGAGTTCCTTCACTTCCTGATTTGTAAATATAGATCTGTGTAATCAGTCGGTAAAAAAACTAAGAATATTTTGTTTAATCTTATCTCTAACACGGTTTTCAAGACTGAGTATTGAAACCAAAGAGTAAGTATTATACTAGAAGCGCCACTCAGAAATAGGGATCTAGACTTTACCTCCCACATAAATAAAAAAATTTTAAATTTAGACGAACTCGTTTTTTTTGCTATCAATGTCAAATTTCTTATTTAGATTTTACATCTTCATGTTACGAACTTATCAGATTTTGGTAGCAATGGTAGCAATCCATCAACTGATGGTAGTTTAATTGTAGGCCTATCAGGTTTTTTGGACAAATCTTAGTAAATAAATGAGTTAGAGTAAATCTTGTTATATTCTAAAAGATGTAGAGTAATATTGGCTTCAATTTTTATTTGAAACTTTTCTCTATATTTTGTACCGTTTGAAAATTATATTTGCGGGAGGTTATGTGCTGGACACATCAATCTCACGTATTATATTGGAATTAGCTGAAAATTTACTAAAGCACAGAACAATATTGATTTTGATGAGTATATTTTTTTACAATAAAAATGGTTCAATTTTGAAAAATAAAAATAAATTATGTTTAATTCATTATAAGAAGGAACTGATGCTAACTTCACAACATATAATACATCTTAAATGTATTAGAAGGCAATGACGTTTCTGGTAGTGTATTTATTCTGTGGTTGCACGTTCTACTTTTCTATGTAACCAATCCCTTTCAATACGACAAATGCGCATTAGTCCATACTTTTATACAAACATACTAATCCCTCCATCTTATCGGTTGTTATCGTAATCTACATTTCGTTTCTCCGTAGAAAACTGATAACTTCAGATGTACAATACAATACTTGGTCGAACGCTGACGTAGGCGAAACTGATAGCTGCAGTTTTATTGAAATAGTATAGTTGTAGTGTATTTTGTGGTGGATAATTTTTGTGCTTCGGTTCGCTATGGATATGTATTAAGTACGGATATGAAACTGAGGAGAAAAAATAAAACATGTAAGTTGAGCTTGAGATAAAGTGTATTATGTAAATATAAAAAATAATAGTTATTTACTTTACAAGTGGGCAAAGTAAGGAATTACCCACGAGAGAAATCTTAGCTCACGAAGCCGAAGGCTGAGTGAGATAATTTTATCGAGTGGGTAATTCCACTTTGCCCACGTGTGAAGTATAACGTTTTATCCAACACTTCTTAATAAATGAAAAATGTATGATATTGTATGAAAGAAATATTATTTGACAGTGACATATGCTTTAAATTTTTAAATAAAAATGTCAATCGAAGTAGTTACCAAGGTGTTGTGTGTTATTACTATTGTTATAAATAAAAAAATACTCACTAGTGGCCTTCCTCAAAATTATACCCACTAGTGGATAATGTTACTTTGCTTGTTTAAAATCGCCATAGTAATATAGCATTTATTGAGAGGTGTTGGATAATAGTTATTTGTCAAACTAGAGAGGAAAGCGCTTCTTTTTCCCGCTCGAGTTCGAACGAGAATGGAAGAAGAGCTTCCCTCTCGTGTTAGACACAACATTTTTTTCACGACATGTTTCTAAAAACGATTTGCTTGGACCTAAAATACACTTTGAGAACACAACTTACAAACTGACACGTTAAAAGTTAGGTTATCAGACACAAGGCGGTGTAGCAGTGTTGCCAATGGACCAATCTTAAATATCTTTAATAAGTTGTCAAATTGTGATTTAATAAGAAAAAGAAAAATATAAGACATAATTGTAAGATAATTTAAATTATGTATATCACTAAAATAAGGATTTTCAATCAAATTAGGAATTTATTTATAATTTTTGTAATATATTTTTTGTAAATAACATTCATATTGGTAACACTTTTATACTTTCCTCTCTAGAGAGGAACAACACATTTTCCTCACTATTTCGGGAGAAGAACAGTGGGGTTTCCTAGCATGTCGTGAAAAAACATATAAACCATTATGTTGTCTCATAGTAATAATATAAACTACCTATTAATCATATAATTTATAGTATTTTCCAATTGAAAGTCGCAATATTGTGTACCTAATTTAAAAGATTAGGGTCATTTGGCATTTTCTGTTTCATTCTTTTTTTTTGTATAAAAGAATCCATAAAACTGTAGTATATGTTAGATATTTTACGTCTTTCAAATGTTTAGTTTTCAAGATATAATTTTTACAACAATATATATTATTTTAAATCCTATTCGATCTACGTCAGAGTTACGTCATTTATTTACGGCCAATAACAGTAGTGTCACTTTAGTGAGCAAATTTGGAACTATGATTGTTTTGATTTCATCAATTGTCTGTCTTCTCATTTTTTTGCAGCAACAGCTGATTAAATAGAGAACTCCGCAGTATTTAACAACTACGTTACCTATATTATATGTTGATGTTAGTATTTGCTTCATATTTGTATTTTGTACATATCAATATTTTTAGGTTAGAACACTAGCGTTTAAGTATCATTGTACACTGATTAAAATGTTTTCTTGAAACAAACATATTCCTCTAATATGAAGAAAAAATTGATTTGAAGAGTGCCAATCCGATTTAGTTTTCATTGAATACTTTTATAAATTATATTTTTGTATGAAAATTAATTTATTTTTGAAGGAACATATCAAAGTATTCAACTGAGACTCATTTTGGGGTCGAAGTAGTTTGAATGGGAGTAGTTTTAATTCAAAATGATATCGTTTTAAATAAAAATGTTATGTTTTAAATTAAAACGACTTTGTTTCATTATTTTTAAAAACAAAATTTAAAATATTCATTTTATTTCAATGCAGAAGTAAGAAGATAAATAAAATTTATATTCAAAATTAATATTCTTTTTTTTTTAAATTAAATCTAATAGTTTTGTAAGAAATAAAAATTTCTTCAAAGAATGCAAATATACAAAAGGAAAACTGATAATTTTCTTGAAACAAGAAGTTATTTTTATGAGTGTATATGTAGGAATAAAGACGTCACGGATTCAGACCCGCGAAAACATTTTACCAAAATCATGAATAAAAACTATTCATTTTTCAAATTTTATATATTGGAATATTAACAAAATGAGCTAAATTTTGTATTTATGCAAAGAATATAAAAGGATTTTAAATGATCCCATTAAGAAAGAAAAAATTACTAATAAATACAAAATTGTTGAACTTATTTAAACCTTCCGCCCATGGTTGTCGCCTGTCATAAATCTCCAAATAAACAAAATTACTCTAAAAAACCAAATTGATATATCGCTATAGAGTCACAAAGTCAAGATACATATCCCATCAAAATCCACCTCCAACAAAAAACCCAAAAATAAATTGAGAATCTCTTTGTGCCTTCCTCAACAATGGCTCCAATCTAAACCTCGGGCACTCGGAGAACCGTTTCGAATCAGTGCGACGTGAGAGAACGATGATGGTGCGGTGCAGGGGTGGCGGCTGGTGCCACTCGGGGTCGTTCAGGGTCGCACTGGGTTGCAGTGGAGCGCTATCGGTCTACCATCGATAGTGGAGTAGCTGCAGGGCTCGAGGAGCCCAGCTTGCAACAGGTTGAGATGTGGGATTCTGTAAGAGGGACAAGTGCCAGGGACTTCAGTTCAACTTACATTATCTTTACCCCTTCACTCCCTTGGAGATTGTTATTTATTGAAATTGCACGCGCGAAAATATTTCTTACCGAAATCTGCTCTAAGCAGAGTGCAATAATGAAATATTTGACTTTTCCATTCTGATTTTTTGTGGTCGTCACCTGACGATTATTAATCGTAACTATATTCCATTTGGGACAAAAAAATAAATATAGTATATTGTGTAACGAGTGCAGAAAAGCTTTCATTTCCATGCGAGTATAATTTTTGCGGCCCTCGACTACGTCTCGCGCCGCAATTTTATACTAGCATAGAAATGAGCTTTTTAAACGAGTTGCACACTATACTTTTTAGGCGACCACAATAAATTGCAAAAATAAGAAACTTAATATACTTACAATTCGTTCTTTAATGATTATTTACACTGAGTTTATTTTATTTTCATTAAAATTTGCAATAATTTGGGTACAATTACTAAAAATTTAATTTCATACTTCTTTCTTGAAATTTTGGGTAATAAATTAAGAGCTGTATTGTTAGCTGCTTCGACAATGTTTGGCGGCGTGCAATCAATAGCAGTACTATCACTGTCACTCATTTTTGATAAAAATTATTAATTTTACACTTCGTGCAATAATTTTAGTACACAATATCAATATATTTGACAGTACTATTACTATATAAATAATTTTCACACAAACAAAATGAATCGGTTTGTCAACCAACAATTCATCATGGTAACCATAGTAATAATTAAAGAGAAGAGAGCGCATCGACTTATCTGGCCTGTTGATTGGTTAGCAACTGAATGGAAATAATTTTGATTAAATATGATTGGTTTTTAGGTAAGACGGAAATAATATTTCCGTCGCCTCTCTATATATCGTGGGCAATTGTTCCTTTTGGCAGATGGTGTGTCAAATGGAAATGAACAATTTTCTGTGATGGTCGCCTAAAAAATATATATCTTCACGCCATTTACTTATTTCTGGGTGTGGCACTCTGCTAAAAGCAGATCTTGGTATTATGATATACACTCTCAGAAGACGAGTTTAAAATATTGCTCAAATACTGTGTATTTACACTCAAGTATCAAGTTGATAGTGCATCTCTCTAATTGAGTTCATTTTTAATCATTTAAGATTCATTTAAATTTACACTTAAAAAAGTATTTTTTATAATTAATTTAGGATTAAATTTTGATTTTGAAAGATGAGAATTATACCTTTAAAAGCATAGAACTATACAAATATGTGAATAATGATTTTTTCCACAAAAAAAATACTCTTTACTCTAGTAATATTCACTCAACAAATATAAAAATTTACTCTTAGCAATACTATTATTTTCTGTTAGAAAGTTTAAATTTTAACCTTTTAATTATATATTTTTTATAACAAAATTAATATTTGGGGATCATTCATAAATGCAAATATATTTAAGAAAATAAATTATTATTCATATTTTTATATTGAATATAAAAAAAATAATTGAAAGAAATCTAAATAAATAACAAAAATAAATTATCATGTAATACAAATAATATTCTGTAACAGCAAAACTCATGTTTCAATATTTAAATAGTATATCCTATCTAAATTTATTATATCAATTAAATCACGGCCTCCAAGGATGGTGGTGATGGAGGAGCCACAATTAATTTTATGTGGTGAAAAATTTCGAATATTTGTCGGCTATGAGGCTCGAACCGAGGATCTTATAATCCTCAATTAGATGCGCCACCACGGAGCTATTTACCTTTTGAAATGATAATTGGATAATGTATTATAATAAATGTAATAATATTTAATATATAAACTGATCACTTGAAATAATTGTATCTACGTTTATATTATGGTCGAAAAGGGAATATCGGAACGTTTTTAGCGGTATTTCTTAATGTTGGAGAAGTAAATTTATCTACGTATAAAGCGAGCGGCGTTCTATGAGCACCCTAGTAAACTAATATCTTATTTGCCACATAGCTGACAAAAATCCATTACTACTCTTTCAAATTTTGATTTTTTACTGTCTCTCTCATTCCCAAATGGAGTATAGCAAATACAATTTATATGAAATCCTCATTAGTGCCCCTAACCAAAGAAGATTACAACAAATTCATCATCATGTCTCCCTCACAATCCAAAATCCCAAGGACGCCATCAGTTCTTGAAGAGGTAAAACTACCTCTAACTCTTCGTATTGTAGAGGGGGGTTAGAGGGGCAAGGGCCGAAGCCAGTGGTGCCTATATGTCGTCACAGAACAAGATCGCATCGCATTACAACGCACGTTGAATAACGCACACGAGCTGTAATTATGTTCGCATGTGAAGATTCAATTCGAAATGTACACGTCTACTAATTATGTCTATGGACTCGGATTACTTTATTTCATGTTTATTTTGATGTTTCTGTATCTCATAACAATTAAAATGAATTAAACTGGCTGTTTACACGATTATTACTGGTTGTAAACTTAGCATTTTTATAATTAAACATGACTTCAAACTGTTCCTTACTTACAGCCGATAGTCGCGACTTTTCATTATCATCTTTGGTAGGACAGTCTTAATCGAACCAGAACCTCAAATACCGTGGTACTTGATTCGCGACCAATACGTCCTTAAACAGTCATAATCTTAATCTATACTTTAGTCCGGTATATGAGAGTTTACAGTATTGTTACTTTGATTAACAATATCGTTTTTTGTACGATCAAGACTTAAAATATTTGCTTGTTGTATGTTTGTTATTGCTAGTACAGATACATAGTACATTGTAAATATAAATTAATATCTAACAGTTCTGTCAAAAACGATCATGTTTCATAATCTTTTCGCCAATCTAGAAACAATCTATGTCACCTCATATTTTTTTTTTTTTTTAGGAATACCGGTAATAAATTATTTACTTTCGCAGCTTCTTTAATATCTTTGGGGGGGGGGGGGGGGGGGTGAAGGGTTAACTTAAAAATTTCATTGTTATTACTTTCCATTTTTATCTCACAATATTGGGTAAATAGCTGACAGTTACCAATTTAAATTTATCCCTGTCGTTCCCCCTCCACTAACATCTATGGGGGCTATGATTTGACGGCTGGTAACCGCACTTCATACGTAAAAATATATCACTTACCAAGTAAGCAAAGTGCCACACCCATAATGGGTAAAAGGCGTGATGATATATTTATTTAATATTTATTTATTTTTATAAATTATATTATAAATTAATTGGGAAATAATATTGTGGTCGTAGAAAAGTAAACAGTTTGGTTGAAATATCCATTTCATACTCGTATGAAATGACTACCATTCCATGCTTATTGTACAATATTTGTTTCCACATTCATTTGTGAAAAATTTTTGAAAAGTCAACGAAACAATAGTATATTGCATTATTAGGACTTTTTAACAACGAGCTATTTTTTTTCTTCAAACTTAGAAAATAGAATTATAAATCATTACAAAATGACCAAAACAACAAATTTTCTGTCTAATCCAGCATTTCTAGATGGCATAGAATATGCTGTTTTGTTATTTTTGTTTATTTGTTTCAGTTTTAACTGTCAAATTTTTGAATTACAACCTAACTATTTTTTATAATATTTTAGTTTGTTCGCCGCCGGAGTAGAAGTGTTGCCAAGGAGACACGTTTACGCCGGCGGCGACAATATTGAACTTCTGTTTGTTGAATACAAATACATAACAACTTACTTTTATGACGTCTGAAGAAAACATTATTTGTATTAAATTTCGTACCGCGCATATAACCTAAATAACTATTATCAACTGGATGCGTTTCACAAAATAAAAATGAACAAATTTTTGTTAATTTGAAAAAATCTTTTATGTTTGAGAATTAGACTCATTGTGACGTTGTGCACGCACGGCAGGTGAGGAACACTGGCGTCGTAATTCGAGTAAACTTCAACATAAATACTTAATCTTTTCATTAGTGCAATTAACCAGTAGCCGCTAAATCCTAACCAACAGCATCAACGTCGCCGTCGTGCCCCAACTTACCGCCGTTAAAACACTAAAAAATAAAAAAGATATCACATTTTATTGTTATAACTGTTGTCGTATGCCATATACAGATTTTATACTCTAATAAGATGTTAGCAACTGCGCAACTTTGTTCGTTTTGCCGCGACATAAATAATTTATAAAACCAGGAATGTTCTGATATTGAAAAAGTAATTAGAAACTATGATTAATGAGAATTTTTCTATTTAATTAATTCCTTTCCTTCTTTTTTATTGTCTGCATTCTGAAGTTTCTTATCTCAACTATGAAGTAATACAAATAAATATATTTAAAATATTCCCAGATTTTGACAACAATTTAAAATTTAACTTAATAGGTATTTATAGAGTGTTGATAATTCTATTGTTTGAAGCATCTAATCAGCCATTGTAATCTGTAATTAATGTTTAATAATCAACATAATTTACTTGAAATCTACAGCTGTTAATATTTTAATCTCCTTGTGATTAGATTTGAATTTATCAGCGAATCTATCAAGGATGTCTCGTTTTTATTAGTCAATATTAATCAGCTGTTTTGGAAATGTTATTTGTTTAAAAACATAATTTGTTTATGTGGAAAAAATCTGGTGTGGGCACTACACGACTTTCCTATACATATTAAATCGAATATTTAATAATTACAGTTGACATTTATCGGTAATATGCGCCAATATATGTCAAACTGAGATATGGCATGATTAATTTCCTTTTATTTGTCGTTTAAAATTAATAAAGTTGTTATATTTATGTTTCGTCGATAATCAAATATGTACTTGTAAGTATTTTGTACATGTAATAATTTAATTTATTAGTGGAATCGTCCAATAAGCATTGGAATGTGTATCGTTTCCTTGACCTTTCATTTATTTGGTTCAAAATCGTACAGAATTATTTCATGAACGTTTACTTTTATATATTTTTATTGCTTTTCGCTATATAACTTTGATACAAAATTAATTTTCTTAACATAATCTGTCTATATAAAAGTGAACGTATGCGTGTATGTATATCTTTTTATTATCAATAACGTTTGTCATGAACACATACAATGTTGCACAGAAATTATTGGAATCATAAGAAAATTACTTTTTTTATTAAAAACAATTTACCGCAAAAATCTCCAAGTAGCTGTGTTCCACCCTCGCCGTAAAATAACTGACAAAATTTAAGATAATAGGGGATACTGGGATACTGGCAATACAAATAGCTGAACAAAAAATTTTGTCCGGTCAAAAGTCGCAAAAAAATTTGTATTTTATAAAATCAAACATCACGAATATTTAAAAAAAATCTGTGAGGTAAATAGCTTCGTTGTAATGCATCGGACTGTGGATCATAAGATTCTCGGTTCGATCCTCACAGCCGACATATTTGAAATTAAATTTCGAAAATTTTCACAACATAAAATTACCCCTGTGGCTCCTCTACCACTACAATCTTTAGAGGCCGTGATTTGACGGCTGGTAACCGCACTTCAGGCGCAAAACTATATATCATAATACTGAGATCTGCTTTGAGCAGAGTTCCACGCCCAAAATGGGTAAAAGAGATGTGCAACACAACATTACGCCCAAATAACTTTTTTCTTCAAACGTCATAAAAGTACGTTGTTATGTATTTGTATTCAACAGGCAGAAGTTCAATATTGTCGCCGCCGGCGTAAAAGTGTATCCTTGGCAACACATTTACGCCGGCGGAGGACAAAGTAAAATATTATGAAAAATAGTTAGGTTGTAATTCAATAATTTGACAGTTAAAAATGAAACAAATAAACAAAAATAACAAAACAGCATATTCTACGGCAACTTGAAATGCTAGATAAGACAGAATATTTTTTGAAGTTTTGAGCATTTTATAATATTTATAATTTTATTTTCTATGTTTGAAGAAAAAATAGCATGTGTTATTCGGAGTAAATGTGTCTTTGGGTGCTTCGCATGTAATTGTTCGATTCGCTTCGCTCGTCGTTCAAACTTACATGCTCAGCACCCAAAGTATCACATTTACTCCTAATGACACAATGTACTATTATCCAACACCTCTCAATAAATGCTTTATAACTATGGCGATTTTAAACAAGCAAAGTAACAGATTATCCACTAGTGGGTATAATTTTGAGGAAAGCCACTAGTGAATATATTTTTATTTATAACAAAAATAATAACACACAACACCTTGGTAACTACTTCGATTGACATTTTAATTTAAAAATTTAAAACATATGTCACTGTCAAATAATATTTCTTTAATAAATTTTTCATTTTTTAAGAAGTATTGGATAAAACGTTATACTTCACACGTGGGCAAAGTGGAATTACCCACTCGATAAACTTATCTCACTCAGCCTTCGGCTTCGTGAGCTAAAATTTCTCTCGTGGGTAATTCCTTACTTTGCCCACTTGTAAAGTAAATAACTATTAATCAGTATATAGAAAAAATGTTTCATATACAAGTTGTAACTAACATTATTTTATATCTTCTTTCTTATAACAACATATACACTAAATCAATTATTTTCTTTACTATGTTATGCTCAAAAATCCATATGAATGAGCTTTCAAGTGAACTACTACTTGCATTTGATTAAATGCTACCAAATCTAATCAGCTTGTAATGTGAACATCCACAGGCAGATTCACAAAAGAAATTAACGCTAACTCCATTTTTCCACCATCTGTAACTTTGTTTCTAAAGAAATTAAATTAACAAAATGTGTCGAATTTTATGCTAACTAATCTTATCTACAACCTCATTTAAAATAAATATGTTCTGAGAATGGAAAATGAAGTTACGAGAAATAATAAAAATGGAGTTAGCGCTAATCCCTTTTGTGAATCTACTTGCCAGGTTCTAAATATGAAGTATGAAAACGATATTGTAATTAGAATCTGATGTGTCCATGTCATTGTACAAATTATGAAATTATTCTAGAGCACTCTAAAACATAATTCTAGCAAAATCATCATTCCATTTATCCATTTTGTATGTGACACTGCTTTTGTATCTCGGTAACTGATATATTTTTACGCATATAGCTATTTACCCCATTATTTGCTGGACACAGAAAACAATAAAATTATTGGTAATTTTTCTTGATATAGAACAAAGAAATAAGTGAAGCATCTATATGTCAAACATGTGTAAAGTGTAATTATTTAACATTAAATTATATATTTAATAGATAGACGTATGATATGCACATAAGA